>JAUMIU010000046.1:0-419970 GCA_030848825.1 Tadarida brasiliensis | reverse complement strand
CTCTGCGTTTCCTCCGTAGTTTTCTGAATTTGCTTAATTTCTGCGATTTACACTCTCCCTGCTGTTTCTTGTCTCCTTCTCTGTTTGGAGCATTGTGTCCAAATTCTCCTGAATTTCTACGTTTTCTGAGTCCTCGGCTGTCAACTCTGCCTCTCTCGGTTATCACCGCATTCTCCTCTTTCTCATGAATATCTAAGATTTCTGCGATGTCTCCTGCTGTTGCTTAATTTCTGCGTTTTACGCGTTCCCTGCAGTTTGTCCCGATTCCCTCTGTGTACTGCGTTGTCTCCGCTTCCTCTAGAATTTCTGCGTACTTTGCGTTGTCTGCTCCCTTTTCTGACACTCTGTGTTGTCAGCCCGTTCTCCACTTTCTCATTATGGCCTGCGATTACTTCGTTGTTTTCTATTTTTCGTTAATTCCCGCGTTTTCTGCGTTTTCTGTTGTTTGCCCTGATACTCTCTGTTTACTGCGTTGTGTCCGAATTCTCCTGAATTTCTGCATTTTCTGCGTTCTCTGTTCTTTCTCCTTACTCTCTCTGTTATCAGCGCTTTCTCCTCTTTCTCATGACGCTCTGCATTTCCTGCGTAGTTTTCTGATTTTCCTTAATTTCTGCGATTTACACTCTCCCTGCTGTTTCTTGTCTCCTTCTCTGTTTGGAGCGTTGTGTCCAAATTCTCCTGAATTTCTACGTTTTCTGAGTCCTCGGCTGTCAATACTGCCTCTCTCGGTTATCACCGCATTCTCCTCTTTCTCATGAATATCTAAGATTTCTGCGATGTCTCCTGCTGATGCTTAATTTCTGCGTTTTACACGTTCCCTGCAGTTTTTCCCATTCCCTCTGTGTACTGCGTTGTCTCCGCTTCCTCTTGAATTTCTGCGTTCTTTGCGTTGTCTGCTCCCTTTTCTGACTCTCTGTGTTGTCAGCGCGTTCTCCACTTTCTCATTATGGCCTGCGATTACTTCGTTGTTTTCTATTTTTCGTTAATTCCCGCGTTTTTTGCGTTTTCTGTTGTTTGCCCTGATACTCTCTGTTTACTGCGTTGTGTCCGAATTGTCCTGAATTTCTGCATTTTCTGCGTTCTCTGGTCTTTCTCCTTACTCTCTCTGTTATCAGCGCTTTCTCCTCTTTCTCATGACGCTCTGCGTTTCCTCCGTAGTTTTCTGATTTTGCTTAATTTCTGCGTTTTACACTCTCCCTGCTGTTTCTTGTCTCCTTCTCTGTTTGGAGCGTTGTGTCCAAATTCTCCTGAATTTCTACGTTTTCTGAGTCCTCGGGTGTCAATTCTGCCTCTCTCGGTTATCACCGCATTCTCCACTTTCTCATGAATATCTAAGATTTCTGCGATGTCTCCTGCTGTAGCTTAATTTCTGCGTTTTACGCGTTCCCTGCAGTTTGTCCCGATTCCCTCTGTGTACTGCGTTGTCTCCGCTTCCTCTTGAATTTCTGCGTTCTTTGCGTTGTCTGCTCCCTTTTCTGACTCTCTGTGTTGTCAGCGTGTTCTCCACTTTCTCATTATGGCCTGCGATTACTTCGTTGTTTTCTATTTTTCATTAATTCCCGCGTTTTTTGCGTTTTCTGTTGTTTGCCCTGATACTCTCTGTTTACTGCGTTGTGTCCGAATTCTCCTGAATTTCTGCATTTTCTGCGTTCTCTGGTCTTTCTCCTTACTCTCTCTGTTATCAGCGCTTTCTCCTCTTTCTCATGACGCTCTGCGTTTCCTCCGTAGTTTTCTGAATTTGCTTAATTTCTGCGATTTACACTCTCCCTGCTGTTTCTTGTCTCCTTCTCTGTTTGGAGCATTGTGTCCAAATTCTCCTGAATTTCTACGTTTTCTGAGTCCTCGGCTGTCAACTCTGCCTCTCTCAGTTATCACCGCATTCTCCTCTTTCTCATGAATATCTAAGATTTCTGCGATGTCTCCTGCTGTTGCTTAATTTCTGCGTTTTACGCGTTCCCTGCAGTTTGTCCCGATTCCCTCTGTGTACTGCGTTGTCTCCGCTTCCTCTAGAATTTCTGCGTTCTTTGCGTTGTCTGCTCCCTTTTCTGACTCTCTGTGTTGTCAGCCCGTTCTCCACTTTCTCATTATGGCCTGCGATTACTTCGTTGTTTTCTATTTTTCGTTAATTCCCGCGTTTTCTGCGTTTTCTGTTGTTTGCCCTGATACTCTCTGTTTACTGCGTTGTGTCCGAATTCTCCTGAATTTCTGCATTTTCTGCGTTCTCTGGTCTTTCTCCTTACTCTCTCTGTTATCAGCGCTTTCTCCTCTTTCTCATGACGCTCTGCGTTTCCTGCGTAGTTTTCTGATTTTCCTTAATTTCTGCGTTTTACACTCTCCCTGCTGTTTCTTGTCTCCTTCTCTGTTTGGAGCGTTGTGTCCAAATTCTCCTGAATTTCTACGTTTTCTGAGTCCTCGGCTGTCAATACTGCCTCTCTCGGTTATCACCGCATTCTCCTCTTTCTCATGAATATCTAAGATTTCTGCGATGTCTCCTGCTGATGCTTAATTTCTGCGTTTTACGCGTTCCCTGCAGTTTGTCCCGATTCCCTCTGTGTACTGCGTTGTCTCCGCTTCCTCTTGAATTTCTGCGTTCTTTGCGTTGTCTGCTCCCTTTTCTGACTCTCTGTGTTGTCAGCGCGTTCTCCACTTTCTCATTATGGCCTGCGATTACTTCGTTGTTTTCTATTTTTCGTTAATTCCCGCGTTTTTTGCGTTTTCTGTTGTTTGCCCTGATACTCTCTGTTTACTGCGTTGTGTCCGAATTCTCCTGAATTTCTGCATTTTCTGCGTTCTCTGGTCTTTCTCCTTACTCCCTCTGTTATCAGCGCTTTCTCCTCTTTCTCATGACGCTCTGCGTTTCCTCCGTAGTTTTCTGATTTTGCTTAATTTCTGCGTTTTACACTCTCCCTGCTGTTTCTTGTCTCCTTCTCTGTTTGGGGCGTTGTGTCCAAATTCTCCTGAATTTCTACGTTTTCTGAGTCCTCGGCTGTCAATCCTGCCTCTCTCGGTTATCACCGCATTCTCCTCTTTCTCATGAATATCTAAGATTTATGCGATGTCTCCTGCTGTTGCTTAATTTCTGCGTTTTACGCGTTCCCTGCAGTTTGTCCCGATTCCCTCTGTGTACTGCGTTGTCTCCAATTCCTCTTGAATTTCTGCGTTCTTTGCGTTGTCTGCTCCCTTTTCTGACTCTCTGTGTTGTCAGCGCGTTCTCCACTTTCTCATTATGGCCTGCGATTACTTCGTTGTTTTCTGTTTTTCATTAATTCCCTCGTGTTTTTCGTTTTCTGTTGTTTGTCCTTATACTCTCTGTTTACTGCGTTGTGTCCGAATTCTCCTGAATTTCTGCATTTTCTGCGTTCTCTGGTCTTTCTCCTTACTCTCTCTGTTATCAGCGCTTTCTCCTCTTTCTCATGATGCTCTGCGTTTCCTTCGTAGTTTTCTGTTTTTGCTTAATTTCTGCGTTTTACACTCTCCCTGCTGTTTCTTGTCTCCTTCTCTGTTTGGAGCGTTGTGTCCAAATTCTCCTGAATTTCTGCGTTTTCTGAGTCCTCAGCTGTCTCATCTGACTCTCTCTGTTATCACCGCATTCTTCTCTTTGTCATGATTCTCAATGATTTTTTCTTTGTGTTCTGATTTTGCTTAATTTTTACTTTTTATACTCTCCCCGCTTTTTCTTGTCTCTTTCTCTATTTGGGCGGTTGTGTCCAAATTCTCCTGAATTTGTGCATTTTCTGCCTTCTCTTGTCTTTCTTGTTACTTTCTCAGTTATCAGCGCTTTCACTACTATCTCATTATGCTTTGTGTTTCCTTCGTTGTTTTCCGTTTTTGCTTATTATCTGCGTTTTTTCTCCCCCTGCTGTTTCTTGTCTCTTTCTCTGTCAGGAACGTTTTCTCCCATTTCTCCTGAATTTCTGCGTTTTCTGAGTTTTCGGCTGTCTCCTCTGACTCTCTCTGTTATCAGCGCTCTCTCCTCTTTTTCATGATTCTCTATGATTTCTTCGTTGTCTTCTGCTTTTTATTAATGTCTGCGTTTTATGCGTTCCCTGCTGTTTGTCCCGATTCTCTCTGTGTACTGCATTGTCTCTGCTTCCTCTTGAATTTCTACGTTTTCTGAGTTCTCTGTTCTCTTTCCTGACTCTCTCTGTTTCAGTGTGCTCTTCTCTTTCTCCTGATTCTCCGCGTTTTTTGCCTTGTTTTCTCTTTCTGCCTAATTTCTGCGTTTTAGTTGTTCGCTGCTGTTTGACATGATTCTCTGTTTTCTGCGTTGTCTCCGCATTCTCTTGAACTTCTGCATTTTCTGCGTTTTCTGCTCCCTCCTCATCCTTTTTCTGTTTTCAACCCTTTCGCCTCTTTCTTCTGATTCTCTGCGTTTTCTGCGTTGTCTCCTTTTTCTGCTTAATTTCTTGGTTTTCTGCTCTCTCTTTTTAATCTGTCTATTTTCGTCGTTCGCTCCCATTTCTCCTCATTCTCTGTGTTTTCTGCTCTTTCTGCTAAATTTCAGCATTTTATGCGCTCTCTGTTGTTTCCCTGGAATCTGTCTTTTTTCTGCCTTGTCTCCGCTTTCTCCTCAATTTCTGCGTTTTCTGCATTCTCTTCCTTCTCACCTGATTCTCTGCAGGTTCTGCGTTGTCTCCTCTTTCTCCTGATCCCGTACGTTTTCTGCTCTTTCAGCTTAAGTTTTGCCTATTATGCGTTCTCTGCTGTTTCCCCTGATTTTCACTGCTTTCTGCGTTGTCTCCGCTTTTCCTGAATTTCTGCATTTTCTGCGTTCTCTGCTCCCTCTCCTTATTCTCTCTGTTTTCGGCATTGTCTCTTCTTTTTTTTTTTATCCTCACCAGAGGACATTTTCTCATTTTTTGTTCAGATAGAGTGGGAAGGAGAGAGAGGAAGAGAGAGAGAGAAACGTCGACGTGAAAGGGACACATCGAGTGGTCACCACCCGCACGACCAACCAGTGCCGGGCACAAACCGCAACCGAAGTACATGCCCTTAGCGGGTTCCGAACCCGTGTATCTCTGGTCCGCAGGCCGACGCTCTAACCGCTGAGCCAAACCGGCCAGGACGGCATTGTCTCTTCTTTTGTCCATCATTTCTGTGTTTTCTTCGTTTTCTTATCTATCTTCTGATTCTCTGTTGTGTCATCGTTCTCTCTTGTTTGCCTTGTTTTTCTGCATTCTCTGTTCTCTGTCCTGATTGTCCCTGTTTTCTGCATATTCTCTTCTCTCAGCTGATTCTCTGTATTTTCTGCGTTGTCTCCTCTATCTCCTGAATTTCTGCGTTTTCTGCATTGTCTGCTCTCTCTCTTGATTCTCCCCGTTTTCTGTGTACTCTTTTCTCACACCTGAATCTCTGCTTTTTCTGCGTTTCGTCTCCTCTCTGCTTATTTTCTGCTTTCTCTACGCTGTCTGTGTATTCTGTTTGTTTTCTGTGTTGTCTCCTCTTGTCCCTGATTTTCTGCGTTCTGTACATTCTCTCCTCTGTCCTGATTCTCTCCCCTTTGTGCATTGTCCTCTCTCTCAGCTGATTCTCTGCGTTTTTTGCATTCTCTGCCCTCTTACCCGATTCTCTGAGTTTTCTTCGTTGTCTCCTTCCTCTCCTGATTTTCTGCGTATTCCGCGTTCTGTGCTCTCTCTGTTGACTATCTTTGTTTTCTGCCTTTTCCCCTGATTTTCCTGATTCTGCGTTTTTGGCGTTCTCTCGTCTCTCTTTTGATTCTCTTTGTTTTCTGTGTTCTATCATTTCTCTGCTGATTCTCTTTGTTTTCTCTGTTCTCTCCTATGTATTCCTATTCCCTCTGTTTCCTGCTTTCTCTCCACTATCACCTTATTTTCTCCGTGTTTTTTGTTCTCTCCTCTCTCTCCTGATTGTCTTTGTATTCTGAGTTGTTTACTGTCTTTTCTGATTCTCTGTATTTTCTGCGTTCTCTTCTCTCGCTCATGATTCTCTCTGTATTCTTTGTTCTCTCCCATGAGACCTACACTACAGTGTGTTAGCCAGCTTACTCCTAAGGGTGTCCTGGAACAGTGCCTCTGGGTATCAGATTGTAACGCTTCTGTTCGCGTCTCCCCAGAATGACAGTAAGGCCTGATCTACCTGACAGTAGCTATTATTGTGTCATTGTAGCTTTTGTTTGCTGTGGTTTATGAGTTCCCACCTGCTGTCAGGTTGTCTGACTAGCCAGGATGCATTCTGGCAGGTGTGTCCTGTGTTTCGTCACTTAAGAGCATTCTCTGCTGTCCCCCACATGGCAGGGTGTCTTGTCACACCCTCTCTCTTCATCTGAGTGTTTCCTCTCGTGGTCCTTCAATGTCTGCCTCTGTCTTAGACATCTCCTGTAAACAGAAGTTAAGTTAAGGTTAGAAGCTTGAAATGTTCAGTTTAAACATACTCACATAATCAATAAGTTACGTATAGTTCATTTCGCTCGTCTTAGGGGCCTGTACTGTCAGGTTATTTTATGATTCCTGTGTCTGTGTGTTTGTAGATTATATGAAGGAATGATTGTTGAAATTTAACCTACCAGTAGCCAAATCTATTGAATGTTCTCATCTTGTCTTTGGCATAGTTGACTAAGATAACCCACACGGCTTCTTCAGCTTGGGAAAACAAGAAGATCCTGGCCGTCTCCATCGCACCTCTGGTGCAGCTGTGTTGCTTGGAGTGGGAGAAATCAAGACTCATCCAGTTACATGAGTACGGGGACCCTGACTCTGCTGTTCAGGTCTTTTGATGTCTTAAAAAGCATTTTCAACCTACTGTAGCCATAAACTTTTCCAAGTGATATTTTGGTAATTTAAAAATTATAAGTCACGCCCTGGCCGGTTTGGCTCAGCGGTTGGAGCACCGACCTGCAGACCAGAGAGTCCCAGGTTCGGTTCCCGCTAGGGGCCCGTACCAAAATAAAATAAAATGAAATAAAATAGATAAATAAATAAATAAATAAATAAATAAATAAAAATTATAAGTCGCCCAGCCGGTATGGCTCAGTGGATTGAGTGATGTCCCATGAATTGAGAGGTCTGGGTTCGATTCCCAGTGAGGGCATATGCCCAGGTTGCAGGCTTGATCCCCAGTAGGGGATATGCGGGAGGTAGCCAATCGATGCTTCTCTCTCACATTGAAATTTTTATCTCATCTCTCTCTCTCCCTTCCTCTTTCTCTAAAAAAATCAACAAAATTATTATTTTTTTAAATTATAATCCATTTCCAGCACATTGTAGGTTATTTTAGCCTTGTTTTCAAATCTGCAGAGAGCTGCTACTGGTAATGCCATGAGAAGCAGAAGAGCCACATAGAAGGTAGTTAAAACTGCCTTGTGGAGAGTGTGTCCCGGGCACCTCTGGACATGATGCTCCTGCAGATCCCAGGTCCCTCTGCCCCGGGGCAGCTGATGGCCACTCTACTTGTGTGTGGGGGTGGGGCAGGTCTGTAGTGGGGCCTTCCTTGGCCAGGCCTGTGCCTTTCACTCTGTCAGGGTATTGAACCAGCAAAGAGCTAAGCATTCTTGCAAATGTAGTTTCATAATTTCAATAAAAATATACACAGCAAGGAGAATTGCAAGTCTTCATTTAAAATAAAACCACTCAGCATGCACTGTACTTTCTGATAATTTAGAAAATTTTTTTAAAAAAGGAAAAAAGTCACCTTAATCTCACCACCAAAAGAAAATATATGTTAGTGAATTCCTTCCGGATTGTATTTTAATTTATAAAAAGGATCATTTATGAAACAGTGACAGCATTCTCAGCCTCTGCTAAGTGCAGGTCACGTGAGGCTGACATGATCATTGAAACATGATGAACTGTGATCATGAGCATCTGTAGAAAGGAGAAAGGGACTCTGAGGCATCAAGTTTGTAGAGAGTGAGATGTTTGAGAGGAATTCCCTAAGGAGAGAATAGAAGGAGGGAAGCATATGAGCTGGGATCGTGACGTGCGGACTTCCAGGTGCTCTGAGGAAGCGTGTGGGAGACCCTGCACACTCCCCAGGGTAGACTGGAGTTTGCTGCATGGGCCACAGAGAGCCGCCCGGTGTTTCTGAGATGAGGTGGTGTGGTTGCACTCAGGATCACCCTCTGCTCAGGTGGAGGTGTGTGCTGAATGTGCTCCCGGAGGATCCTACAGAAGAAAGTACCACCTTCCAGAGCCTTATGACAGTGTTGGAGGTGAGGGCACTGTCAGATGTCTGGGAGGTTGATCATGCCTGGATGGGAGTCATGACCCCATGGAGGGCACCCTGAGATGTGTTGTTTGAGGCCATGGCTTCACAGTGTGTTGGATGGTAAATAATCCTGTGATGCTGTTTAGGGCTCATGAAGTGAGCAACAGTAGACGAGTGATGTCACAGTGGTGCAGACAGTGAGGTCGTGCGGGTGTAGACGGGGTCGGCTGTCAGTGGGCGTTCCAGGGATAGTGTAGGCAGGAACCAGTTAGGAGGCGAATTGAATTTTCCAGGCTGGAGATGAAGATGGGAAGTCAGACCCTGGCCTGTTCGGAAAAGGACTCCTGGAGGCACCTGGGGTCTCTGAGGAAGGGTGTCAGAGGCTGTTGTGGACGTGGGCTTGTGGGAGGCTCTGGATCCTGGTCAGGGCTGGGTTAGAGCCCTGGGTGCCGCTGGCCAATTTCATCGAAGCCACAGAGCAGGTGTCAAACCCAGGAATAGACAGGAGAGGAGAAAGGGTGGAAATCAGAGCCTTAGGAAATGCCACTGGGGCTGGGCGGGGGAGGAGCCAGGGAGGGACTCCCGCTGCCAGGAGCAGGCTCCTCCCCACGCGGCCCCCCGTGCAGGGGCAGGTCTGGTGGCCTGTGCAGGACTCCTTCTAGCTGCCTTAAGAGCAGCAGAGCGCGGAGGGGCAGGATGAGCCCTGGAGCCCTTCCTGCAGGAGGGGGACAGTGAGCAGACAGAGGAGTTGGTGCTGACAATGTAGACAAGGTACAGAGAGCTTGGGATCACTGGAGTTTCCAGGGCTCCCCCGGAACAGTGGGAATTTGCTGAGATTCTGCACAGGCCTCTCCGATGTGTGAAATAAATGTTACAGTGTAAGAGCGCCCCTACTGTGGGTTGTGATTTTTGGAGTACTTAGGTACTGGAGGGGAAAAGAGATGCTGATTCGGAGTTTAACGTATTGAAACCCTCGATCCCTAGTTCCTTTCCCTTTGAGAGAATCCCTCAACGTCCTCGTGTGCAGGGCCTGCGCGAAACGGAGTTCTCATCGCCAGGTTTTACTTTTCTTGGGTGCGCTGTGTAGTTTTGTTCTTTAAAATGCTGTGATCCACTTTACTTTCACAAAAAGAAAACATTCATCCCATCAAGCATGTTGGAAACAGTGAAGTGGACAGGAGAGTGCTGGGTGCGCTGGACGAGAAAGACTGTGCGTGGACACAGTGACCAGAGTGACAAGACAGGGTAAGGACGCGAGAAGAGGAGCCAGGCTTTCCCTGCTGATCACCAGCAGCACGGTGCTTCCTTTCCTTGTCAGAGTTCAGGGTTGTGTGTTTAAAGTGCCTTCTGAAAAGAGCTCACATTCTGCTCTGTGTTGTCAAGACACAGTTTTCGGTGGCTGAGGCCTGTGCTGTCGCAGACACTGACTCCTGTCCTTTGCCCCGCAGCCCCCCTGGCTGTCCGCAGCCTCCAGGACTTGGCTAGTATCACCATCTGGGGCACCTATAAGAAGGTTATTCACCAGGAAGCAGTGAGCAGAAATGGGAACGAAATGAAGACCACTCTCAGGCCCAAGCAAAGGAGAGTTAGCCGCTGTTGAATGGAAACCATTGTCTTTTGGCACAAAGGTCTTTGCCAGTTGAATTTCCAACCCGTCAGAGGACAACAGCTGTGAAGGTTTAGAAGAGGAGCAGCAGGAAGAAGAGGGGCAGAGCCCGGCTGAGATGAAGCCAGAGCCCCCCGTGAACTTCCTGAGGGAGAAGGTCCTGAGTCTGCCCCTGCCTGACCCCCTGAAGTACTACCTGCTCTACTACAGGGACAAGTGAGGGCGGGTGGCGCAGCCTGCGGCCAGCAGAGGGTGCCCGTCTGCACGTTTCTTCTTCCAGTTTGATCTCGATTATCTTGTAGAATTTTCATTAAATGGTAGATTTCTTTAAATATAATCTGACAAACGTAAGTGCATGGGAGAATGTTTTCTTGAAAGAGAGAGTGTCCCAGAGAAAGGTTTACTGCCGGTTCTTGTGACACAGATAGAGAAGTCTGTGTAGCAGGGAAACTGCGGTCGAGGTGAACCAGGCTGGGCTGCAGTCAGGCTGCAAATGGAATGTGAGAGAAAAGCACAAGTTCATGAACGTGTGAGTTTTTTCCTGGGAGTGACACACCCATGTCCAAGTTTGAACGTTATGTTATTAACTTCTTAATTCCTGGCCCTGACTTTCACTAAAGCTTGTAGTTTTAAAGAGGGGACTTTTCTTGGAAAGCCTCCCTTATTGTAAGTAATGGAAGTCACTCTTTTGGGAGTTGTCAGTGTAGGTTGTTTTCTTTTTTGTTTGTTTGTTTTGTTTTGTTTTTTATTGTGTTGGGGAAGGAGGAACAAAAGTATCAAACTGCGAGATATCTTTTAGGAGTTCCAAAAGAATTCCAAGGGATTTTTTCCCTGATACCTTTTATTACATTTAATAGAATTAATGTCACCCGGTATGGGTAGCACTGTTGGCTACAGCATCGCCCCAAGACTCCAAGGTTTGGGGTTCAATCTCTGGTCAGGGCACATACAAGAATCAACCAATGAATGTATAAACAAGGGGAACAACAAATCATTGTCTCTCTCTTTCCCTTCCCCTCTCCAAAATCAATCAGTCAATCAATAAAAAGTAAACGAACCAATGCCTAGTAATCCTTGGAAGAATATTCTGAAGAAGGAAACGAGTGTTGTGTGCAGGTAATAAACCACGTGAGTTCTACCCAGTGATGGGGATCACTGTGGTCCTTCAGTGGGACTGTGGGTGTCTGAAAACTGACCTGTTGGTCCTCAGCAGGTGGGGGGAGGTACCCAGGCTGGGTGTGGACTCAGGACTCTTGGAGGCGGCCTATGCTTTTCGTCTTAACTTCAGTTGGTATTTTCTGTAATCACATTAGAGCACTGATTCATAGATGTTTATCTTTTTAATTCTGCAGAGAAAGATTCGTTAGTTTTGTACATTTTCTCAAGAAAAAAATCCATGTGTTTTGCTTGCTGTACCGTGACAGCAGTTTCAGTCTCGGGGAGCTGTCTGGGCGTCCTGTGGCAGGAGCTTCCTGTCCCATTTGGGTCTGGTCCAGAAGGAAAGGGGTTTGATGGCGGCAGAAGTGTTTTGAAGTTACATCGGTTATTCCGAAACATTGGTTCGCTTCCAAATTTATTTTTTACCCAAAGAAAAGACTAGTATTAAATGTTAACAGTAAGCCCAAGCTCAGAGTGCTTGTGTCAGATTATTCACTCAGATGTTAGGATTAATTTTATCCCGTAGCCTCTTGGGTTTTGTTGAGGTTCAGTGTCTCTGTGGTTTCAACCAGTTAACTGAGTCCCGGTTATTTTGTTACCTTTTTGCGGTTTGGGGTAAACGAATCATCTTTGTCACCGGATGCTGTGTGCATGTGTAGCGGGGAAAACGTACCTCGTCCTAGATTTGTAAAGAGGGCTCGCCCTGGGTGTGTGTACTTGCCTCTAATGGAGTCAGGCGTCATTCTTCAGAGAGAAGAGCACGGTGTGTGCTAACACTGCATGGTGCGGCATTATTCTCATCGATCTGTCGCGGCCTCTGCCATTTGTGGACATCTCCGGACATACTGTTGGATAAAGGACATCTGCCAAATCTGTTGTATTATGTTGCCTGACTAAATTTTTTCCCCTGTGATTGTAAATGGATTTCATTTATTTTAAACCGTGTTTGCCATATAAAAAGGCAATGTGTAGGACATGTTTTTCCCATATATGCGTTAAACCTTGCCTAACAGTTTGAATTTACATGTTCTCAGTTGTCACTTTTAAACCAGAATTTGGTTAAAAATAGGAAGATATAATATATATGAACTAGTTCAGTGTCTGCCTTGTCAGCGTGAAGGAGCACCGTGAGTAGGTGTCCTGGGCACCGCGTCACCAGGGTTCAGTGTGACTGTGGTTTTTCCAAACAGGTGCGTCAAGTGCGGTCTGTGTTGGAGCCGCACTCTGGACCGCCGTGGCTTCTCTGTTCAGAGTCATCTGTATTTTTATATGTAACTTCTGTCTTGAAAGTAGTAAAGCCATAGAGATGTACAAAACAAAGATCAAATTTATATTAAGTGTGTAATGTAAAAATCATCTCTGTGTGTGAAAATGCTTTTTCCAGTCTGGAGCTTCCAGGGGATTCATGTAAGAAATTTGAAACAGATTTAAATGAGCTGATCTGCCCGAATAACTACAAGATATCAATAAAGGTAGTTAAGATATTTTAGCCTTCTTGGCACTGCTTCTGTTTCATCTGCAGGATAGAGTCTTAACTACATCCCTCCCCCCCACCCAAAAATACCTTAAACATAATCTTTCTTTTCTTTCTTAGAATGTGTTTTCATTCACACTTTGTTTTATCGCTTAAATTTGGTATATGAAGAGTGACTGTGGTTAGATTTTTGGCACAACTTTTCCATACTGTGAAATGTTGGAAGATAATTGGGTACTGGTGATACATCTTACCAGCAGCAAAGGGGGTGAGGGTTTAGGGCTTGGGGCTTCTTTGGGGTCAGGGCCAAGGGCTAGGGCCAGGGTTTAGAATTGGGGTTTAGGGTCAGGGTCAGGAGTTAGGGTCTATGGTCATCTGGTTCTGAGGGTCAGGATCAGGACTTCGAATTTTGAGGTCCTGACTCTACCTTCATGACCTGAGGCCCCACCTCCTTTAAGATCCCCGTGTGAGATTTTTTGGAGAACAGAGAAGTGCAGAAATGCGCTTAGCCTGGGGTGGATTCCAGTCCCCCTGAGGCGTGGCTGCAGCCACCCGAAGACCTGGGGCCTTATCGCCAACAGGAATTTCTATCACAAGCTGGGGCTGGAAGGCCAAGATCATGGCACCAGCAGAGTCTGTGTCTGAAGCCTGTTGTCAGCTTGACCTTTTCCCCTCTAACCTCATATAACAGAAAGGCAACGGAGTTTTCTTTTTTAAACAAAAATCTGTATTTTTATACTGGGGGTATGGACAGTCCTCCTCAGGGTCAGCTTGGAGGAAATAAAAGTTTGTAAAAATCCAGGTATGGTTGCTGTGTGTGTGGTGATGGTAAAAGGGATGAAGGGTGAAGGCCCCTCACACCCTCCTGTGGCCTCAGTCTCTGTCCTGGGGCGGAGCAGGCGCCACTTTCTTTCCTGCTCATCGGGACTGTTGAGGGCCACAGAGTGACGGGAACGACAGGCGTGTTGGTGGAGAAGTGATCATCCCGAACTGTCTGCTGGGCTCCCGTGCCCTCTGCCCCAGGTAGGTGCCCCCTCCACGATGGAGTTTTCTTGGGTATCTTTGGGCACTAATTCCATTCCTTCATGAGGGCTCCGCCTTCATGGATGAATGCCCTCCCAACAGCCCTGCTTCCTCATGAACCTTCTGGGGCACAGGTTTCAGCATGTGAATTTGCAGGGACAGAGCTGCTCCATACACAGCAGGAGGGTCTTCTCCCAGACTTGCTCATGTGGCTGGTGTTCAGGAGATGTTAGTTTGAGGACCTCTGTTTGTCCATGGCTGTTGGCTGGAGGCCTCCCGTGTTCCCTTTCCATAGGGCAGCTCACAGCAGGAGCAGTGCCTGTCGGTAGAGGGTTGGTGAGGGACCAGGTCCCACTGTGAGAGTGTGAGGACCTGCACCCACCTAGTCCAAACCCACTCTTAAACTGCATGTGTACATTTATTTCTACAATTAAAAATTATTAACGTACTTTGTTCAGTAAGCGTGTCCAGTCTCTTGCAATCCAATGGTCTTAGGTAACACATTAGACTCAGTCTTAGTCTGACACTCCCTTCCCACAGTGTCCTCAGTGGATGGGGTATGACACGGGTGGGGCAGTGGGGGGGGTGCAGGCATTTACTGGGGACAGATCTTAGGGGAGCTGCTTAAGAGCTCTGTCCCTATTCCTTCCCTCTCCCATGAGAGGGAAAACCCCAGAACAATGAGAGGACAATAAGCAGGGGGAGAAGGTGCCTGGGTGGGTAATTTATCTGTTTTTATTTTCCTTATTTCAGAGTCCATTTTATTAGTGTGAAGTTTTACTAAGGAATCACCCATTTCCTCTAGTTTTCCTATTTGATGCAATAGGTTTATTTTATTTGACTCTCAATTTCTCCTGTCTTTCTATTTATTTTATAGAATTGCTACAATTAATAAATATGGATACATTATAAATGACTAAAGTCTATATTTTATTGCATTTCCCGCATTCAAAGCTCAATCTCACTAAAAGCCCCTAACAGTCGTCCAACCAGAGAGGTTAATGCTGGCATCTGGGGTTCCTGGTGGCCCAATTGGGTTGTATGATATGAAATGCAACCAGGGGAAGAACAGGCTTGATAAATAAAGAGTGTCAACACTGTGCCTAGCAGAATTTACTCTCCAGGCTCGGGGGAAGCTGTTGGTAGTTTTTATACATGATGTTAATTTCAAAACATCAAGCTGGTCACGGTGAGTAAGTTAGATAGGACGAAAGGGGTACAGGAAGCAGAGAGCAGGGAGCACACTGGTGAGAGTTGGTGCTGGCCTTAGCTGACAGGTTCCGTGAGCTGGCAGAGGAGCAGAGGTGTGAGGACCAGAGAGAGGCTGTGGTTAATGCTGCCCTGAGGATGAAGCTGCCACAGGTGCAAGAGTTAGTTCCTATGAGGACTTTGGCTCTGGTCACCAGCGGAAGAACTCATTCTGCTAAGGATGCTATTTGCTAAAACTCTCCATTTATCTGGGACATGGAAGGTAGGAAATGACTCAGAAGGGAAAGGGGAGGTTGAGAGTGTTGATCATGTGTTGGGCAGGAGCTACATGTACCACCTCACAGAATCCTCACAGCCACCCTGAGAAGGAGCAGTTACCACCCTCTGACAGAGCAGAGACTGAGTTTCCATTTCTTTGCATGAAGTCACACAACTAGTAGGTCAGCTCTGCACCTGTCTGTGGCTCAGGCACTCCCCTGTAAAGAAACTGCCTCCCTAGACTCCATTCTGAGGGGAAGCAGACCTGTGCTCTGGATAGAAGAACACTCTTTAAATGGCTGGAGGACAAGCAGGGTGTAGAAGTGGAGAAGTCACTGTTATAGGAATCTGGTGTTGGCTGTGCTCTTAGTTCACCTCCTCCCTCCCCACCTGTTCCCTTCCAACGCATCCTGCTCAAGTCCCACCCCAAAACCCAGGTGGAGCGAGTGCATGGCAAGGTGGACCATTAGGTTAGGTGCCGGTTTTCTTCAAATAGAGTGAACAAGAGGCCTCTGGTAGGCGAGAATATAAGATTTTAGAGGTATCAAAGATACTCAGTACAATACTCTCTAAATCAAAATCCCATATCTTGAGATAGCATTTGATAGCCATAGTGGCACAGTATCCTACGTGGGGAAACTTATTCTAAACCCCTACGATAGCATATTGCAACATAACCTTGAATTGATGATCAAGCTGTGGTTATTTTGTGCCAGAGAACAATTCAAGAATCACAGCGTACAAGTTGCACACTAGATACGAAGGTCCCACCTAAGGTCCTCATTAATCCCCCCCCCATTTGCTTTTTCACCTATTGCAGATCCTCAGGGCTCAGAGAGGGAGACCTATCACTCCAGGCACTGGGGAGTGAAGGGTGACGCTGAATATTACCTTAATTTTTCCTGAAGAATACCTGTATTAACTAACCCACAAAAGTGAACACTATACCAAGAGCCCATTTCTATTTTGTTTGAATGGAGATTTTAAAGCCTCTATCAATAGCCACCAATCTGAAAAAGAATATTTCTATGTGTTTGGATTTATACCGATGTGAAAAGAATGCTTTAAATTTTCCATTGTGGAAGCTACTGATGTAAATAGTGAAACAAAGAAACTCAAAGTAAACTCAAAGAAGTTTCTTAGTAAAACCTGTGGAAATTTCAGAAAACAACCTAATAGTGGTTAAAATCTCAGACATGGGAGGATATTGAGTTTTCCACAAAATTCCTGTTGCTTGAATAGATAGCTCTAAACATTGAAGAAACGGTGGGGGGGGGGTGGGGGTGGTCAGAGATGCATTCATTTTGCAGTGAGCTGATAAATCTGTGCTCATTAACGTACTTGATATGTAGGGCAGCTGGAACAGAGAGTAACACTTTTAAAATAGCGGTTTAATTGCAGTAAACATTGTGTTCAGGGTATTGAAATAGTTAAATATAGTGAACAGAGAGCTAAGAATACGAATGAAGGAAGTTACCCCAAATAGTATGTTATCTAAATAATCTCTGACTTGAAGGAAAGGCCAAGTTGTTGACCAAGGCTGGCTGCTTCTAGTGCCAGGCCTGGGGCCACTTAACAAGAGCTATGGGACTCACTGAGAGCAGATGTTGCTGGTTTGAGAGAATTCAGGAAACTCAAGCAGGATCAACACAGGCCAATCCTGCTAGCCTTTGGAAACAGCTTGGTGGGCCTGAAAGTTGGGTAAGGCGGGGCCTCAGGGAATCACCAGGGCGGGGCCAACAGTGTGAGCCAGGTGCTGGAGTCCTATATAAGAGGGCCGTCTGCCACCCCAGGGAAGGGCTTAGGGAAGGAGCATCAGCCTCCGCCAGCATGTCTGTCCAGGAGAAAGCCGCCTCTCCAGCCTTCGCCCGCAGGACAAACAGCTCAGTTCTTCCCTGTATGTCTCCGGCACCACTCAAGCTGCCTCCACTTTGAGCTCAGAGGGAGCAAGTCCTAGTAAGTCCGCGCACCGGCCTTTTAAGAGGAGCTGCCTGGGGCTCCAGCAGCCTCAGCCTCCCTCAGCCTCAGTTCCCACTGGTTTTACAACCAGAAGTGATGAGGATGTTCTTCCTGCCACTGGAATCCCGAGCTGGGTGCCTGGTGTGGGACAGGGACCCCTCACTCCTCAGGGAGGACCTTCCCAGCCAAATGTCCTTCTTGATTTTTATCCACCACAGGTGGGTGTGTGCCCAGCCCGTCCACCTCCACCCCTCCTACCAGTCTCCATGTGGCTGCTTCTTTAATCTCGTAGTTGAAGGACTTCCATTCAGCTCGATTTCAGGCGGTTCTGAATGATGGTGGTGGTGTAGTTTAGTTGTGATTCTGATGTGGTTGTGGGAAGAGAGAATACAGCAATTACCTACCTGCCATCCTGACCGGAAGTCTAAGGCATGTTTAAGTGAGCTACTCACGCATGAGGCTAGAAAACGTCTCTATTTGGGGCAGGTTTCTGCCCGGCTGAGACTCAGGGTCTCTTTCCAAGGAAGAAGGAGGTAAAGATAATGCCTTCTAGTAGCAAAACAACTTCAGTGTTTACAAGCCTCACCACTCCAGACCTGTGATGGGAGACTTCAAATGTGTGTTCTTGTAGATGCACAGGCACAACGGACAGAGCTTGCTGAAGGCAAAGATAAGTTTTTTACGAAAGAAGCTATGCCCGGCCAGTGTGGCTCAATGGTTGAGCCTTGACCCATGCAGCGGGAGGTCAGTGGTTCAATTCCCAGTCAGGGCACATTCCCAGGTTGTGGGCCCGATTCCTGGTGGGGGTGGTGATGTTTTTTTTCTCTCTCTCTCTCTCATCCATGTTTCTCTCTCCCTCTCCCTTCCTCTCTCTCTGAAAATCAATAAAGAAAAAAATAAAAAGAAGTTATGTGCCTGGGGTGCCACTATCCACTTTGACCTATCAGGAATTTATGATCTGATGACCTAGAGGTTATTTAACATAGAACCCCATTTCTGTCTACACTGTATATCTTTGGCCAGGTGTTTGACATCTTTACCCATTTTTATTGGAGCTGTTTGTAGTATAATCCTTTGTGTATTTTGAGCAGAAATCTCTTATCAGATATTTGTTTTGCAAAAATTTTCTCCCAGAGTGTGGCTTGTCTTTTAATTTTTTGAACAAGCGATTTTACAGAGCATTTTTTTTTTTTTAGTTTATAAAGTCGTGGTTGTGAGACTGGGGTGAAGCCAAATGTGAAGTGAGCTAAGGGGCCGAGAGCAAATAAGATGAGCTGGGGGTGGGGGCTGAGTTGAGCAGTGACGGGGCACAGTGCAACCAGTCTGTGAGGAGCAGAAAAGGGTGCCCATACTATTTCTGGGGTACAAGTCTCAGGTGCCGATTTAAATGAGCAATTCCTGTGGGAACACCTTTCGGGAGCATATCCTCGAGACTGGACACTGGATTTAGGGGTGCGCAACTTCTGTTGTCAGTTTACTTGAGCATTACAGGCTCTCAGGAGCAGAGCCGGTTCTTGCACCTAGGTCTTCCAGCAACGAATGTAGTAAGCTACAGAAAAAGAAATTTAGTTAGTAATAAAACAAAGACCCTAAGAGGTTTGTTCCCTGTTCAAAAAGACACTGGTTGTAAATGGAAGACCCAGGCTCAGATCCGTTTTGGGGACTAAAAGCATAGGAGTTTCCTCTATCAGAACTGCTGCTGTTGTCCACGAAGGAGTGAAAATTGGAAAAGGAGCAATTGTAGGCTAAACAATTCCTAATATCTGCCCCCCTCCCACTGTTAAGAGACCACACTGGGTGAGCTAAGAAAAGTTTTCTAGTTGTTGTCACCACAATAATCTAGGTTTTCATGTTTTTTTTAACTAGCCCAAATTTTTCTCTAGTAGTTTTTTAAAATGAAAATGGCTGTTTGTTACAACTTACTTAAACAATACAAAAAAATAAAAATTGCTAAAACATCCTACCCCAAGAGGTAAAAACTGCATTAATGTTAAGTACATATTCTTCCAGACAGCTCTATAAGGATGCACATTTACTTTCTTCTCCTTTCTGTGGATTTAATGTTCCCTTCTAGGTTCTTACGATGGGTGTAAAACTTGCGAAATTTCAGCTCTTCTCTTTTCAAAACATGTGCACTAAGAATGCACACTTTTCTGTAAGTCCTTGTCTGTAGCCTTTTTATTGTTATCGAGTTCTAATTATTTTCTAACTCTAATTGTGATTTATTTTGGCGGTTAATGATTAGTGTCTTTCATAATTTCTAATATAAGGACTTTCTAGTTAAGTTTTGTTACTGATTTCTAGACTAAAGGCAACACGAGCAAGAAACAAGCTTCATGTAATTTTGTAATTCTAATCCTTGTTGAAACGTGATTTTCCTAGTATAGTATGGTCACTTTAAAAAAGTTCCAAGTGTGATCCTCTGCTGCCATCTAGTGTGCATGCCTGGAATAACACCGTAGTACAGGTCAACATCCAAAATGGGTGAATATAGTGAATGTAATGAAAGTTGAATTTGATTTGCTGCTGAAGTTAAGTTTCTGATATGATTACTGATTTTTGGTTGGTATCTGTTGGTTCTAAAAGTGGTATGCTCTGTCCTTGAATGAGAGCTGTGTTAAACGTATTATGATGATAAATTCGCCTATTTTTTTTTTCCTTGCAGTTCTGTTTTCTATACTGTATTTTTTATAAAGTGCTCTTGAATTTGGAACTTCCTTGTAAATTGAAGTTATTGATCTGAGGTGCTCTTCCTTATTTCTAGTAATGCTTATTGTCCCCAAGTCTACTTATGTTATTATACAATTTGTATTTAGTTTATGTTTTCATCACATATCTTTTTACATGCTTCACTTTCAATCTCTTTGTACCTTTATGTTTTTAGATAGCCCCCAGTGTTCTGTATGAATAATGAGTGCCCATTAAAATCCATAAGGAAGTGCTTTCGATGGAGGCTGTGATCTAGGGATCCAATATTTTTTTCCATTCTGTTGTCCCTCACCATTTATCATATGATTCATATGTTTCCAATGGTCTCAGGAGACATCTTTATCATAAAAATTTACACGTGGATTTGAGTCTGTTACTGGAACTTTCTGTTGCATCCATTTGTTTACAGGGCATTACGCCACTGTTGAAATTCCTGCAGCTTTATCCTATAACACACTGTTAAACCCAGAGGGGTTAGCATGTATTCATTACTGTGCTTGTTCAGAATTTCCTTTCAATTCTTCCTTATTTTGTCAGGTGAACTTAAATTGAGCTTTTTTTTTTTTAATCTTTCTGATATTTTAACGTAGATAATATTGAATTTATAGACAAACTTGGGAAATAGACATCATTATATGGTGTTTTCTATCTAAGAACACGATGTTATTTTCCATTTATTCAAGTTTTTATGTGGGTAGCATTTTAAAATTTCGACAGAGATTGCGCACATTCATGTTAAGTTTATTCCCAGGCATTTTGTTGGTATTGTGGGTACTGGTTCTTTGATTATATTGTAAATTATCTTTTACATATGTAAAGAGTATTTCTGCATGTTATTGATCCCCCACCTTAATAAATTCTAAATGTTTTTAAATGGATTCTCATTAGTTTATTAAGGCAAAGAAACTATGATGCAATAATAATAGTTACATTATTTTAGTTATATAAAACGTAAAACAGTTAAAGCTTGTAAGAAAACACAGAAATGAGGTAATGTGAAGTGTTAGAAAGATTCTGTTCTTTTTTTAGTGATAAGTTCATTAATGTTTAAATATAATAGCAACAGGATTCTTAGCATTTTTTAAAATCATGCTTTTATTTATTTATTCATTTAAAAATTTTATTTTTATTAATTTATATTTGTTACAGATGTTTCTCCTTTTCCCCCATTGACCCCCTCCTCCCGATCCTCCTCCCACCCCGTCCCCAGCATTGTTGTCTATGTCCATTGGTTATGCATACATGCATATGAGTTCTGTGGTTTATCTCTTCCCTCCCCCCCCAACCCTTCTTCTGAGATTTGTGAGTCTGTGCCCTACTTCTATGTCTCTGGGTCCTTTTTGTTCATCAGTTTGTTTTGTTCATTATATTCCACAAATAAGTGAGATCACATGATATTTGTCTTTCTCTGATTGGCTTGTTTTGCTAAGGATGATACTCTCCAGGTCTTGCCATGCCATCTCAAAGGATAAGAGATTTTTCTTTCTTACAGCTGCATAGTGTTCCATTGGTATATGCACCAGAGCTTTTTTATCCACTCATCTATTGATGGGCACTTGGGCTGTTCCAGATCTTAGCTATTGTAAAGAGTGCTTCTATGAACATAGGGGGACATATATTCTTTCTGATTGGTGTTTCAGGCTTCTTAGGATATATTCCTAGAAGTGGGATCACTGGGTCAAATGGCAGTTCAATTTTTAACTTTCCGAGGTAACGCCATTATGTTTTCCATAGTGGCTGCACCAGACTGCATTCCCACCAGCAGTGTACTAGAGTCCCCTTTTCTCCACACCCTCGCCAACACTTGTTGTTTGATGCTTTGTTCATGGAGGCCATTCTGACAGGTGTGAGGTGATACGTCATTGTTGTTTTAATTTGAATCTCTCTGATGATTAGTGATGTTGAGTATTTCTTTATATGTCTCTTGGCCATTGGTATTTCCTTTTTGGAGAGGTGTCTCTTTAGGTCCTCTGCCAATTTTTTAATTGGGTTCTTTGTCTTCCTTTTGTTGAGTTGTATGAGCACTCTGTATATTTTGGAAATTAACCCCTTATCTGATGTGTCGTTGGCAATTATGCTCTCCCATAGAGGGGGTTCCCTTTCCGTTTTGATGGTTGTTTCTTTTGCTGTGCAGAAACATTTGAGTTTGATGTAGTCCCATGTGTTCATTTTTTCCTCTGTTTCTGTTGCCTTAGGTGATGTATCAGTGAAAATTCTGCTGCGTATGATGTCTGAAATTTTGTTGCCTACATTTTCTTCTAGGATTTTTATGGATTCACGAGTCACATTTAAGTCTTTTATCCATTTTGAGGTTTTTCGTGTGTATGGTGTAAGTTGATGGTCTAGTTTCACTTTTTTTTTTTTTTTTTTTGCATGTAGCTGTTCAATTTTCCCAACACCATTTATTAAAGAGGCTGTCTTTACTCCATAGTATCCTCTTGCCACCTTTGTCGAATATTAATTGAGCCTAATATTTTGGGTCAATTTCTGGGTTCTTTGTTCTATTACACTGATCTATGTGCCTGTTCTTGTGCCAGTACCAGGCTGTTTTGATTACAGTAGCTTTGTAGTATAACCTGATATCCAGTATTGTGATCCCGCCTACTTTGTCGTTCTTTCTCAAGATTGCTGTGTGTGTTTGGGGTCTTTTTTGGTTCCATACGAGCTTTTGAAATATTTGTTCTAGTTCTGTGAAGCATGTCGTTGGTATTTTGATGGGGATTGCATTGAATCTATAGATTGCTTTGGGTAGTATGGACATTGAAATGATGTTAATTTTTTCAATCCATGAACAAAGGTATGTGCTTCCACTTTTCTTTATATCTTCCTCTATTTCTTTTTCCAATGTCCTGTAGTTTTCTGCAAATAGGTCCTTTACTTCTTTTGTTAAGTTTATTCCTAGGTATCATAATTTTGTTTTGCTGCGATGGTAAATGGGATTGTTCTTTTTAGTTTCTTTTTTTGTGAGTTCATCGTTGGTGCATAAGAATGCCATCGATTCCTTGACATTAATTTTGTATCCCACTACTTTGCCAATTCATTTATTAAGTCTAGTAGATTTTTGATCGAGTCTTTAGGGTTTTCTATGTACAATATCATGACATCTGCAAATAATGACAGTTTCACTTTCTCCTTTCCAATTTGGATCCCTTTTCTATTCTCTTCATCTCTAAATGCTGTGGCTAAGACTTCCAGTGCTATGTTAAATAAGAGTGGCAAAAGTGGGCATCCTTGTCTCGTTCCTGTTCTTAAGATAAATGCTTTTAGATGTTGGCTGTAGGTTTCTCATATATGGCCTTTATTATATCGAGACATGATCCCTCTATTCCCACATTGCTGAGTGTTTTTATCAGAACTGGGTGTTGAATTTTGTCTAATGCTCTTTCAGCATCTATTGATAAGATCATATGGTTTTTCTATTTCATTTTGTTTATGTGGTGTATCACGTTTATTGATTTGTGTATACTGTAGCCTCCTTGCATCCCTGGGATGAATCCCACTTGGTCAATGTGAATAATGTTTTTGATGTATTGCTGGATTCTATTTGCTAATATTTGGTTAAGGATTTTGGCATCTGTGTTCATCGGAGATATTGGCCTGTAGTTTTTATTCATTGTAGTGTCTGTATCCGGTTTTGAAATTAGGATTATGCTGGCCTCATAAAATGAGTGTGGAAGTCTTCTGTCTTCTTGGATTTTTTGGAATAGTTTGAGGACAGTGGGTATTAGATCTTCTTTGAATGTTCAGTAAAACTGTCCCATGAAGTTGTCCGGGCCTGGGCCTTTGTTTGCTGGGAGCTTCTTAATTACATCTTCAATTTCCTTAGTTGTTATTGGTCTGTTCAAGTTTTCTATCTTTTCCCGGTTCAGTTTTGGGAGACTGTGTGTTTCTAGACATTTGTCCATTTCTCCTAGATTGTCCAGTTTGTTGGCCTATCATTGTTCATAGTATGTTTTGATGGTCCTTTGTATTACTGTGGTGTCAGTTGTTACTGCTCCTCTTTTGTTTCTGATTTTGTTTATTTGGGTCCTCTCTTTGGTTTCTTGGTGAGTCTGGCTACAGGTACATCAATCTTGTTTATCTTTTCAAAGAAAAACCTCTTTGTTTCATTTATCCTTTGAATTGTTTCTTTAGTCCCTATGTCGTTTTTTTCTGCTCTGACCTTTACTATTTCTTTTCTTCTACTTGTTCTGGATTTTTCTTTTTGTTTACTTTCTTGTTCTTTAAGTTGTAGGGTTAGAAAGTTAACTAGGAATTTCTCTTGGTTCTTGAAGTTGGCCCCTAGTGCTATGAACTTCCCTCTCAGGACTGCTTTCGCTGCATCCCATAGATTTTGTATAGTTGTGTGTTCGTTTCCATTGGTTTTCAGGAATTTTTAAATTTCTTCCTTGATCTCCTTGGTAACACATTCGTTGTTTAATAACATGCTATTTAGCCTCCAAGTTTGAATGTTTTTGTTGTAATTGAGTTCTAGTTTCATGCCATTGAGATCTGAGAAAATGTTTGATATGATTTTAATCTTCTTGAATTTGTAGAGACTTACTTTGGCTCCTAGCATGTGGTCTATCTTTGAGAATATCCCGTGTGCACTTGAGAAGCATGTACGTTCTGCAGCTTTGGGGTGAAATGTTCTGTAAATGTCAATTAAGTCTAACTGATCTGGTTAGTCATTTAAAGACTCTGTGTCCTTGTTAATTTTTGGTTTGGAAGATCTATCCAGTGGTTTCAGTGGGGTGTTAAAGTGACCCACTATGATTGCATTGCTATTGATCTCTCCCTTGAGGTTCCTTCAGAAGGTTTTAAATATATTTTGGGCCCTGGTTGGTTTGGCTCAGCGGTTAGAGCATCGGCCCAAAGACCAGAGAGTCCTGGGTTCGGTTCCTGCTAAGGGCACGTACCTCAGTTGCAGTATGTCCCTGGTCCCAGTTGGGGATGCATGGGTGGCAGCCACTCGATGTGTCTCTCTCACATCGATGTTTCTCTCTTTCTTCTTCCCACTCTCCCTCCCGCTCTACCTGAAGATAAATGCCAAAATGTCCTCAGATGACGATTTAAAAAATATATATGCATATATGTTTACCAGGGGTATATCCTCTTGTTGGACTGATCCTTTTAATATTATGTAGTGTTTTTTGTTTTTGTTTTGTTTTTTGTCTCTTATTATGGCCCTCGTTTGGAAGTCTATCTTATCAAATATGAGTATTGCTACACCAGCTTCTTTTCATTTCCATTTGCTTAGAAAATTTTTTTCCATCTCTTCACTTTCATCCTGTGTGTGTCTTTTGTTGTGAGGTGGGTCTCGTGTAGACAGCATATATATGGGTCATGTATTCTTATCTAATCAGCTACCCTATGTCTTTTGATTGGAGCATTTAAACCACTTACAATTAAGGTTTTCGTTGGTAGATACTTATTAGTTGCCATTTTTATTTTATGTATGTGTCCCCCCCCCTCACTCTCTCTCTCTTTCTTCTTACAACAGCTGCTTCAGCACTTCTTGCAGTGCTGGTTTGGTGGTGGTAAATTACTTTAGTTTTTTTGTTTGTTTGTTTTTTGTTTTTTCTCCTTCAATTTTGAATGATAGCCTTGCTGGGTAGATTAGTCTCGGATTCAGACCCTTGACTTGCATTACTTTGTACACTTCATGTCACTCCCTTCTGGCCTGCAGTATTTCTATTGAGAAATCAGCTGTCAGTCTAATGGGAGCTCCCTTGTGGGTAACTTTGTGTCTCTCTCTTGCTTCCTTTAAGATCCTTTCCTTTCCTTTAATTTTCGCTATTTATATTATGATGTGTCTATCCGTGGTTCTTTTGGGTGTTCATCTTGCTTGGGACACTCTGTGTTCCCTGGACTTGTGTGACTTTTTCCTTCACCAGTTTAGGGAAGTTTTCTGTCATTAATTTTTCAAACAGGTTCTCTATTCCTTTCTCTGATTCTTCTCCTGCCAATACCCCATAATGCGAATGTTGTTACGTTTTGTATTGTCTCACAGCTCTCTTAAACTCTGCTCCTGCTTTTTAATTATTTTTCTCATTTGCTGCCCTATTTGGGTGTTTTTTCCTACCTTGTCTTCTAAGTTTCTGATTTGGTCTTCAGCTTCCTCTAATCTACTATTGAACCCTTCTAAGGTATTTTTTATAACAGCTATGTCATTATTTATTTCCTCTTGTTTTATATATATAGCTTCTATCTTTTTTTAAGCTAGTAGTTCCCAGTGAGCTCTTCATGATTCGTATTAAGTTGTTTGTAGTTCTCACCAAATGGTTTGAGCCCCCTTAAAGTCATTGCTTTGAATTCTTTATCTGACAAGTTGCTTTCTTTCCATTTCCTGTAGTTCCTTTTCTGGTGATTCCTCTTTTTCTTTCATTTGGGTGTTGTTTCTTTGTCTCACCATGTTAGCAATCTGGTAGTTCTAGGCCCAGTGAGGAATGTTGGAGTGTTTCGGCAGGTCGGTGTGTATCAACTAAGGCTGCTGTGCCACCCAGACTGTTTTTGATGTATGGCACCTCTTGCCTGCTGTGTGTCCTGGAGGATGGACACCTGGTGGCTGGTATGGGTCTGTCCTGCAGGTCTCGGCTCCCCAAGTCTTGCTGCTGCGTGGCCTGGGGCACCGCTCCTGATCAGCCTCTGCTGATGCTGCTGGGAATGTGTCTCAGCTGCCGGTCTGTGCTTTTCTTCCTGGGGAGCGTGGGTCCAGCTGGTGCACTGCTGTGATGCCTGGGTCCTGCTGGTATGCTTCAGGGATGTGTGGGGTACCACTGGTATGCTGAAGGTTTGCATGGGTACCGCTGTTGTGCTTCTTGGGTATTCAGCTGCTGGGTAGGTTTTAGCTCCCCATCAGTCACTGCTGGGGACAAGTGTCAGCTCCCAGTTTGCACTGCTACTGATGCTGCTGTTGCCAGGAGTTGCTCTCAGGTCACAATTATTTGCTGCTGTGAGGGGCTGAGGATGCTCCGCTCCTGGGACTCTGCTGTTGCTGGGGGGAGGGGCTCAACTCCAAATCCGCTGCTGCAAGTGTCAGGGGCAGGTCTCGGCCTCCCGAGCCCTGCTGCTTGGGCTGGGGCACCACTCCTGATCAGCCTCTGCTGATGCTGCTGGGAATGAATCTCAGCTTCCGATATGAGCTGTTACTGCCTGTTTGGAGTGGGGCTCCACTCCCAAATATTCACTGTTGCTGTGGGGGTAGGTGCTGGGCCCCAAAGCTGGCACTGGTGCTGCTGAGTGTTTGTCTCAGCTCCCGAGACTCCTCGAGCCTCCCCTGCTGTTGGTTGTGGGCACCACTTCCACCCAGTCACTGAAACTGGAGGGGGAGATGCTGGACTCTGACCAGGCTTCTGCCGAGGGGGATGATGCTCGGCTCCCTGCTAGTTTCGGCTACTGTGATAGGCACCTGAATAGCACTGAAACTGTGCATTGATCCACATTGAAACAGGAGGAACCACTAAACCGATGGTGCAAGTTGCTCTGGTAGAGTCAGGTCATTCGGTCCTAGCGGCTTCCTCCTTCCTCCACTTAGGGGAGACCAGGAATCTTGAAAAATGGAGGGGTGTGCTCGCTGACCAGGAAGAGGTTCGCTAACCAGACACAACGCATTGCCATCTGCTTTTCATCCACAGCAAAGGAACCTTCTGTCTCACAACCCAGCACTGCTCCAGGTTGGTCGCCTACAATTCTATTCATGCACACTCTGTCTCAAACTCGATCATTATTTCACACACCCAACCATGCTACGGACCTGGCTACCTCCATTTTTACCTTCTCTATGTTTTCTGAGTTCCAATGAATCTTTCTTGATAATCCACAATTTGGGTTTTTTTTTTTCCACCTCTTATTATTCTCACCATTTTCGGCGTTCTCGTCTCTTTCTAACCAATTTCTGGGTTTTATGCGTTCTCTGCAGAATGCCCTGATTTTCTCCGTTTACTGTGTGGTATCCGCTTCCTCTTGAACTTCTGCGTTTTGCGAGTTCTCTGCTCTCTCTCCTAACTCTCCCTGTTTTCATCATTCTCTCCTCCCTCTCCAAATTATCTGCATTTCCTCGAATGTCTTCTCTATCTGCCAATTTTCTGTGTTTTATGTGTTTTCGGCTATTTCCTTCGATTCTCTCTGTTTACTGCATTGTCTCCGCTTCCTCTTGAACTTCTGCGTTTTTTGCGTTGTCTCCTCCGTCTTCTGAATCTCTGTTTTATCAGCGCATTCTCCACTTTCTCATGATGCTCCGTGTTTACTTCGTTGTATTCAGTTTGTCATTTATTACTGCGTTTTATACTCTCCATGCTGTTTCTTGTCTCTTTCTCTATTTGGAGCGTTGTGTCCAATTTCTCCTGAATTTCTACGTTATCTGAGTCCTCGGCTGACAATTCCGACTCTCTCTGTTATCACCGTTTTCTATTCTTTCTCATGATTTTCTATGATTTCTTCGTTGTGTTCTGCTTTTGCTTAATTTCTGCGTATTATACTCTCCCTGCTGATTCTTGTCTCTTTCTCTAATAGGAGGGTTGTCTCCAATTTCTCCTGAATTTCTACGTTTTCTGAGTCCTCAGCTGTCTCATCTGACTCTCTGTTATTAACGCTTTCCCTCTTTCTCATGATTCTAAATGATTTTTTCGTTGTGTTCTGATTTTGCTTAATTTCTGCGTTTTAAGCGTTCCCGTCTGTTTCTCCCGATTCTCTCTGTGTACTGCGTTGTCTCGCTTCCTCTTGAATTTCTGCGTTCTTAGTGTTGTCTGCTCCCTCTTCTGACTCTCTGTGTTATCAGCGCGTTCTCCACTTTCTCAGGATGCTTTTCATTTCCTTCGTAGTTTTCTGTTTTTGCTTAATTTCTGCGTTTTATACTCTCCCTGCTGTTTCTTGCCTCTTTCTCTATTTGGAGCGTTGTGTCCAAATTCTCCTGAATTTCTACGCTTTCTAAGTCCTCGGCTGTCAATTCTGCCTCTCTCTTTCATCACTCCTTTCTCATCTTTTCATGATTATCTATGATTTCTTCGTTGTCTTCTGCTGTTGCTTAATTTCTGCGTTTTACGCGTTCCCTGCAGTTTGTCCCGATTCTCTCTGTGTTCTGTGTTGTCTCCGCTTCCTCTTGAATTTCTGCGTTCTTTGCGTTGTCTGCTCCCTTTTCTGACTCTCTGTGTTGTCAGCGCGTTCTCCACTTTCTCATTATGGCCTGCGATTACTTCGTTGTTTTCTGTTTTTCATTAATTCCCGCGTTTTTTGCGTTTTCTGTTGTTTGCCCTGATACTATCTGTTTACTGCGTTGTGTCCGAATTCTCCTGAATTTCTGCATTTTCTGCGTTCTCTGGTCTTTCTCCTTACTCTCTCTGTTATCAGCGCTTTCTCCTCTTTCTCATGATGCTCTGCGTTTCCATCGTAGTTTTCTGTTTTTGCTTAATTTCTGCGTTTTACACTCTCCCTGCTGTTTCTTGTCTCCTTCTCTGTTTGGAGCGTTGTGTCCAAATTCTCCTGAATTTCTATGTTTTCTGAGTCCTCGGCTGTCAATTCTGCCTCTCTCGGTCATCACCACATTCTCCTCTTTCTCATGAATATCTAAGATTTCTGCGATGTCTCCTGCTGTTGCTTAATTTCTGCGTTTTACGCGTTCCCTGCAGTTTGTCCCGATTCCCTCTGTGTACTGCGTTGTCTCCGCTTCCTCTTGAATTTCTGCGTTCTTTGCGTTGTCTGCTCCCTTTTCTGACTCTCTGTGTTGTCAGCGCGTTCTCCACTTTCTCATTATGGCCTGCGATTACTTCGTTGTTTTCTGTTTTTCGTTAATTCCCGCGTTATTTGCGTTTTCTGTTGTTTGCCCTGATAATCTCTGTTTACTGCGTTGTGTCCGAATTCTCCTGAATTTCTGCATTTTCTGCGTTCTCTGGTCTCTCTCCTTACTCTCTCTGTTATCCGCGCTTTCTCCTCTGTCTCATGATGCTCTGCGTTTCCTTCGTAGTTTTCTGTTTTTCCTTAATTTCTGCGATTTACACTCTCCCTGCTGTTTCTTGTCTCCTTCTCTGTTTGGAGCGTTGTGTCCAAATTCTCCTGAATTTCTACGTTTTCTGAGTCCTCTGCTGTCAATTCTGCCTCTCTTGGTTATCAACGCATTCTACTCTTTCTCTTGATTATCTATGATTTCTTCTTTGTCTCCTGCTGTTGCTTAATTTCTGCGTTTTACGCGTTCTCTGCGTTTTGTCCCCATTCTCTCTGTGTAATGCGTTGTCTCTGCTTTCTCGTGAATTTTTGCGTTCTTTGCGTTGTCTGCTCCATTTTCTGACTCTCTGTGTTGTCAGCGCGTTCTCCACTTTCTCATTATGCTCTGCGATTACTTCGTTGTTTTCTGTTTTTCATTTATTCCCGCGTTTTTGCGTTTTCTCTTGTTTGCGCTGATACTCTCTGTTTACTGCGTTGTCTTCGAATTCTCCTGAACTTCTGCATTTTCTGCGTTCTCTGTTCTTTCTCCTTACTCTCTCTGTTATCAGCGCTTTCTACTCTGTCTCATGATTCTCTGCGTTTCCTTCGTAGTTTTCTGTTTTTGCTTAATTTATGCGATTTACACTCTCCCTGCTGTTTCTTGTCTTCTTCTCTGTTTGGAGCGTTGTGTCCAAATTCTCCTGAATTTCTACGTTTTCTGAGTCCTCGGCTGTCAATTCTGATTCTCTGTTATCACCGCATTCTTCTCTCTCATGATTATCTAAGATTTCTTTGTTGTCTCCTGAGGTTGCTTAATTTCTGCATTTTACGCCTTCACTACAGTTTGTCTCCATTCTCCCTGTGTAATGGGTTGTCTCCACTTTCTCATGAATTTCTGCATTCTTTGCGTTGTCTGCTCCCTTTTCTGACTCTCTGTGTTGTCAGCCTTTTGTCCACTTTCTCATTATGCTCTGCGTTTACTTCCTTGTTTTCTGTTTTTCATTAATTCCCGCGTTTTTTGCGTTTTCTGTTGTTTGCCCAGATACTCTCTGTTTACTGCCTTGTCTCCGAATTCCCCTGAACTTCTGCATTTTCTGCGTTCTCTGGTCTTTCTCCTTACTCTCTCTGTTATCAGCGCTTTCTCCTCTTCTCATGATGCTCTGCGTATCCTTCGTAGTTTTCTGTTTTTGCTTAATTTCTGCGATTTACACTCTCCCTGCTGTTTCTTGTCTCCTTCTCTGTTTGGAGCGTTGTGTCCAAATTCTCCTAAATTTCTACGTTTTCTGAGTCCTCGGCTGTCAATTCTGACTCTCTCTGTTATCACCGCAGTCTCCTCTTTCTCTTGATTATCTATGATTTCTTCTTTGTCTCCTGCTGTTGCTTAATTTCTGCGTTTTACGCGTTCTCTGCATTTTGTCCCGATTCTCTCTGTGTAATGCGTTGTCTCTGCTTTCTCCTGAATTTCTGCGTTCTTTGCTATGTCTGCTCCATTTTCTGACTCTCTGTGTTGTCAGCCCGTTCTCCACTTTCTCATTATGCTCTGCGTTTACTTCGTTGTTTTCTGTTTTTCATTAATTCCCGCGTTTTTGCGTTTTCTATTGTTTGCGCTGATACTCTCTGTTTACTGCGTTGTCTCAGAATTCTCCTGACCTTCTGAATTTTCTGCGTTCTCTGGTCTTTCTCCTTACTCTCTCTGTTATCAGCGCTTTCTCCTCTGTCTCATGATTCTCTGCGTTTCCTTCGTAGTTTTCTGTTTTTGCTTAATTTCTGCGATTTACACTCTCCCTGCTGTTTCTTGTCTCCTTCTCTGTTTGGAGCGTTGTGTCCAAATTCTCCTGAATTTCTACGTTTTCTGAGTCCTCGGCTGTCAATTCTGACTCTCTCTGCTATCACCGCATTCTCCTCTTTCTCATGATTATCTAAGATTTCTTTGTTGTCTCCTGAGGTTGCTTAATTTCTGCATTTTACGCGTTCACTGCAGTTTGTCTCCATTCTCCCTGTGTAATGGTTTGTCTCCACTTTCTCATGAATTTCTGCGTTCTTTGCGTTGTCTGCTCCTTTTTCTGACTCTCTGTGTTGTCAGCGCGTTCTCCACTTTCTCATTATGCTCTGCGTTTACTTCGTTGTTTTCTGTTTTTCATTAATACCCGCGTTTTTGCGTTTGATCTTGTTTGCGCTGATACTCTCTGTTCACTGCGTTGTCTCTGAATTCTCCTGAACTGCATTTTCTGCGTTCTCTGGTCTTTCTCCTTACTCTCTCTGTTATCAGTGCTTTCTCCTCTGTCTCATGATGCTCTGCGTTTCCTTCGTAGTTTTCTGTTTTTCCTTAATTTCTGCGATTTACACTCTCCCTGCTGTTTCTTGTCTCCTTCTCTGTTTGGAGCGTTGTATCCAAATTCTCATGAATTTCTACGTTTTCTGAGTCCTCGGCTGTCAATTCTGACTCTCCCTGTTATCAACGCATTCTCCTCCTTCTCATGATTATCTAAGACTTCTTCGTTGTCTCCTGCTGTTGCTTAATTTCTGCATTTTTCGCGTTCCCTGCAGTTTGTCCAGATTCCCTCTGTGTCCTGCGTTGTCTCCGCTACCTCTTAAATTTCTGCGTTCGTTGCGTTTTCTGCTCCCTTTTCTGACTCTCTGTGTTGTCAGCCTTTTGTCCACTTTCTCATTATGCTCTGCGTTTACTTCGTTGTTTTCTGTTTTTCATTAATTCCCGCGTTTTTTGCGTTTCCTGTTGTTTGCCCTGATACTCTCTGTTTACTGCGTTGTCTCCGAATTCTCCTGAACTTCTGCATTTTCTGCGTTCTCTGGTCTTTCTCCTTACTCTCTCTGTTATCAGCGCTTTCTCCTCTTTCTCATGATGCTCTGCGTATCCTTCGTAGTTTTCTGTTTTGGCTTAATCTGCGTTTTACACTCTCCCTGCTGATTCTTGTCTCCTTCTCTGTTTGGAGCGTTGTGTCCAAATTTTCCTGAATTTCTACGTTTTCTGAGTCCTCTGCTGTCAATTCTGACTCTCTCTGTTATCACCGCAGTCTCCTCTTTCTCTTGATTATCTATGATTTCTTCTTTGTCTCCTGCTGTTGCTTAATTTCTGCGTTTTACGCGTTCTCTGCATTTTGTCCTGATTCTCTCTGTGTAATGCGTTGTCTCTGCTTTCTCGTGAACTTCTGCGTTCTTTGCGATGTCTGCTCCATTTTCTGACTCTCTGTGTTGTCAGCGCGTTCTCCACTTTCTAATTATGCTCTGCGTTTACTTCGTTGTTTTCTGTTTTTCATTAATTCCCGCGTTTTTGCGTTTTCTCTTGTTTGCGCTGATACTCTCTGTTACTGCGTTGTCTTCGAATTCTCCTGAACTTCTGCATTTTCTGCGTTCTCTGGTCTTTCTCCTTACTCTCTCTGTTATCAGTGCTTTCTCCTCTGTCTCATGATTCTCTGCGTTTCCTTCGTAGTTTTCTGTTTTTGCTTAATTTCTGCGATTTACACTCTCCCTGCTGTTTCTATTCTCCTTCTCTGTTTGGAGCGTTGTGTCCAAATTCTCCTGAATTTCTACGTTTTCTGAGTCCTCGGCCTTCAATTCTGACTCTCTCTGTTATCACCGCATTCTCCTCTTTCTCATGATTATCTAAGATTTCTTTGTTGTCTCCTGAGGTTGCTTAATTTCTGCATTTTACGCGTTCACTGCAGTTTGTCTCCATTCTCCCTGTGTAATGGGTTGTCTCCACTTTCTCATGAATTTCTGCGTTCTTTGCGTTGTCTGCTCCCTTTTCTGACTCTCTGTGTTGTCAGCGCGTTCTCCACTTTCTCATTATGCTCTGCGTTTACTTTTTTGTTTTCTGTATTTCATTAATTCCCGCGTTTTTTGCGTTTTCTGTTGTTTGCCCTGATACTCTCTGTTTACTGCGTTGTCTCAGAATTCTCCTGAACTTCTGCATTTTCTGCGTTCTCTGGTCTTTCTCCTTACTCTCTCTGTTATCAGCGCTTTCTCCTCTGTCTCATGATGCTCTGCGTTTCCTTCGTAGTTTTCTGGTTTTTCCTTAATTTCTGCGATTTACACTCTCCCTGCTGTTTCTTGTCTCCTTCTCTGTTTGGAGCGTTGTGTCCAAATTCTCCTGAATTTCTACGTTTTCAGAGTCCTCGGCTGTCAATTCTGACTCTCTCTGCTATCAACGCATTCTCCTCTTTCTCCTGATTATCTATGATTTCTTCTTTGTCTCTTGCTGTTGCTTAATTTCTGCGTTTTACATGTTCTCTGCGTTTTGTCCCGATTCTCTCTGTGTAATGCGTTGTCTCTGCTTTCTCGTGAATTTCTGCGTTCTTTGCGTTGTCTGCTCCATTTTCTGACTCTCTGTGTTGTCAGCGCGTTCTCCACTTTCTCATTATGCTCTGCTTTTACTTCGTTGTTTTCAGTTTTTCATTAATTCCCGCGTTTTTGCGTTTTCTCTTGTTTGCGCTGATACTCTCTGTTTACTGCGTTGTCTTCGAATTCTCCTGAACTTCTGTATTTTCTGCGTTCTCTGATCTTTCTCCTTACTCTCTCTGTTATCAGCGCTTTCTCCTCTTCTCATGATGCTCTGCGTATCCTTCGTAGTTTTCTGTTTTTGCTTAATCTGCGTTTTACACTCTCCCTGCTGATTCTTGTCTCCTTCTCTGTTTGGAGCGTTGTGTCCAAATTCTCCTAAATTTCAACGTTTTCTGAGTCCTCTGCTGTCAATTCTCACTCTCTCTGTTATCACCGCAGTCTCCTCTTTCTCTTGATTATCTATGATTTCTTCTTTGTCTCCTGCTGTTGCATAATTTCTGCGTTTTACGCGTTCTCTGCATTTTGTCCCGATTCTCTCTGTGTAATGCGTTGTCTCTGCTTTCTCGTGAATTTCTGCGTTCTTTGCGATGTCTGCTCCATTTTCTGACTCTGTCTGTTGTCAGCGCGTTCTCCACTTTCTCATTATGCTCTGCGTTTACTTCGTTGTTTTCTGTTTTTCCTTAATTTCTGCGATTTACACTCTCCCTGCTGTTTCTTGTCTCCTTCTCTGTTTGGAGCGTTGTGTCCAAATTCTCCTGAATTTCTACGTTTTCTGAGTCCTCGGCTGTCAATTCTGACTCTCTCTGCTGTCACCGCATTCTCTTCTTTCTCATGATTATTTATGATTTCTTCTTTGTCTCCTGCTGTTGCTTAATTTCTGCGTTTTACGCGTTCTCTGCGTTTTGTCCCGATTCTCTCTGTGTAATGCGTTGTCTCTGCTTTCTCGTGAATTTCTGCGTTCTTTGCGTTGTCTGCTCCATTTTCTGACTCTCTGTGTTGTCAGCGTGTTCTCCACTTTCTCATTATGCTCTGCGATTACTTCGTTGTTTTCTGTTTTTCATTAATTCCCGCGTTTTTGCGTTTTCTCTTGTTTGCGCTGATACTCTCTGTTTACTGCGTTGTCTCAGAATTCTCCTGAACTTCTGCATTTTCTGCGTTCTCTGGTCTTTCTCCTTACTCTCTCTGTTATCAGCGCTTTCTCCTCTGTCTCATGATGCTCTGCGTTTCCTTCGTAGTTTTCTGTTTTTGCTTAATTTCTGCGATTTACACTCTCCCTGCTGTTTCTTGTCTCCTTCTCTGTTTGGAGCGTTGTGTCCAAATTCTCCTGAATTTCTACGTTTTCTGAGTCCTCGGCTGTCAATTCTGTCTCTCCCTGTTATCAACGCATTCTCCTCTTTCTCATGATTATCTAAGATTTCTTTGTTGTCTCCTGAGGTTGCTTAATTTCTGCATTTTACGCGTTCACTGCAGTTTGTCTCCATTGTCCCTGTGTAATGGGTTGTCTCCACTTTCTCATGAATTTCTGCGTTCTTTGCGTTGTCTGCTCCCTTTTCTAACTCTCTGTGTTGTCAGCGCGTTCTCCACTTTCTCATTATGCTCTGCGTTTACTTCGTTGTTTTCTGTTTTTCCTTAATTTTCGCGTTTTTTGCGTTTTCTCTTGTTTGCGCTGATACTCTCTGTTTACTGCGTTGTCTCCGAATTCTCCTGAACTTCTGCATTTTCTGCGTTCCCTGGTCTTTCTCCTTACTCTCTCTGTTATCAGTGCTTTCTCCTCTGTCTCATGATGCTCTGGGTTTCCATCGTAGTTTTCTGTTTTTCCTTAATTTCTGCGATTTACACTCTCCCTGCTGTTTCTTGTCTCCTTCTCTGTTTGGATCGTTGTGTCCAAATTCTCCTGAATTTCGACCTTTTCTGAGTCCTCGGCTGTCAATTCTGACTCTCCCTCTTATCAACGCATTCTCCTCTTTCTCATGATTATCTAAGATTTCTTCGTTGTCTCCTGCTGTTGCTTAATTTCTGCATTTTTCGCGTTCCCTGCAGTTTGTCCAGATTCCCTCTGTGTCCTGCGTTGTCTCTGCTACCTCTTGAATTTCTGCGTTCGTTGCGTTTTCTGCTCCCTTTTCTGACCCTCTGTGTTGTCAGCCTTTTGTCCACTTTCTCATTATGCTCTGCGTTTACTTCGTTGTTTTCTGTTTTTCATTAATTCCCGCGTTTTTGCGTTTTCTCTTGTTTGCGCTGATACTCTGTTTACTGCGTTGTCTTCGAATTCTCCTGAACTTCTGCATTTTCTGGGTTCTCTGTTCTTTCTCCTTAATCTCTCTGTTATCATCGCTTTCTCCTCTGTCTCATGATTCTCTGCGTTTCCTTCGTAGTTTTCTGTTTTTGCTTAATTTCTGCGATTTACACTCTCCCTGCTGTTTCTTGTCTCCTTCTCTGTTTGGAGCGTTGTGTCCAAATTCTCCTGAATTTCTACTTTTTCTGATTCCTCGGCTGTCAATTCTGACTCTCTCTGTTATCACCGCATTCTCCTCTTTCTCATGATTATCTAAGATTTATTTGTTGTCTCCTGAGGTTGCTTAATTTCTGCATTTTACGCCTTCACTGCAGTTTGTCTCCATTCTCCCTGTGTAATGGGTTGTCTCCACTTTCACATGAATTTCTGCGTTCTTTACGTTGTCTGCTCCCTTTTCTGACTCTCTGTGTTGTCAGCGCGTTCTCCACTTTCTCCTTATGCTCTGCGTTTACTTCGTTGTTTTCTGTATTTCATTAATTCCCGCGTTTTTTGCGATTTTCTGTTGTTTGCGCTGATACTCTCTGTTTTCTGCGTTGTCTCAGAATTCTCCTGAAATTCTGCGTTCTGCGTTCTCTTGTCTTTCTCCTTTCTCTCTCTGTTATCAGCGCTTTCTCCTCTGTCTCATGATGCTCTGCGTTTCCTTCGTAGTTTTCTGTTTTTTCCTTAATTTCTGCGATTTACACTCTCCCTGCTGTTTCTTGTCTCCTTCTCTGTTTGGAGCGTTGTGTCTAAATTCTCCTGAATTTCTACGTTTTCAGAGTCCTCGGCTGTCAATTCTGACTCTCTCTGCTATCAACGCATTCTCCTCTTTCTCTTGATTTTCTATGATTTCTTCTTTGTCTCCTGCTGTTGCTTAATTTCTGCGTTTTACGCGTTCTCTGCGTTTTGTCCCGATTCTCTCTGTGTAATGCGTTGTCTCTGCTTTCTCGTGAATTTATGCGTTCTTTGCGTTGTCTGGTCCATTTTCTGACTCTCTGTGTTGTCAGCGTGTTCTCCACTTTCTCATGATGCTCTGCGTATCCTTCGTAGTTTTCTGTTTTTGCTTAATCTGCGTTTTACACCCTCCCTGCTGTTTGTTGTCTCCTTCTCTGTTTGGAGCGTTGTGTCCAAATTCTCCTGAATTTCTACGTTTTCTGAGTCCTCGGCTGTCAATTCTGACTCTTTCTGTTATCACCGCATTCTCCTCTTTCTCATGATTATCTAAGATTTCTTTGTTGTCTCCTGAGGTTGCTTAATATATGCATTTTACGCCTTCACTGCAGTTTGTATCCATTCTCCCTGTGTAATGGGTTGTCTCCACTTTCTCATGAATTTCTGCGTTCTTTGCGTTGTCTGCTCCGTTTTCTGACTCTCTATGTTGTCAACGCGTTCTCCACTTTCTCATTATGCTCTGCGTTTACTTCGTTGTTTTCTGTATTTCATTAATTCCCGCGTTTTTTGCGTTTTCTGTTGTTTGCGCTGATACTCTCTGTTTACTGCGTTGTCTCAGAATTCTCCTGAACTTCTGCATTTTCTGCGTTCTCTGGTCTTTCTCCTTACTCTCTCTGTTATCAGCGCTTTCTCCTCTGTCTCATGATGCTCTGCATTTCCTTCGTAGTTTTCTGTTTTTCCTTAATTTCTGCTATTTACACTCTCCCTGCTGTTTCTTGTCTCCTTCTCTGTTTGGAGCGTTGTGTCCAAATTCTCCTGAATTTCTACGTTTTCTGTGTCCTTGGCTGTCAATTCTGACTCTCTCTGCTATCACCACTTTCTCTTCTTTCTCATGATTATCTAAGATTTCTTCTTTGTCAACTGAGGTTGCTTAATTTCGGCGATTTACGCGTTCACTGCAGTTTGTCCCGATTCTCTCTGTGTAATGCGTTGTCTCTGCTTTCTCGTGAATTTTTGCGTTCTTTGCGTTGTCTGCTCCATTTTCTGACTCTCTGTGTTGTCAGCACATTCTCCACTTTCTCATTATGCTCTGCGTTTACTTCGTTTTTTTTTTGTTTTTCATTAATTCCCACGTTTTTGCGTTTTCTCTTGTTTGCGCTGATACTCTCTGTTTACTGCGTTGTCTTCGAATTCTCCTGAACTTCTGCATTTTCTGCGTTCTCTGGTCTTTCTCCTTACTCTCTCTGTTATCAGCGCTCTCTCCTCTGTCTCATGATTCTCTGCGTTTCCTTCGTAGTTTTCTGTTTTTGCTTAATTTCTGCGATTTACACTCTCCCTGCTGTTTCTTGTCTCCTTCTCTGTTTGGAGCGTTGTGTCCAAATTCTCCTGAATTTCTACGTTTTCTGAGTCCTCGGCTGTCAATTCTGACTCTCTCTGTTATCACCGCATTCTCCTCTTTCTCATGATTACCTAAGATTTCTTTGTTGTCTCCTGAGGTTGCTTAATTTCTGCATTTTACGCGTTCACTGCAGTTTGTCTCCATTCTCCCTGTGTAATGGTTTGTCTCCACTTTCTCATGAATTTCTGCGTTCTTTGCGTTGTCTGCTCCTTTTTCTGACTCTCTGTGTTGTCAGCGCATTCTCCACTTTCTCATTATGCTCTGCGGTTACTTCGTTGTTTTCTGTTTTTCCTTAATTGCCGCGTTTTTTGCGTTTTCTGTTGTTTGCGCTGATACTCTCTGTTTACTGCGTTGTCTCCGAATTCTCCTGAACTTCTGCATTTTCTGAGTTCCCTGGTCTTTCTCCTTACTCTCTCTGTTATCAGTGCTTTCTCCTCTGTCTCATGATGCTCTGCGTTTCCTTCGTAGTTTTCTGTTTTTCCTTAATATCTGCGATTTACACTCTCCCTGCTGTTTCTTGTCTCCTTCTCTGTTTGGAGCGTTGTGTCCAAATTCTCCTGAATTTCTACGTTTTCTGAGTCCTCGGCTGTCAATTCTGACTCTCCCTGTTATCAACGCATTCTCCTCTTTCTCATGATTATCTAAGATTTCTTCGTTGTCTCCTGCTGTTGCTTAATTTCTGCATTTTTCGCGTTCCCTGCAATGTGTCCAGATTCCCTCTGTGTCCTGCGTTGTCTCCGCTACCTCTTGAATTTCTGCGTTCGTTGCGTTTTCTGCTCCCTTTTCTGACTCTCTGTGTTGTCAGCCTTTTGTCCACTTTCTCATTATGCTCTGCGTTTACTTCGTTGTTTTCTGTTTTTCATTAATTCCCGCGTTTTTTGCGTTTTCTGTTGTTTGCCCTGATACTCTCTGTTTACTGCCTTGTCTCCGAATTCTCCTGAACTTCTACATTTTCTGCGTTCTCTGGTCTTTCTCCTTACTCTCTCTGTTATCAGCGCTTTCTCCTCTTCTCATGATGTTCTGCGTATCCTTCGTAGTTTTCTGTTTTTGCTTAATCTGCCTTTTACACTCTCCCTGCTGTTTCTTGTCTCCTTCTCTTTTTGGAGCGTTGTGTCCAAATTCTCCTCAATTTCTACGTTTTCTGAGTCCTCGGCTGTCAATTCTGACTCTCTCTGTTATCACCGCATTCTCCTCTTTCTCATGATTACCTAAGATTTCTTTGTTGTCTCCTGAGGTTGCTTAATTTCTGCATTTTACGCGTTCACTGCAGTTTGTCTCCATTTTCCCTGTGTAAAGGTTTTTCTCCACTTTCTCATGAATTTCTGCGTTGTTTGCGTTGTCTGCTCCTTTTTCTGACTCTCTGTGTTGTCAGCGCGTTCTCCACTTTCTCATTATGTTCTGCGTTTACTTCGTTGTTTTCTGTTTTTCATTAATTCCCGCGTTTTTTGCGTTTTCTGTTGTTTGCCCTGATACTCTCTGTTTACTGCCTTGTCTCCGAATTCTCCTGAACTTCTGCATTTTCTGCGTTCTCTCGTCTTTCTCCTTACTCTCTCTGTTATCAGCGCTTTCTCCTCTGTCTCATGATGCTCTGCTTTTCCTTCGTAGTTTTCTGTTTTTTCCTTAATTTCTGCGATTTACACTCTCCCTGCTGTTTCTTGTGTCCTTCTCTGTTTGGAGCGTTGTTTCCAAATTCTCCTGAATTTCTACGTTTACAGAGTCCTCGGCTGTCAATTTTGACTCTCTCTGCTATCCACGCATTCTCCTCTTTCTCTTGATTATCTATGATTTCTTCTTTGTCTCCTGCTGTTGCTTAATTTCTGCGTTTTACGCGTTCTCTGCATTTTGTCCCGATTCTCTCTGTGTAATGCGTTGTCTCTGCTTTCTCGTGAATTTCTGCGTTTTTTGCGTTGTCTGCTCCATTTTCTGACTCTCTGTGTTGTCAGGGCTTTCTCCACTTTCTCATTATGCTCTGCGTTTACTTCGTTGTTTTCTGTTTTTCATTAATTCCCGCGTTTTTGCGTTTTCTCTTGTTTGCGCTGATTCTCTCTGTTTACTGCGTTGTCTTAGAATTCTCCTGAACTTCTGCATTTTCTGCGTTCTCTGGTCTTTCTCCTTACTCTCTCTGTTATCAGCGCTTTCTCCTCTGTCTCATTATTCTCTGCGTTTCCTTCGTAGTTTTCTGTTTTTGCTTTATATCTGCGATTTACACTCTCCCTGCTGTTTCTTGTCTCCTTCTCTGTTTGGAGCCTTGTGTCCAAATTCTCCTGAATTTCTACGTTTTCTGAGTCCTCGGCTGTCAATTCTGACTCTCTCTGTTATCACCGCATTCTCCTCTTTCTCATGATTACCTAAGATTTCTTTTTTGTCTCCTGAGGTTGCTTAATTTCTGCATTTTACGCGTTCACTGCAGTTTGTCTCCATTCTCCCTGTGTAATGGGTTGTCTCCACTTTCTCATGAATTTTTGCGTTCTTTTCGTTGTCTGCTCCTTTTTCTGACTCTCTGTGTTGTCAGTGCTTTCTCCTCTGTCTCATGATGCTCTGCGTTTACTTCGTTGTTTTCTGTCTTTACTTAATTGCCGCGTTTTTTGCGTTTTCTGTTGTTTGCGCTGATACTCTCTGTTTACTGCGTTGTCTCCGAATTCTCCTGAACTTCTGCGTTTTCGGCTTTCCCTGGTCTTTCTCCTTACTCTCTCTGTTATCAGTGCTTTCTCCTCTGTCTCATGATGCTCTGCGTTTCCTTCGTAGTTTTCTGTTTTTCCTTAATTTCTGCTATTTACACTCTCCCTGCTGTTTCTTGTCTCCTTCTCTGTTTGGAGCGTTGTGTCCAAATTCTCCTGAATTTCTACGTTTTCTGAGTCCTCGGCTGTCAATTCTGACTCTCCCTGTTATCAACGCATTCTCCTCTTTCTCATGATTATCTAAGATTTCTTCGTTGTCTCCTGCTGTTGCTTAATTTCTGCATTTTTCGCGTTCCCTGCAATGTGTCCAGATTCCCTCTGTGTCCTGCGTTGTCTCCGCTACCTCTTGAATTTCTGCGTTCGTTGCGTTTTCTGCTCCCTTTTCTGACTCTCTGTGTTGTCAGCGCGTTCTCCACTTTCTCATTATGCTCTGCGTTTACTTCGTTGTTTTCTGTTTTTCATTAATTCCCGCGTTTTTTGCGTTTTCTGTTGTTTGCCCTGATACTCTCTGTTTACTGCCTTGTCTCCGAATTCTCCTGAACTTCTGCATTTTCTGCGTTCTCTGGTCTTTCTCCTTACTCTCTCTGTTATCAGCGCTTTCTCCTCTTCTCATGATGCTCTGCGTATCCTTCGTAGTTTTCTGTTTTTGCTTAATCTGCGTTTTACACTCTCCCTGCTGTTTCTTGTCTCCTTCTCTGTTTGGAGCGTTGTGTCCAAATTATCCTCAATTTCTACGTTTTCTGAGTCCTCGGCTGTCAATTCTGACTCTCTCTGTTATCACCGCATTCTCCTCTTTCTCATGATTACCTAAGATTTCTTTGTTGTCTCCTGAGGTTGCTTAATTTCTGCATTTTACGCGTTCACTGCAGTTTGTCTCCATTTTCCCTGTGTAATGGGTTGTCTCCACTTTCTCATGAATTTCTGCGTTCTTTGGGTTGTCTGCTCCCTTTTCTGACTCTCTGTGTTGTCAGCGCGTTCTCCACTTTCTCATTATGCTCTGCGTTTACTTCGTTGTTTTCTGTATTTCATTAATTCCCGCGTTTTTTGCGTTTTCTGTTGTTTGCGCTGATACTCTCTGTTTACTGCGTTGTCTCAGAATTCTCCTGAACTTCTGCATTTTCTGCGTTCTCTGGTCTTTCTCCTTACTCTCTCTGTTATCAGCTCTTTCTCCTCTGTCTCATGATGCTCTACGTTTCCTTCGTAGTTTTCTGTTTTTTCCTTAATTTCTGCGATTTACACTCTCCCTGCTGTTTCTTGTGTCCTTCTCTGTTTGGAGCGTTGTGTCCAAATTCTCCTTAATTTCTACGTTTTCAGAGTCCTCGGCTGTCAATTCTGACTCTCTCTGCTATCCACGCATTCTCCTCTTTCTCTTGATTATCTATGATTTCTTCTTTGTCTCCTGCTGTTGCTTAATTTCTGCGTTTTACGCGTTCACTGCAGTTTGTCTCCATTCTCCCTGTGTAATGGTTTGTCTCCACTTTCTCATGAATTTCTGCATTCTTTGCGTAGTCTGCTCCTTTTTCTGACTCTCTGTGTTGTCAGCGCATTCTCCACTTTCTCATTATGCTCTGTGGTTACTTCGTTGTTTTCTGTTTTTCCTTAATTGCCGCGTTTTTTGCGTTTTCTGTTGTTTGCGCTGATACTCTCTGTTTACTGCGTTGTCTCCGAATTCTCCTGAACTTCTGCATTTTCTGCGTTCCCTGGTCTTTCTCCTTACTCTCTCTGTTATCAGTGCTTTCTCCTCTGTCTCATGATTCTCTGCGTTACCTTCGTAGTTTTCTGTTTTTGCTTTATTTCTGAGATTTACACTCTCCCTGCTGTTTCTTGTCTCCTTCTCTGTTTGGAGCGTTGTGTCCAAATTCTCCTGAATTTCTACGTTTTCTGAGTCCTCGGCTGTCAATTCTGACTCTCTCTGCTATCACCGCATTCTCTTCTTTCTCATGATTATCTAAGATTTCTTCTTTGTCAACTGAGGTTGCTTAATTTCGGCGATTTACGCGTTCACTGCAGTTTGTCCCGATTCTCTCTGTGTAATGCGTTGTCTCTGCTTTCTCGTGAATTTTTGCGGTCTTTGCGTTGTCTGCTCCATTTTCTGACTCTCTGTGTTGTCAGCGCGTTATCCACTTTCTCATTATGCTCTGCGTTTACTTCGTTTTTTTTTGTTTTTCATTAATTCCCACGTTTTTGCGTTTTCTCTTGTTTGCGCTGATACTCTCTGTTTACTGCGTTGTCTTCGAATTCTCCTGAACTTCTGCATTTTCTGCGTTCTCTGGTCTTTCTCCTTACTCTCTCTGTTATCAGCGCTCTCTCCTCTGTCTCATGATTCTCTGCGTTTCCTTCGTAGTTTTCTGTTTTTGCTTAATTTCTGCGATTTACACTCTCCCTGCTGTTTCTTGTCTCCTTCTCTGTTTGGAGCGTTGTGTCCAAATTCTCCTGAATTTCTACGTTTTCTGAGTCCTCGGCTGTCAATTCTGACTCTCTCTGTTATCACCGCATTCTCCTCTTTCTCATGATTATCTAAGATTTCTTTGTTGTCTCCTGAGGTTGCTTAATTTCTGCATTTTACGCGTTCACTGCAGTTTGTCTCCATTCTCCCTGTGTAATGGTTTGTCTCCACTTTCTCATGAATTTCTGCGTTCTTTGCGTTGTCTGCTCCTTTTTCTGACTCTCTGTGTTGTCAGCGCATTCTCCACTTTCTCATTATGCTCTGCGGTTACTTCGTTGTTTTCTGTTTTTCCTTAATTGCCGCGTTTTTTGCGTTTTCTGTTGTTTGCGCTGATACTCTCTGTTTACTGCGTTGTCTCCGAATTCTCCTGAACTTCTGCATTTTCTGAGTTCCCTGGTCTTTCTCCTTACTCTCTCTGTTATCAGTGCTTTCTCCTCTGTCTCATGATGCTCTGCGTTTCCTTCGTAGTTTTGTGTTTTTCCTTAATTTCTGCGATTTACACTCTCCCTGCTGTTTCTTGTCTCCTTCTCTGTTTGGAGCGTTGTGTCCAAATTCTCCTGAATTTCTACGTTTTCTGAGTCCTCGGCTGTCAATTCTGACTCTCTCTGCTATCACCGCATTCTCCTCTTTCTCATGATTATCTAAGATTTCTTCGTTGTCTACTGCTGTTGCTTAATTTCTGCATTTTTCGCGTTCCCTGCAATGTGTCCAGATTCCCTCTGTGTCCTGCGTTGTCTCCACTACCTCTTGAATTTCTGCGTTCGTTGCGTTTTCTGCTCCCTTTTCTGACTCTCTGTGTTGTCAGCCTTTTGTCCACTTTCTCATTATGCTCTGCGTTTACTTCGTTGTTTTCTGTTTTTCATTAATTCCCGCGTTTTTTGCGTTTTCTGTTGTTTGCCCTGATACTCTCTGTTTACTGCCTTGTCTCCGAATTCTCCTGAACTTCTACATTTTCTGCGTTCTCTGGTCTTTCTCCTTACTCTCTCTGTTATCAGCGCTTTCTCCTCTTCTCATGATGCTCTGCGTATCCTTCGTAGTTTTCTGTTTTTGCTTAATCTGCCTTTTACACTCTCCCTGCTGTTTCTTGTCTCCTTCTCTGTTTGGAGCGTTGTGTCAAAATTCTCCTGAATTTCTACGTTTTCTGAGTCCTCGGCTGTCAATTCTGACTCTCTCTGCTATCACCGCATTCTCTTCTTTCTCATGATTATCTAAGATTTCTTCTTTGTCAACTGAGGTTGCTTAATTTCGGCGATTTACGCGTTCACTGCAGTTTGTCCCGATTCTCTCTGTGTAATGCGTTGTCTCTGCTTTCTCGTGAATTTTTGCGCTCTTTGCGTTGTCTGCTCCATTTTTAGACTCTCTGTGTTGTCAGCGCGTTATCCACTTTCTCATTATGCTCTGCGTTTACTTCGTTTTTTTTTGTTTTTCATTAATTCCCACGTTTTTGCGTTTTCTCTTGTTTGCGCTGATACTCTCTGTTTACTGCGTTGTCTTCGAATTCTCCTGAACTTCTGCATTTTCTGCGTTCTCTGGTCTTTCTCCTTACTCTCTCTGTTATCAGCGCTCTCTCCTCTGTCTCATGATTCTCTGCGTTTCCTTCGTAGTTTTCTGTTTTTGCTTAATTTCTGCTATTTACACTCTCCCTGCTGTTTCTTGTCTCCTTCTCTGTTTGGAGCGTTGTGTCCAAATTCTCCTGAATTTCTACGTTTTCTGAGTCCTCGGCTGTCAATTCTGACTCTCTCTGTTATCACCGCATTCTCCTCTTTCTCATGATTACCTAAGATTTCTTTGTTGTCTCCTGAGGTTGCTTAATTTCTGCATTTTACGCGTTCACTGCAGTTTGTCTCCATTCTCCCTGTGTAATGGTTTGTCTCCACTTTCTCATGAATTTCTGCGTTCTTTGCGTTGTCTGCTCCTTTTTCTGACTCTCTGTGTTGTCAGCGCGTTCTCCACTTTCTCATTATGCTCTGCGTTTACTTCGTTGTTTTCTGTTTTTCCTTAATTGCCGCGTTTTTTGCGTTTTCTGTTGTTTGCGCTGATACTCTCTGTTTACTGCGTTGTCTCCGAATTCTCCTGAACTTCTGCATTTTCTGAGTTCCCTGGTCTTTCTCCTTACTCTCTCTGTTATCAGTGCTTTCTCCTCTGTCTCATGATGCTCTGCGTTTCCTTCGTAGTTTTCTGTTTTTCCTTAATTTCTGCGATTTACACTCTCCCTGCTGTTTCTTGTCTCCTTCTCTGTTTGGAGCGTTGTGTCCAAATTCTCCTGAATTTCTACGTTTTCTGAGTCCTCGGCTGTCAATTCTGACTCTCCCTGTTATCAACGCATTCTCCTCTTTCTCATGATTATCTAAGATTTCTTCGTTGTCTCCTGCTGTTGCTTAATTTCTGCATTTTTCGCGTTCCCTGCAATGTGTCCAGATTCCCTCTGTGTCCTGCGTTGTCTCCGCTACCTCTTGAATTTCTGCGTTCGTTGCGTTTTCTGCTCCCTTTTCTGACTCTCTGTGTTGTCAGCCTTTTGTCCACTTTCTCATTATGCTCTGCGTTTACTTCGTTGTTTTCTGTTTTTCATTAATTCCCGCGTTTTTTGCGTTTTCTGTTGTTTGCCCTGATACTCTCTGTTTACTGCCTTGTCTCCGAATTCTCCTGAACTTCTGCATTTTCTGCGTTCTCTGGTCTTTCTCCTTACTCTCTCTGTTATCAGCGCTTTCTCCTCTTCTCATGATGCTCTGCGTATCCTTCGTAGTTTTCTGTTTTTGCTTAATCTGCCTTTTACACTCTCCCTGCTGTTTCTTGTCTCCTTCTCTGTTTGGAGCGTTGTGTCCAAATTCTCCTCAATTTCTACGTTTTCTGAGTCCTCGGCTGTCAATTCTGACTCTCTCTGTTATCACCGCATTCTCCTCTTTCTCATGATTACCTAAGATTTCTTTGTTGTCTCCTGAGGTTGCTTAATTTCTGCATTTTACGCGTTCACTGCAGTTTGTCTCCATTTTCCCTGTGTAAAGGTTTTTCTCCACTTTCTCATGAATTTCTGCGTTGTTTGCGTTGTCTGCTCCTTTTTCTGACTCTCTGTGTTGTCAGCGCGTTCTCCACTTTCTCATTATGTTCTGCGTTTACTTCGTTGTTTTCTGTTTTTCATTAATTCCCGCGTTTTTTGCGTTTTCTGTTGTTTGCCCTGATACTCTCTGTTTACTGCCTTGTCTCCGAATTCTCCAGAACTTCTGCATTTTCTGCGTTCTCTCGTCTTTCTCCTTATTCTCTCTGTTATCAGCGCTTTCTCCTCTGTCTCATGATTCTCTGTGTTTCCTTCGTAGTTTTCTGTTTTTGCTTAATTTCTGCGATTTACACTCTCCCTGCTGTTTCTTGTCTCCTTCTCTGTTTGGAGCGTTGTGTCCAAATTCTCCTGAATTTCTACGTTTTCTGAGTCCTCGGCTGTCAATTCTGACTCTTTCAGTTATCACCGCATTCTCCTCTTTCTCATGATTATCTAAGATTTCTTTGTTGTCTCCTGAGGTTGCTTAATTTCTGCATTTTACGCCTTCACTGCATTTTGTCTCCATTCTCCCTGTGTAATGGGTTGTCTCCACTTTCTCATGAATTTCTGCGTTCTTTGCGTTGTCTGCTCCCTTTTCTGACTCTCTGTGTTGTCAGCGCGTTCTCCACTTTCTCATTATGCTCTGCGTTTACTTCGTTGTTTTCTGTATTTCATTAATTCCCGCGTTTTTTGCGTTTTCTGTTGTTTGCGCTGATACTCTCTGTTTACTGCGTTGTCTCAGAATTCTCCTGAACTTCTGCATTTTCTGCGTTCTCTGGTCTTTCTCCTTACTCTCTCTGTTATCAGCTCTTTCTCCTCTGTCTCATGATGCTCTGCTTTTCCTTCGTAGTTTTCTGTTTTTTCCTTAATTTCTGCGATTTACACTCTCCCTGCTGTTTCTTGTGGACTTCTCTGTTTGGAGCGTTGTTTCCAAATTCTCCTGAATTTCTACGTTTTCAGAGTCCTCTGCTGTCAATTTTGACTCTCTCTGCTATCCACGCATTCTCCTCTTTCTCTTGATTATCTATGATTTCTTCTTTGTCTCCTGCTGTTGCTTAATTTCTGCGTTTTACGCGTTCTCTGCATTTTGTCCCGATTCTCTCTGTGTAATGCGTTGTCTCTGCTTTCTCGTGAATTTCTGCGTTCTTTGCGTTGTCTGCTCCTTTTTCTGACTCTCTGTGTGGTCAGTGCTTTCTCCACTTTCTCATTATGCTCTGCGTTTACTTCGTTGTTTTCTGTTTTTCATTAATTCCCGCGTTTTTGCGTTTTCTCTTGTTTGCGCTGATTCTCTCTGTTTACTGCGTTGTCTTAGAATTCTCCTGAACTTCTGCATTTTCTGCGTTCTCTGGTCTTTCTCCTTACTCTCTCTGTTATCAGCGCTTTCTCCTCTGTCTCATTATTCTCTGCGTTTCCTTCGTAGTTTTCTGTTTTTGCTTAATTTCTGCGATTTACACTCTCCCTGCTGTTTCTTGTCTCCTTCTCTGTTTGGAGCGTTGTGTCCAAATTCTCCTGAATTTCTACGTTTTCTGAGTCCTCGGCTGTCAATTCTGACTCTCTCTGTTATCACCGCATTCTCCTCTTTCTCATGATTACCTAAGATTTCTTTGTTGTCTCCTGAGGTTGCTTAATTTCTGCATTTTACGCGTTCACTGCAGTTTGTCTCCATTCTCCCTGTGTAATGGGTTGTCTCCACTTTCTCATGAATTTCTGCGTTCTTTGCGTTGTCTGCTCCTTTTTCTGACTCTCTGTGTTGTCAGTGCTTTCTCCTCTGTCTCATGATGCTCTGCGTTTACTTCGTTGTTTTCTGTCTTTCCTTAATTGCCGCGTTTTTTGCGTTTTCTGTTGTTTGCGCTGATACTCTCTGTTTACTGCGTTGTCTCCGAATTCTCCTGAACTTCTGCGTTTTCGGCTTTCCCTGGTCTTTCTCCTTACTCTCTCTGTTATCAGTGCTTTCTCCTCTGTCTCATGATGCTCTGCGTTTCCTTCGTAGTTTTCTGTTTTTCCTTAATTTCTGCTATTTACACTCTCCCTGCTGTTTCTTGTCTCCTTCTCTGTTTGGAGCGTTGTGTCCAAATTCTCCTGAATTTCTACGTTTTCTGAGTCCTCGGCTGTCAATTCTGACTCTCCCTGTTATCAACGCATTCTCCTCTTTCTCATGATTATCTAAGATTTCTTCGTTGTCTCCTGCTGTTGCTTAATTTCTGCATTTTTCGGGTTCCCTGCAATTTGTCCAGATTCCCTCTGTGTCCTGCGTTGTCTCCGCTACCTCTTGAATTTCTGCGTTCGTTGCGTTTTCTGCTCCCTTTTCTGACTCTCTGTGTTGTCAGCGCGTTCTCCACTTTCTCATTATGCTCTGCGTTTACTTCGTTGTTTTCTGTTTTTCATTAATTCCCGCGTTTTTTGCGTTTTCTGTTGTTTGCCCTGATACTCTCTGTTTACTGCCTTGTCTCCGAATTCTCCTGAACTTCTGCATTTTCTGCGTTCTCTGGTCTTTCTCCTTACTCTCTCTGTTATCAGCGCTTTCTCCTCTTCTCATGATGCTCTGCGTATCCTTCGTAGTTTTCTGTTTTTGCTTAATCTGCGTTTTACACTCTCCCTGCTGTTTCTTGTCTCCTTCTCTGTTTGGAGCGTTGTGTCCAAATTATCCTCAATTTCTACGTTTTCTGAGTCCTCGGCTGTCAATTCTGACTCTCTCTGTTATCACCGCTTTCTCATCTTTCTCATGATTACCTAAGATTTCTTTGTTGTCTCCTGAGGTTGCTAAATTTCTGCATTTTACGCGTTCACTGCAGTTTGTCTCCATTTTCCCTGTGTAATGGGTTGTCTCCACTTTCTCATGAATTTCTGCGTTCTTTGCGTTGTCTGCTCCCTTTTCTGACTCTCTGTGTTGTCAGCGCGTTCTCCACTTTCTCATTATGCTCTGCGTTTACTTCGTTGTTTTCTGTATTTCATTAATTCCCGCGTTTTTTGCGTTTTCTGTTGTTTGCGCTGATACTCTCTGTTTACTGCGTTGTCTCAGAATTCTCCTGAACTTCTGCATTTTCTGCGTTCTCTGGTCTTTCTCCTTACTCTCTCTGTTATCAGCTCTTTCTCCTCTGTCTCATGATGCTCTACGTTTCCTTCGTAGTTTTGTGTTTTTTCCTTAATTTCTGCGATTTACACTCTCCCTGCTGTTTCTTGTGTCCTTCTCTGTTTGGAGCGTTGTGTCCAAATTCTCCTTAATTTCTACGTTTTCAGAGTCCTCGGCTGTCAATTCTGACTCTCTCTGCTATCCACGCATTCTCCTCTTTCTCTTGATTATCTATGATTTCTTCTTTGTCTCCTGCTGTTGCTTAATTTCTGCGTTTTACGCGTTCACTGCAGTTTGTCTCCATTCTCCCTGTGTAATGGTTTGTCTCCACTTTCTCATGAATTTCTGCATTCTTTGCGTAGTCTGCTCCTTTTTCTGACTCTCTGTGTTGTCAGCGCATTCTCCACTTTCTCATTATGCTCTGTGGTTACTTCGTTGTTTTCTGTTTTTCCTTAATTGCCGCGTTTTTTGCGTTTTCTGTTGTTTGCGCTGATACTCTCTGTTTACTGCGTTGTCTCCGAATTCTGCTGAACTTCTGCATTTTCTGCGTTCCCTGGTCTTTCTCCTTACTCTCTCTGTTATTAGCGCTTTCTCCTCTGTCTCATGATTCTCTGCGTTACCTTCGTAGTTTTCTGTTTTTGCTTTATTTCTGCGATTTACACTCTCCCTGCTGTTTCTTGTCTCCTTCTCTGTTTGGAGCGTTGTGTCCAAATTCTCCTGAATTTCTACGTTTTCTGAGTCCTCGGCTGTCAATTCTGACTCTCTCTGCTATCACCGCATTCTCTTCTTTCTCATGATTATCTAAGATTTCTTCTTTGTCAACTGAGGTTGCTTAATTTCGGCGATTTACGCGTTCACTGCAGTTTGTCTCCATTCTCCCTTTGTAATGGGTTGTCTCCACTTTCTCATGAATTTCTGCGTTCTTTGCGTTGTCTGCTCCATTTTCTGACTCTCTGTGTTGTCAGCGCGTTCTCCACTTTCTCATTATGCTCTGCGTTTACTTCGTTTTTTTTTGTTTTTCATTAATTCCCACGTTTTTGCGTTTTCTCTTGTTTGCGCTGATACTCTCTGTTTACTGCGTTGTCTTCGAATTCTCCTGAACTTCTGCATTTTCTGCGTTCTCTGGTCTTTCTCCTTACTCTCTCTGTTATCAGCGCTTTCTCCTCTGTCTCATGATTCTCTGCGTTTCCTTCGTAGTTTTCTGTTTTTGCTTAATTTCTGCGATTTACACTCTCCCTGCTGTTTCTTGTCTCCTTCTCTGTTTGGAGCGTTGTGTCCAAATTCTCCTGAATTTCTACGTTTTCTGAGTCCTCGGCTGTCAATTCTGACTCTCTCTGGTATCATCGCATTCTCCTCTTTCTCATGATTACCTAAGATTTCTTTGTTGTCTCCTGAGGTTGCTTAAGTTCTGCATTTTACGCGTTCACTGCAGTTTGTCTCCATTCTCCCTGTGTAATGGTTTGTCTCCACTTTCTCATGAATTTCTGCGTTCTTTGCGTTGTCTGCTCCTTTTTCTGACTCTCTGTGTTGTCAGTGCTTTCTCCTCTGTCTCATGATGCTCTGCGTTTACTTCGTTGTTTTCTGTCTTTCCTTAATTGCCGCGTTTTTTGCGTTTTCTGTTGTTTGCGCTGATACTCTCTGTTTACTGCGTTGTCTCCGAATTCTCCTGAACTTCTGCATTTTCTGCGTTCTCTGGTCTTTCTCCTTACTCTCTCTGTTACCAGCGCTTTCTCCTCTGTCTCATGATTCTCTGCGTTTCCTTCGTAGTTTTCTGTTTTTGCTTAATTTCTGCGATTTACACTCTCCCTGCTGTTTCTTGTCTCCTTCTCTGTTTGGAGCGTTGTGTCCAAATTCTCCTGAATTTCTACGTTTTCTGAGTCCTCGGCTGTCAATTCTGACTCTCTCGGTTATCACCGCATTCTCCTCTTTCTCATGATTATCTAAGATTTCTTTGTTGTCTCCTGAGGTTGCTTAATTTCTGCATTTTACTCGTTCACTGCAGTTTGTCTCCATTTTCCCTGTGTAATGGTTTGTCTCCACTTTCTCATGAATTTCTGCGTTCTTTGCGTTGTCTGCTCCTTTTTCTGACTCTCTGTGTTGTCAGCGCGTTCTCCACTTTCTCATTATGCTCTGCGTTTACTTCGTTGTTTTCTGTTTTTCCTTAATTGCCGCGTTTTTTGCGTTTTCTGTTGTTTGCTCTGATACTCTCTGTTTACTGCGTTGTCTCCGAATTCTCCTGAACTTCTGCGTTTTCTGCTTTCCCTGGTCTTTCTCCTTACTCTCTCTGTTATCAGTGCTTTCTCCTCTGTCTCATGATGCTCTGCGTTTCCTTCGTAGTTTTCTGTTTTTCCTTAATTTCTGCGATTTACACTCTCCCTGCTGTTTCTTGTCTCCTTCTCTGTTTGGAGCGTTGTGTCCAAATTCTCCTGAATTTCTACGTTTTCTGAGTCCTCGGCTGTCAATTCTGACTCTCCCTGCTATCACCGCATTCTCCTCTTTCTCTTCATTATCTATGATTTCTTCTTTGTCAACTGAGGTTGCTTAATTTCGGGGATTTACGCGTTCACTGCAGTTTGTCCCGATGCTCTCTGTGTAATGCGTTGTCTCTGCTTTCTCGTGAATTTTTGCGTTCTTTGCGTTGTCTGCTCCATTTTCTGACTCTCTGTGTTGTCAGCACGTTCTCCACTTTCTCATTATGCTCTGCGTTTACTTCGTTGTTTTCTGTTTTTCATTAGTACCCGCGTTTTTGCGTTTGCTCTTGTTTGCGCTGATATTTTCTGTTTACTGCGTTGTCTCCGAATTCTCCTGAACTTCTGCATTTTCTGCGTTCCCTGGTCTTTCTCCTTACTCTCTCTGTTATCAGTGCTTTCTCCTCTGTCTCATGATGCTCTGCGTTTCCTTCGAACTTTTCTGTTTTTGCTTAATTTCTGCGATTTACACTCTCCCTGCTGTTTCTTGTCTCCTTCTCTGTTTGGAGCGTTGTGTCCAAATTCTCCTGAATTTCTACGTTTTCTGAGTCCTCGGCTGTCAATTCTGACTCTCCCTGTTATCAACGTATTCTCCTCTTTCTCATGATTATCTAAGATTTCTTCGTTGTCTCCTGCTGTTGCTTAATTTCTGCATTTTTCGCGTTCCCTGCAGTTTGTCCAGATTCCCTCGGTGTCCTGCGTTGTCTCCGCTACCTCTTGAATTTCTGCGTTCGTTGCGTTTTCTGCTCCCTTTTCTGACTCTGTGTTGTCAGCCTTTTGTCCACTTTCTCATTATGCTCTGCGTTTACTTCGTTGTTTTCTGTTTTTCATTAATTCCCGCGTTTTTGCGTTTTCTATTGTTTGCGCTGATACTCTCTGTTTACTGCGTTGTCTCAGAATTCTCCTGAACTTCTGCATTTTCTGCGTTCTCTGGTCTTTCTCCTTACTCTCTCTGTTATCAGCGCTTTCTCCTCTGTCTCATGATGCTCTGCGTTTCCTTCGTAGTTTTCTGTTTTTCCTTAATTTCTGCGATTTACACTCTCCATGCTGTTTCTTGTCTCCTTCTCTGTTTGGAGCGTTGTGTCCAAATTCTCCTCAATTTCTACGTTTTCTGAGTCCTCGGCTGTCAATTCTGACTCTCTCTGTTATCACCGCATTCTCCTCTTTCTCATGATTATCTAAGATTTCTTTGTTGTCTACTGAGGTTGCTTAATTTCTGCATTTTACGCCTTCACTGCAGTTTGTCTCCATTCTCCCTGTGTAATGGGTTGTCTCCACTTTTCATGAATTTCTGCGTTCTTTGCGTTGTCTGCTCCCTTTTCTGACTCTCTGTGTTGTCAGCGCGTTCTCCACTTTCTCATTATGCTCTGCGTTTACTTCGTTGTTTTCTATATTTCATTAATTCCCGCGTTTTTTGCGTGTTCTGTTGTTTGCGCTGATACTCTCTGTTTACTGCGTTGTCCCCGAATTCTCCTGAACTTCTGCATTTTCTGCGTACTCTGGTCTTTCTCCTTACTCTCTCTGTTACCAGAGCTTTCTCCTCTGTCTCATGATGCTCTGCGTTTCCTTCGTAGTTTTCTGTTTTTGCTTAATTTCTGCGATTTACACTCTCCCTGCTGTTTCTTGTCTCCTTCTCTGTTTGGAGCGTTGTGTCCAAATTCTCCTGAATTTCTACGTTTTCTGAGTCCTCGGCTGTCAATTCTGACTCTCTCTGTTATCACCGCATTCTCCTCTTTCTCATGATTATCTGAGATTTCTTCGTTGTCTCCTGCTGTTGCTTAATTTCTGCATTTTTCGCGTTCCCTGCAGTTTGTCCAGATTCCCTCTGTGTCCTGCGTTGTCTCCGCTACCTCTTGAATTTCTGCGTTTGTTACGTTTTCTGCTCCCTTTTCTGACTCTCTGTGTTGTCAGCCTTTTGTCCACTTTCTCATTATGCTCTGCGTTTACTTCATTGTTTTCTGTTTTTCATTAATTCCCGCGTTTTTTGCGTTTTCTCTTGTTTGCCCTGATACTCTCTGTTTACTGCCTTGTCTCCGAATTCTCCTGAACTTCTGCATTTTCTGCGTTCTCAGGACTTTCTCCTTACTCTGTCTGTTATCAGCGCTTTCTCCTCTGTCTCATGATTCTCTCCGTTTCCTTCGTAGTTTTCTGTTTTTGCTTAATTTCTGCGATTTACACTCTCCCTGCTGTTTCTTGTCTCCATCTCTGTTTGGAGCGTTGTGTCCAAATTCTCCTGAATTTCTACGTTTTCTGAGTCCTCGGCTGTCAATTCTGACTCTCTCTGTTATCACCGCATTCTCCTCTTTCTCATGATTATCTAATATTTCTTTGTTGTCTCCTGAGGTTGCTTAATTTCTGCATTTTACGCCTTCACTGCAGTTTGTCTCCATTCTCCCTGTGTAATGGGTTGTCTCCACTTTCTCATGAATTTCTGCGTTCTTTGCTTTGTCTGCTCCCTTTTCTGACTCTCTGTGTTGTCAGAGCGTTCTCCACTTTCTCATTATGCTCTGCGTTTACTTCGTTGTTTTCTGTATTTCATTAATTCCCGCGTTCTTTGCGTTTTCTGTTGTTTGCGCTGATACTCTCTGTTTACTGCGTTGTCTCAGAATTCTCCTGAACTTCTGCATTTTCTGCGTTCTCTGGTCTTTCTCCTTACTCTCTCTGTTATCAGCTCTTTCTCCTCTGTCTCATGATGCTCTGCGTTTCCTTCGTAGTTTTCTGTTTTTTCCTTAATTTCTGCGATTTACACTCTCCCTGCTATTTCTTGTGTCCTTCTCTGTTTGGAGCGTTGTGTCCAAATTCTCCTGAATTTCTACGTTTTCTGAGTCCTCGGCTGTCAATTCTGACTCTCTCTGCTATCCACGCATTCTCCTCTTTCTCTTGATTATCTATGATTTCTTCTTTGTCTCCTGCTGTTGCTTAATTTCTGCGTTTTACGCGTTCTCTGCATTTTGTCCCGATTCTCTCTGTGTAATGCGTTGTCTCTGCTTTCTCGTGAATTTCTGCGTTCTTTGCGTTGTCTGCTCCATTTTCTGACTCTCTGTGTTGTCAGCGCGTTCTCCACTTTCTCATTATGCTCTGCGTTTACTTCGTTGTTTTCTGTTTTTCATTAATTCCCGCGTTTTTGCGTTTTCTCTTGTTTGCGCTGATACTCTCTGTTTACTGCGTTGTCTTCGAATTCTCCTGAACTTCTGCATTTACTGCATTCTCTGGTCTTTCTCCTTACTCTCTCTGTTATCAGCGCTTTCTCCTCTGTCTCATGATTCTCTGCGTTTTCTTCGTAGTTTTCTGCTTTTGCTTAATTTCTGCGATTTACACTCTCCCTGCTGTTTCTTGTCTCCTTCTCTGTTTGGATCGTTCTGTCCAAATTCTCCTGAATTTCTACGTTTTCTGAGTCCTCGGCTGTCAATTCTGACTCTCTCTGTTATCACCGCATTCTCCTCTTTCTCATGATTATCTAAGATTTCTTTGTTGTCTCCTGAGGTTGCTTAATTTCTGCATTTTAGCGTTCACTGCAGTTTGTCTCCATTGTCCCTGTGTAATGGTTTGTCTCCACTTTCTCATGAATTTCTGCGTTCTTTGCGTTGTCTGCTCCTTTTTCTGACTCTCTGTGTTGTCAGCGCGTTCTCCACTTTCTCATTATGCTCTGTGTTTACTTCGTTGTTTTCTGTCTTTCCTTAATTGCCGCGTTTTTTGCGTTTTCTGTTGTTTGCGCTGATACTCTCTGTTTACTGCGTTGTCTCCGAATTCTCCTGAAGTTCTGCGTTTTCTGCTTTCCCTAGTCTTTCTCCTTACTCTCTCTGTTATCAGTGCTTTCTCCTCTGTCTCATGATGCTCTGCGTTTCCTTCGTAGTTTTCTGTTTTTCCATAATTTCTGCGATTTACACTCTCCCTGCTGTTTCTTGTCTCCTTCTCTGTTTGGGGCGTTGTGTCCAAATTCTCCTGAATTTCTACGTTTTCTGAGTCCTCGGCTGTCAATTCTGACTCTCCCTGTTATCAACGCATTCTCCTCTTTCTCATGATTATCTAAGATTTCTTCGTTGTCTCCTGCTGTTGCTTAATTTCTGCATTTTTCGCGTTTCCTGCAATTTGTCCAGATTCCCTCTGTGTCCTGCGTTGTCTCCGCTACCTCTTGAATTTCTGCGTTCGTTGCGTTTTCTGCTCCCTTTTCTGACTCTCTGTGTTGTCAGCCTTTTGTCCACTTTCTCATTATGTTCTGCGTTTACTTCGTTGTTTTCTGTTTTTCATTAATTCCCGCGTTTTTTGCGTTTTCTGTTGTTTGCCCTGATACTCTCTGTTTACTGCCTTGTCTCCGAATTCTCCTGAACTTCTGCATTTTCTGCGTTCTCTGGTCTTTCTCCTTACTCTCTGTGTTATCAGCGCTTTCTCCTCTTCTCATGATGCTCTGCGTATCCTTCGTAGTTTTCTGTTTTTGCTTAATCTGCGTTTTACACTCTCCCTGCTGTTTCTTGTCTCCTTCTCTGTTTGGAGCGTTGTGTCCAAATTATCCTCAATTTCTACGTTTTCTGAGTCCTCGGCTGTCAATTCTGACTCTCTCTGTTATCACCGCATTCTCCTCTTTCTCATGATTACCTAAGATTTCTTTGTTGTCTCCTGAGGTTGCTTAATTTCTGCATTTTACGCGTTCACTGCAGTTTGTCTCCATTCTCCCTGTGTAATGGTTTGTCTCCACTTTCTCATGAATTTCTGCGTTCTTTGCGTTGTCTGCTCCTTTTTCTGACTCTCTGTGTTGTCAGCGCATTCTCCACTTTCTCATTATGTTCTGCGTTTACTTCGTTGTTTTCTGTTTTTCCTTAATTGCCGCGTATTTTGCGTGTTCTGTTGTTTGCGCTGATACTCTCTGTTTACTGCGTTGTCTCCGAATTCTCCTGAACATCTGCATTTTCTGCGTTCCCTGGTCTTTCTCCTTACTCTCTCTGTTATCAGTGCTTTCTCCTCTGTCTCATGATGCTCTGCGTTTCCTTCGTAGTTTTCTGTTTTTCCTTAATTTCTGCGATTTACACTCTCCCTGCTGTTTCTTGTCTCCTTCTCTGTTTGGAGCGTTGTGTCCAAATTCTCCTGAATTTCTACGTTTTCTGAGTCCTCGGCTGTCAATTCTGACTCTCCCTGTTATCAATGCATTCTCCTCTTTCTCATGATTATCTAAGATTTCTTCGTTGTCTCCTGCTGTTGCTTAATTTCTGCATTTTTCGCGTTCCCTGCAGTTTGTCCAGATTCCCTCTGTGTCCTGCGTTGTCTCCGCTACCTCTTGAATTTCTGCGTTCATTGCGTTTTCTGCTCCGTTTTCTGACTCTCTGTGTTGTCAGCCTTTTGTCCACTTTCTCATTATGCTCTGCGTTTACTTCGTTGTTTTCTGTTTTTCATTAATTCCCGCGTTTTTTGCGTTTTCTGTTGTTTGCCCTGATACTCTCTGTTTACTGCCTTGTCTCCGAATTCTCCTGAACTTCTGCATTTTCTGCTTTCGCTGGTCTTTCTCCTTATTCTCTCTGTTATCAGCGCTTTCTCCTCTGTCTCATGATTCTCTGCGTTTCCTTCGTAGTTTTCTGTTTTTGCTTAATTTCTGCGATTTACACTCTCCATGCTGTTTCTTGTCTCCTTCTCTGTTTGGAGCGTTGTGTCCAAATTCTCCTGAATTTCTACGTTTTCTGAGTCCTCGGCTGTCAATTCTGACTCTCTCTGTTATCACCGCATTCTCCTCTTTCTCATGATTATCTAAGATTTCTTTGTTGTCTCCTGAGGTTGCTTAATTTCTGCATTTTACGCGTTCACTGCAGTTTGTCTCCATTCTCCCTGTGTAATGGGTTGTCTCCACTTTCTCATGAATTTCTGCGTTCTTTGCGTTTCTGCTCCCTTTTCTGACTCTCTGTGTTGTCAGCGCGTTCTCCACTTTCTCACTATGCTCTGCGTTTACTTCGTTGTTTTCTGTATTTCATTAATTCCCGCGTTTTTTGCGTTTTCTGTTGTTTGCGCTGATACTCTCTGTTTACTGCGTTGTCTCAGAATTCTCCTGAACTTCTGCATTTTCTGCGTTCTCTGGTCTTTCTCCTTACTCTCTCTGTTATCAGCTCTTTCTCCTCTGTCTCATGATGCTCTGCGTTTCCTTCGTAGTTTTCTGTTTTTTCCTTAATTTCTGCGATTTACACTCTCCCTGCTGTTTCTTGTGTCCTTCTCTGTTTGGAGCGTTGTGTCCAAATTCTCCTGAATTTCTACGTTTTCAGAGTCCTCGGCTGTCAATTCTGACTCTCTCTGCTATCCACGCATTCTCCTCTTTCTCTTGATTATCTATGATTTCTTCTTTGTCTCCTGCTGTTGCTTAATTTCTGCGTTTTACGCGTTCTCTGCATTTTGTCCCGATTCTCTCTGTGTAATGCGTTGTCTCTGCTTTCTCGTGAATTTCTGCGTTCTTTGCGTTGTCTGCTCCATTTTCTGACTCTCTGTGTTTTCAGCGCGTTCTCCACTTTCTCATTATGCTCTGCGTTTACTTCGTTGTTTTCTGTTTTTCATTAATTCCCGCGTTTTTGCGTTTTCTCTTGTTTGCGCTGATACTCTCTGTTTACTGCGTTGTCTTCGAATTCTCCTGAACTTCTGCATTTTCTGCGTTCTCTGGTCTTTCTCCTTACTCTCTCTGTTATCAGCGCTTTCTCCTCTGTCTCATGATTCTCTGCGTTTCCTTCGTAGTTTTCTGTTTTTGCTTAATTTCTGCGATTTACACTCTCCCTGCTGTTTCTTGTCTCCTTCTCTGTTTGGAGCGTTGTGTCCAAATTCTCCTGAATTTCTACGTTTTCTGAGTCCTCGGCTGTCAATTCTGACTCTCTCTGGTATCATCGCATTCTCCTCTTTCTCATGATTACCTAAGATTTCTTTGTTGTCTCCTGAGGTTGCTTAAGTTCTGCATTTTACGCGTTCACTGCAGTTTGTCTCCATTCTCCCTGTGTAATGGTTTGTCTCCACTTTCTCATGAATTTCTGCGTTCTTTGCGTTGTCTGCTCCTTTTTCTGACTCTCTGTGTTGTCAGTGCTTTCTCCTCTGTCTCATGATGCTCTGCGTTTACTTCGTTGTTTTCTGTCTTTCCTTAATTGCCGCGTTTTTTGCGTTTTCTGTTGTTTGCGCTGATACTCTCTGTTTACTGCGTTGTCTCCGAATTCTCCTGAACTTCTGCATTTTCTGCGTTCTCTGGTCTTTCTCCTTACTCTCTCTGTTACCAGCGCTTTCTCCTCTGTCTCATGATTCTCTGCGTTTCCTTCGTAGTTTTCTGTTTTTGCTTAATTTCTGCGATTTACACTCTCCCTGCTGTTTCTTGTCTCCTTCTCTGTTTGTAGCGTTGTGTCCAAATTCTCCTGAATTTCTACGTTTTCTGAGTCCTCGGCTGTCAATTCTGACTCTCTCTGTTATCACCGCATTCTCCTCTTTCTCATGATTATCTAAGATTTCTTTGTTGTCTCCTGAGGTTGCTTAATTTCTGCATTTTACTCGTTCACTGCAGTTTGTCTCCATTTTCCCTGTGTAATGGTTTGTCTCCACTTTCTCATGAATTTCTGCGTTCTTTGCGTTGTCTGCTCCTTTTTCTGACTCTCTGTGTTGTCAGCGCGTTCTCCACTTTCTCATTATGCTCTGCGTTTACTTCGTTGTTTTCTGTTTTTCCTTAATTGCCGCGTTTTTTGCGTTTTCTGTTGTTTGCTCTGATACTCTCTGTTTACTGCGTTGTCTCCGAATTCTCCTGAACTTCTGCGTTTTCTGCTTTCCCTGGTCTTTCTCCTTACTCTCTCTGTTATCAGTGCTTTCTCCTCTGTCTCATGATGCTCTGCGTTTCCTTCGTAGTTTTCTGTTTTTCCTTAATTTCTGCGATTTACACTCTCCCTGCTGTTTCTTGTCTCCTTCTCTGTTTGGAGCGTTGTGTCCAAATTCTCCTGAATTTCTACGTTTTCTGAGTCCTCGGCTGTCAATTCTGACTCTCCCTGCTATCACCGCATTCTCCTCTTTCTCTTCATTATCTATGATTTCTTCTTTGTCAACTGAGGTTGCTTAATTTCGGGGATTTACGCGTTCACTGCAGTTTGTCCCGATGCTCTCTGTGTAATGCGTTGTCTCTGCTTTCTCGTGAATTTTTGCGTTCTTTGCGTTGTCTGCTCCATTTTCTGACTCTCTGTGTTGTCAGCACGTTCTCCACTTTCTCATTATGCTCTGCGTTTACTTCGTTGTTTTCTGTTTTTCATTAGTACCCGCGTTTTTGCGTTTGCTCTTGTTTGCGCTGATATTTTCTGTTTACTGCGTTGTCTCCGAATTCTCCTGAACTTCTGCATTTTCTGCGTTCCCTGGTCTTTCTCCTTACTCTCTCTGTTATCAGTGCTTTCTCCTCTGTCTCATGATGCTCTGCGTTTCCTTCGAACTTTTCTGTTTTTGCTTAATTTCTGCGATTTACACTCTCCCTGCTGTTTCTTGTCTCCTTCTCTGTTTGGAGCGTTGTGTCCAAATTCTCCTGAATTTCTACGTTTTCTGAGTCCTCGGCTGTCAATTCTGACTCTCCCTGTTATCAACGTATTCTCCTCTTTCTCATGATTATCTAAGATTTCTTCGTTGTCTCCTGCTGTTGCTTAATTTCTGCATTTTTCGCGTTCCCTGCAGTTTGTCCAGATTCCCTCGGTGTCCTGCGTTGTCTCCGCTACCTCTTGAATTTCTGCGTTCGTTGCGTTTTCTGCTCCCTTTTCTGACTCTGTGTTGTCAGCCTTTTGTCCACTTTCTCATTATGCTCTGCGTTTACTTCGTTGTTTTCTGTTTTTCATTAATTCCCGCGTTTTTGCGTTTTCTATTGTTTGCGCTGATACTCTCTGTTTACTGCGTTGTCTCAGAATTCTCCTGAACTTCTGCATTTTCTGCGTTCTCTGGTCTTTCTCCTTACTCTCTCTGTTATCAGCGCTTTCTCCTCTGTCTCATGATGCTCTGCGTTTCCTTCGTAGTTTTCTGTTTTTCCTTAATTTCTGCGATTTACACTCTCCATGCTGTTTCTTGTCTCCTTCTCTGTTTGGAGCGTTGTGTCCAAATTCTCCTCAATTTCTACGTTTTCTGAGTCCTCGGCTGTCAATTCTGACTCTCTCTGTTATCACCGCATTCTCCTCTTTCTCATGATTATCTAAGATTTCTTTGTTGTCTACTGAGGTTGCTTAATTTCTGCATTTTACGCCTTCACTGCAGTTTGTCTCCATTCTCCCTGTGTAATGGGTTGTCTCCACTTTTCATGAATTTCTGCGTTCTTTGCGTTGTCTGCTCCCTTTTCTGACTCTCTGTGTTGTCAGCGCGTTCTCCACTTTCTCATTATGCTCTGCGTTTACTTCGTTGTTTTCTATATTTCATTAATTCCCGCGTTTTTTGCGTGTTCTGTTGTTTGCGCTGATACTCTCTGTTTACTGCGTTGTCCCCGAATTCTCCTGAACTTCTGCATTTTCTGCGTACTCTGGTCTTTCTCCTTACTCTCTCTGTTACCAGAGCTTTCTCCTCTGTCTCATGATGCTCTGCGTTTCCTTCGTAGTTTTCTGTTTTTGCTTAATTTCTGCGATTTACACTCTCCCTGCTGTTTCTTGTCTCCTTCTCTGTTTGGAGCGTTGTGTCCAAATTCTCCTGAATTTCTACGTTTTCTGAGTCCTCGGCTGTCAATTCTGACTCTCTCTGTTATCACCGCATTCTCCTCTTTCTCATGATTATCTGAGATTTCTTCGTTGTCTCCTGCTGTTGCTTAATTTCTGCATTTTTCGCGTTCCCTGCAGTTTGTCCAGATTCCCTCTGTGTCCTGCGTTGTCTCCGCTACCTCTTGAATTTCTGCGTTTGTTACGTTTTCTGCTCCCTTTTCTGACTCTCTGTGTTGTCAGCCTTTTGTCCACTTTCTCATTATGCTCTGCGTTTACTTCATTGTTTTCTGTTTTTCATTAATTCCCGCGTTTTTTGCGTTTTCTCTTGTTTGCCCTGATACTCTCTGTTTACTGCCTTGTCTCCGAATTCTCCTGAACTTCTGCATTTTCTGCGTTCTCAGGACTTTCTCCTTACTCTGTCTGTTATCAGCGCTTTCTCCTCTGTCTCATGATTCTCTCCGTTTCCTTCGTAGTTTTCTGTTTTTGCTTAATTTCTGCGATTTACACTCTCCCTGCTGTTTCTTGTCTCCATCTCTGTTTGGAGCGTTGTGTCCAAATTCTCCTGAATTTCTACGTTTTCTGAGTCCTCGGCTGTCAATTCTGACTCTCTCTGTTATCACCGCATTCTCCTCTTTCTCATGATTATCTAATATTTCTTTGTTGTCTCCTGAGGTTGCTTAATTTCTGCATTTTACGCCTTCACTGCAGTTTGTCTCCATTCTCCCTGTGTAATGGGTTGTCTCCACTTTCTCATGAATTTCTGCGTTCTTTGCTTTGTCTGCTCCCTTTTCTGACTCTCTGTGTTGTCAGAGCGTTCTCCACTTTCTCATTATGCTCTGCGTTTACTTCGTTGTTTTCTGTATTTCATTAATTCCCGCGTTCTTTGCGTTTTCTGTTGTTTGCGCTGATACTCTCTGTTTACTGCGTTGTCTCAGAATTCTCCTGAACTTCTGCATTTTCTGCGTTCTCTGGTCTTTCTCCTTACTCTCTCTGTTATCAGCTCTTTCTCCTCTGTCTCATGATGCTCTGCGTTTCCTTCGTAGTTTTCTGTTTTTTCCTTAATTTCTGCGATTTACACTCTCCCTGCTATTTCTTGTGTCCTTCTCTGTTTGGAGCGTTGTGTCCAAATTCTCCTGAATTTCTACGTTTTCTGAGTCCTCGGCTGTCAATTCTGACTCTCTCTGCTATCCACGCATTCTCCTCTTTCTCTTGATTATCTATGATTTCTTCTTTGTCTCCTGCTGTTGCTTAATTTCTGCGTTTTACGCGTTCTCTGCATTTTGTCCCGATTCTCTCTGTGTAATGCGTTGTCTCTGCTTTCTCGTGAATTTCTGCGTTCTTTGCGTTGTCTGCTCCATTTTCTGACTCTCTGTGTTGTCAGCGCGTTCTCCACTTTCTCATTATGCTCTGCGTTTACTTCGTTGTTTTCTGTTTTTCATTAATTCCCGCGTTTTTGCGTTTTCTCTTGTTTGCGCTGATACTCTCTGTTTACTGCGTTGTCTTCGAATTCTCCTGAACTTCTGCATTTACTGCATTCTCTGGTCTTTCTCCTTACTCTCTCTGTTATCAGCGCTTTCTCCTCTGTCTCATGATTCTCTGCGTTTTCTTCGTAGTTTTCTGCTTTTGCTTAATTTCTGCGATTTACACTCTCCCTGCTGTTTCTTGTCTCCTTCTCTGTTTGGATCGTTCTGTCCAAATTCTCCTGAATTTCTACGTTTTCTGAGTCCTCGGCTGTCAATTCTGACTCTCTCTGTTATCACCGCATTCTCCTCTTTCTCATGATTATCTAAGATTTCTTTGTTGTCTCCTGAGGTTGCTTAATTTCTGCATTTTAGCGTTCACTGCAGTTTGTCTCCATTGTCCCTGTGTAATGGTTTGTCTCCACTTTCTCATGAATTTCTGCGTTCTTTGCGTTGTCTGCTCCTTTTTCTGACTCTCTGTGTTGTCAGCGCGTTCTCCACTTTCTCATTATGCTCTGTGTTTACTTCGTTGTTTTCTGTCTTTCCTTAATTGCCGCGTTTTTTGCGTTTTCTGTTGTTTGCGCTGATACTCTCTGTTTACTGCGTTGTCTCCGAATTCTCCTGAAGTTCTGCGTTTTCTGCTTTCCCTAGTCTTTCTCCTTACTCTCTCTGTTATCAGTGCTTTCTCCTCTGTCTCATGATGCTCTGCGTTTCCTTCGTAGTTTTCTGTTTTTCCATAATTTCTGCGATTTACACTCTCCCTGCTGTTTCTTGTCTCCTTCTCTGTTTGGGGCGTTGTGTCCAAATTCTCCTGAATTTCTACGTTTTCTGAGTCCTCGGCTGTCAATTCTGACTCTCCCTGTTATCAACGCATTCTCCTCTTTCTCATGATTATCTAAGATTTCTTCGTTGTCTCCTGCTGTTGCTTAATTTCTGCATTTTTCGCGTTTCCTGCAATTTGTCCAGATTCCCTCTGTGTCCTGCGTTGTCTCCGCTACCTCTTGAATTTCTGCGTTCGTTGCGTTTTCTGCTCCCTTTTCTGACTCTCTGTGTTGTCAGCCTTTTGTCCACTTTCTCATTATGTTCTGCGTTTACTTCGTTGTTTTCTGTTTTTCATTAATTCCCGCGTTTTTTGCGTTTTCTGTTGTTTGCCCTGATACTCTCTGTTTACTGCCTTGTCTCCGAATTCTCCTGAACTTCTGCATTTTCTGCGTTCTCTGGTCTTTCTCCTTACTCTCTGTGTTATCAGCGCTTTCTCCTCTTCTCATGATGCTCTGCGTATCCTTCGTAGTTTTCTGTTTTTGCTTAATCTGCGTTTTACACTCTCCCTGCTGTTTCTTGTCTCCTTCTCTGTTTGGAGCGTTGTGTCCAAATTATCCTCAATTTCTACGTTTTCTGAGTCCTCGGCTGTCAATTCTGACTCTCTCTGTTATCACCGCATTCTCCTCTTTCTCATGATTACCTAAGATTTCTTTGTTGTCTCCTGAGGTTGCTTAATTTCTGCATTTTACGCGTTCACTGCAGTTTGTCTCCATTCTCCCTGTGTAATGGTTTGTCTCCACTTTCTCATGAATTTCTGCGTTCTTTGCGTTGTCTGCTCCTTTTTCTGACTCTCTGTGTTGTCAGCGCATTCTCCACTTTCTCATTATGTTCTGCGTTTACTTCGTTGTTTTCTGTTTTTCCTTAATTGCCGCGTATTTTGCGTTTTCTGTTGTTTGCGCTGATACTCTCTGTTTACTGCGTTGTCTCCGAATTCTCCTGAACATCTGCATTTTCTGCGTTCCCTGGTCTTTCTCCTTACTCTCTCTGTTATCAGTGCTTTCTCCTCTGTCTCATGATGCTCTGCGTTTCCTTCGTAGTTTTCTGTTTTTCCTTAATTTCTGCGATTTACACTCTCCCTGCTGTTTCTTGTCTCCTTCTCTGTTTGGAGCGTTGTGTCCAAATTCTCCTGAATTTCTACGTTTTCTGAGTCCTCGGCTGTCAATTCTGACTCTCCCTGTTATCAATGCATTCTCCTCTTTCTCATGATTATCTAAGATTTCTTCGTTGTCTCCTGCTGTTGCTTAATTTCTGCATTTTTCGCGTTCCCTGCAGTTTGTCCAGATTCCCTCTGTGTCCTGCGTTGTCTCCGCTACCTCTTGAATTTCTGCGTTCATTGCGTTTTCTGCTCCGTTTTCTGACTCTCTGTGTTGTCAGCCTTTTGTCCACTTTCTCATTATGCTCTGCGTTTACTTCGTTGTTTTCTGTTTTTCATTAATTCCCGCGTTTTTTGCGTTTTCTGTTGTTTGCCCTGATACTCTCTGTTTACTGCCTTGTCTCCGAATTCTCCTGAACTTCTGCATTTTCTGCTTTCGCTGGTCTTTCTCCTTATTCTCTCTGTTATCAGCGCTTTCTCCTCTGTCTCATGATTCTCTGCGTTTCCTTCGTAGTTTTCTGTTTTTGCTTAATTTCTGCGATTTACACTCTCCATGCTGTTTCTTGTCTCCTTCTCTGTTTGGAGCGTTGTGTCCAAATTCTCCTGAATTTCTACGTTTTCTGAGTCCTCGGCTGTCAATTCTGACTCTCTCTGTTATCACCGCATTCTCCTCTTTCTCATGATTATCTAAGATTTCTTTGTTGTCTCCTGAGGTTGCTTAATTTCTGCATTTTACGCGTTCACTGCAGTTTGTCTCCATTCTCCCTGTGTAATGGGTTGTCTCCACTTTCTCATGAATTTCTGCGTTCTTTGCGTTTCTGCTCCCTTTTCTGACTCTCTGTGTTGTCAGCGCGTTCTCCACTTTCTCACTATGCTCTGCGTTTACTTCGTTGTTTTCTGTATTTCATTAATTCCCGCGTTTTTTGCGTTTTCTGTTGTTTGCGCTGATACTCTCTGTTTACTGCGTTGTCTCAGAATTCTCCTGAACTTCTGCATTTTCTGCGTTCTCTGGTCTTTCTCCTTACTCTCTCTGTTATCAGCTCTTTCTCCTCTGTCTCATGATGCTCTGCGTTTCCTTCGTAGTTTTCTGTTTTTTCCTTAATTTCTGCGATTTACACTCTCCCTGCTGTTTCTTGTCTCCTTCTCTGTTTGGAGCGTTGTGTCCAAATTCTCCTGAATTTCTACGTTTTCAGAGTCCTCGGCTGTCAATTCTGACTCTCTCTGCTATCCACGCATTCTCCTCTTTCTCTTGATTATCTATGATTTCTTCTTTGTCTCCTGCTGTTGCTTAATTTCTGCGTTTTACGCGTTCTCTGCATTTTGTCCCGATTCTCTCTGTGTAATGCGTTGTCTCTGCTTTCTCGTGAATTTCTGCGTTCTTTGCGTTGTCTGCTCCATTTTCTGACTCTCTGTGTTTTCAGCGCGTTCTCCACTTTCTCATTATGCTCTGCGTTTACTTCGTTGTTTTCTGTTTTTCATTAATTCCCGCGTTTTTGCGTTTTCTCTTGTTTGCGCTGATACTCTCTGTTTACTGCGTTGTCTTCGAATTCTCCTGAACTTCTGCATTTTCTGCGTTCTCTGGTCTTTCTCCTTACTCTCTCTGTTACCAGCGCTTTCTCCTCTGTCTCATGATTCTCTGCGTTACCTTCGTAGTTTTCTGTTTTTGCTTAATTTCCGAGATTTACACTCTCCCTGCTGTTTCTTGTCTCCTTCTCTGTTTGGAGCGTTGTGTCCAAATTCTCCTGAATTTCTACGTTTTCTGAGTCCTCGGCTGTCAATTCTGACTCTCTCTGTTATCACCGCATTCTCCTCTTTCTCATGATTATCTAAGATTTCTTTGTTGTCTCCTGAGGTTGCTTAATTTCTGCATTTTACGCGTTCACTGCAGTTTGTCTCCATTTTCCCTGTGTAATGGTTTGTCTCCACTTTCTCATGAATTTCTGCGTTCTTTGCATTGTCTGCTCCTTTTTCTGACTCTCTGTGTTGTCAGCGCGTTCTCCACTTTCTCATTATGCTCTGCGTTTACTTCGTTGTTTTCTGCTTTTCCTTAATTGCCGCGTTTTTTGCGTTTTCTGTTGTTTGCGCTGATACTCTCTGTTTACTGCGTTGTCTTCGAATTCTCCTGAACTTCTGCGTTTTCTGCGTTCTCTGGTCTTTCTCCTTACTCTCTCTGTTATCAGCGCTTTCTCCTCTGTCTCATGATGCTCTGCGTTTCCTTCGTAGTTTTCTGTTTTTCCTTAATTTCTGCGATTTACACTCTCCCTGCTGTTTCTTGTCTCCTTCTCTGTTTGGAGCGTTGTGTCCAAATTCTCCTGAATTTCTACTTTTTCTGAGTCCTCGGCTGTCAATTCTGACTCTCTCTGCTATCACCGCATTCTCTTCTTTCTCATGATTATCTAAGATTTCTTCTTTGTCAACTGAGGTTGCTTAATTTCGGCGATTTACGCGTTCACTGCAGTTTGTCCCGATTCTCTCTGTGTAATGCGTTGTCTCTGCTTTCTCGTGAATTTTTGCGTTCTTTGCGTTGTCTGCTCCATTTTCTGACTCTCTGTGTTGTCAGCACGTTCTCCACTTTCTCATTATGCTCTGCGTTTACTTCGTTGTTTTCTGTTTTTCATTAATACCCGCGTTTTTGCGTTTTCTCTTGTTTGCGCTGATACTCTCTGTTTACTGCGTTGTCTCCGAATTCTCCTGAACTTCTGCATTTTCTGCGTTCTCTGGTCTTTCTCCTTATTCTCTCTGTTATCAGCGCTTTCTCCTCTGTCTCATGATTCTCTGCGTTTCCTTCGTAGTTTTCTGTTTTTGCTTAATTTCTGCGATTTACACTCTCCCTGCTGTTTCTTGTCTCCTTCTCTGTTTGGAGCGTTGTGTCCAAATTCTCCTGAATTTCTACGTTTTCTGAGTCCTCGCCTGTCAATTCTGACTCTCTCTGTTATCACAGCATTCTCCTCTTTCTCATGATTATCTAAGATTTCTTTGTTGTCTCCTGAGGTGGCTTAAGTTCTGCATTTTACGCGTTCACTGCAGTTTGTCTCCATTCTCCCTGTGTAATGGTTTGTCTCCACTTTCTCATGAATTTCTGCGTTCTTTGCGTTGTCTGCTCCTTTTTCTGACTCTCTGTGTTGTCAGTGCTTTCTCCTCTGTCTCATGATGCTCTGCGTTTACTTCGTTGTTTTCTGTTTTTCCTTAATTGCCGCGTTTTTTGCGTTTTCTCTTGTTTGCGATGATACTCTCTGTCTACTGCGTTGTCTCCGAATTTTCATGAACTTCTGCATTTTCTGCGTTCTCTGGTCTTTCTCCTTATTCTCTCTGTTATCAGCGCTTTCTCCTCTGTCTCATGATTCTCTGCGTTTCCTTCGTAGTTTTCTGTTTTTGCTTAATTTCTGCGATTTACACTCTCCCTGCTGTTTCTTGTCTCCTTCTCTTTTTGGAGCGTTGTGTCCAAATTCTCCTGAATTTCTACGTTTTCTGAGTCCTCGGCTGTCAATTCTGACTCTCTCTGCTATCACCGCATTCTCTTCTGTCTCATGATTATCTAAGATTTCTTCGTTGTCTCCTGCTGTTGCTTAATTTCTGCATTTTTCGCGTTCCCTGCAGTTTGTCCAGATTCCCTCTGTGTCCTGCGTTGTCTCCGCTACCTCTTGAATTTCTGCGTTCGTTGCGTTTTCTGCTCCCTTTTCTGACTCTCTGTGTTGTCAGCCTTTTGTCCACTTTCTCATTATGCTCTGCGTTTACTTCGTTGTTTTCTGTTTTTCATTAATTCCCGCGTTTTTTGCGTTTTCTGTTGTTTGCCCTGATACTCTCTGTTTACTGCGTTGTCTCCGAATTCTCCTGAACTTCTGCATTTTCTGCGTTCTCTGGTCTTTCTCCTTACTCTCTTTGTAATCAGCGCTTTCTCCTCTTCTCATGATGCTCTGCGTATCCTTCGTAGTTTTCTGTTTTTGCTTAATCTGCGTTTTACACTCTCCCTGCTGTTTCTTGTCTCCTTCTCTGTTTGGAGCGTTGTGTCCAAATTATCCTCAATTTCTACGTTTTCTGAGTCCTCGGCTGTCAATTCTGACTCTCTCTGTTATCACCGCATTCTCCTCTTTCTCATGATTATCTAAGATTTCTTTGTTGTCTCCTGAGGTTGCTTAATTTCTGCATTTTACGCCTTCACTGCAGTTTGTCTCCATTCTCCCTGTGTAATGGGTTGTCTCCACTTTCTCATGAATTTCTGCGTTCTTTGCGTTTTCTGCTCCCTTTTCTGACTGTCTGTGTTGTCAGCGCGTTCTCCACTTTCTCATTATGCTCTGCGTTTACTTCGTTGTTTTCTGTATTTCCTTAATTCCCGCGTTTTTTGCGTTTTCTGTTGTTTGCGCTGATACTCTCTGTTTACTGCGTTGTCTCAGAATTCTCCTGAACTTCTGCATTTTCTGCGTTCTCTGGTCTTTCTCCTTACTCTCTCTGTTATCAGCGCTTTCTCCTCTGTCTCATGATGCTCTGCGTTTCCTTCGTAGTTTTCTGTTTTTTCCTTAATTTCTGCGATTTACACTCTCCCTGCTGTTTCTTGTGTCCTTCTCTGTTTGGAGCGTTGTGTCCAAATTCTCCTGAATTTCTACGTTTTCAGAGTCCTCGGCTGTCAATTCTGACTCTCTCTGGTATCCACGCATTCTCCTCTTTCTCTTGATTATCTATGATTTCTTCTTTGTCTCCTGCTGTTGCTTAATTTCTGCGTTTTACGCGTTCTCTGCATTTTGTCCCGATTCTCTCTGTGTAATGCGTTGTCTCTGCTTTCTCGTGAATTTCTGCGTTCTTTGCGTTGTCTGCTCCATTTTCTGACTCTCTGTGTTGTCAGCGCGTTCTCCACTTTCTCATTATGCTCTGCGTTTACTTCGTTGTTTTCTGTTTTTCATTAATTCCCGCGTTTTTACGTTTTCTCTTGTTTGCGCTGATACTCTCTGTTTACTGCGTTGTCTTCGAATTCTCCTGAACTTCTGCATTTTCTGCGTTCTCTGGTCTTTCTCCTTACTCTCTCTGTTATCAGCGCTTTCTCCTCTGTCTCATGATTCTCTGCGTTTCCTTCGTAGTTTTCTGTTTTTGCTTAATTTCTGCGATTTACACTCTCCCTGCTGTTTCTTGTCTCCTTCTCTGTTTGGAGCGTTGTGTCCAAATTCTCCTGAATTTCTACGTTTTCTGAGTCCTCGGCTGTCAATTCTGACTCTCTCTGTGATCACCGCATTCTCCTCTTTCTAATGATTATCTAAGATTTCTTTGTTGTCTCCTGAGGTTGCTTAATTTCTGCATTTTACGCCTTTACTGCAGTTTGTCTCCATTCTCCCTGTGTAATCGGTTGTCTCCACTTTCTTATGAATTTCTGCGTTCTTTGCGTTGTCTGCTCCCTTTTCTGACTCTCTGTGTTGTCAGCCTTTTGTCCACTTTCTCATTATGCTCTGCGTTTACTTCGTTGTTTTCTGTTTTTCATTAATTCCCGCGTTTTTTGCGTTTTCTGTTGTTTGCGCTGATACTCTCTGTTTACTGCCTTGTCTCCGAATTCTCCTGAACTTCTGCATTTTCTGCGTTCTCTGGTCTTTCTCCTTACTCTCTCTGTTATCAGCGCTTTCTCCTCTTCTCATGATGCTCTGCGTATCTTTCGTAGTTTTCTCTTTTTGCTTAATCTGCGTTTTACACTCTCCCTGCTGTTTCTTGTCTCCTTCTCTGTTTGGAGCGTTGTGTCCAAATTCTCCTAAATTTCTACATTTTCTGAGTCCTCTGCTGTCAATTCTGACTCTCTCTGTTATCACCGCAGTCTCCTCTTTCTCTTGATTATCTATGATTTCTTCTTTGTCTCCTGCTGTTGCTTAATTTCTGCGTTTTACGCGTTCACTGCAGTTTGTATCCATTCTCCCTGTATAATTGGTTGTCTCCACTTTCTCATGAATTTCTGCGTTCTTTGCGTTGTCTGCTCCCTTTTGTGACTCTCTGTGTTGTCAGCGCGTTCTCCACTTTCTCATTATGCTCTGCGTTTACTTCGTTGTATTCTGTATTTCATTAATTCCCGCGTTTTTTGCGTTTTCTTTTGTTTGCGCTGATACTCTTTGTTTACTGCGTTGTCTCAGAATTCTCCTGAACTTCTGCATTTTCTGCGTTCCCTGGTCTTTCTCCTTACTCTCTCTGTTATCAGCGCTTTCTACTCTGTCTCATGATGCTCTGCGTTTCCTTGGTAGTTTTCTGTTTTTCCTTAATTTCTGCGATTTACACTCTCCCTGCTGTTTCTTGTCTCCTTCTCTGTTTGGAGCCTTGTGTCCAAATTCTCCTGAATTTCTACGTTTTCTGAGTCCTCGGCTGTCAATTCTGACTCTCTCTGCTATCACCGCATTCTCTTCTTTCTCATGATTATCTAAGATTTCTTCTTAGTCAACTGAGGTTGCTTAATTTCGGCGATTTACGCGTTCACTGCAGTTTGTCCCGATTCTCTCTGTGTAATGCGTTGTCTCTGCTTTCTCGTGAATTTTTGCGTTCTTGGCGTTGTCTGCTCCATTTTCTGACTCTCTGTGTTGTCAGCACGTTCTCCACTTTCTCATTATGCTCGGCGTTTACTTCGTTGTTTTCTGTTTTTCATTAATACCCGCGTTTTTGCGTTTTCTCTTGTTTGCGCTGATACTCTCTGTTTACTACGTTGTCTCCGAATTCTCCTGAAGTTCTGCATTTTCTGCGTTCTCTGGTCTTTCTCCTTACTCTCTCTGTTATCAGCGCTTTCTCCTCTGTCTCATGAATCTCTGCGTTTCCTTCGTAGTTTTCTGTTTTTGCTTAATTTCGGAGATTTACACTCTCCCTGCTGTTTCTTGTCTCCTTCTCTGTTTGGAGCGTTGTGTCCAAATTCTCCTGAATTTCTACGTTTTCTGAGTCCTCGGCTGTCAATTCTGACTCTGTTATCACCGAATTCTCCTCTTTCTCATGATTATCTAAGATTTCTTTGTTGTCTCCTGAGGTTGCTTAATTTCTGCATTTTACGCGTTCACTGCAGTTTGTCTCCATTCTCCCTGTGTAATGGGTTGTCTCCACTTTCTCATGAATTTCTGCGTTCTTTGCGTTGTCTGCTCGTTTTCCTGACTCTCTGTGTTGTCAGTGCTTTCTCCTCTGTCTCATGATGCTCTGCGTTTACTTCGTTGTTTTCTGTGTTTCCTTAATTGCCGCGTTTTTTGCGTTTTCTGTTGTTTGCGCTGATACTCTCTGTTTACTGCGTTGTCTCCGAATTCTCCTGAACTTCTGCATTTTCTGCGTTCTCTGGTCTTTCTCCTTACTCTCTCTGTTATCAGCGCTTTCTCTTCTGTCTCATGATTCTCTGCGTTTCCTTCGTAGTTTTCTGTTTTTGCTTAATTTTTGCGATTTACACTCTCCCTGCTGTTTCTTGTCTCCTTCTCTGTTTGGAGCGTTGTGTCCAAATTCTCCTGAATTTCTACGTTTTCTGAGTCCTCGGCTGTCTATTCCTACTCTCTCTGTTATCAACGCATTCTCCTCTTTCTCATGATTATCTAAGATTTCTTCGTTGTCTCCTACTGTTGCTTAATTTCTGCGTTTTACGCGTACCCTGCAGTTTGTCCCGATTCCCTCTGGGTACTGCGTTGTCTCCGCTTCCTCATGAAATTCTGCGTTCGTTGAGTTTTCTGCTCCCTTTTCTGACTCTCTGTGTTGTCAGGCTTTTCTCCACTTTCTCATTATGCTCTGCGTTTACTTCGTTGTTTTCTGTTTTTCATTAATTCCCGAGTTTTTTGCCTTGTCTGTTGTTTGCCTGAAACTCTGTGTTTACTGCGTGGTCCCCGAATTCTCCTGAACTTCTGCATTTTCTGCGTTCTCTGGTTTTCTCCTTACTCTCTCTGTTATCAGCGCTTTCTCCTCTTTCTCATGATGCTCTGCGTATCCTTCGTAGTTTTCTCTTTTTGCTTATTTTCTGCGTTTTACACTCTTCCTGCTGTTTCTTGTCTCCTTCTCTGTTTGGAGCGTTGTGTCCAAATTCTCCTGAATTTCTACGTTTTCTGAGTCCTCGGCTGTCAATTCTAACTCTCTCTGTTATCACCGCAGTCTCCTCTTTCTCATGATTATCTATGATTCCTCCGTTGTCTCCTGATGTTGCTTAATTTCTGCCTTTTACGCGTTCTCTCCAGTTTGTCCCGATTCCCTGTGTGTACTGCGTTGTCTCCGCTTCCTCTTGAATTTCTGCGTTCTTTGCGTTGTCTGCTCCATTTTCTGACTCTCTGTGTTGTCAGCGCGTTCTCCACTTTCTCATTGTGCACTGCGTTTACTTCGCTGTTTTCTGTTTCATTAATTCCCACGTTTTTTGCGTTTTCTGTTGTTTGCCCTGATACTCTCTGTTTACTGCGTTGTCTCTGAATTCTCCTGAACTTCTGCATTTTCTGCGTTCTCTGGTCTTTCTCCTTACTCTCTCTGTTATCAGCGCTTTCTCCTTTTCTCATGATGCTCTGCGATTCCTTCGTAGTTTTCTGTTTTTGCTCAATCTGCGTTTTACTCTCTCCCTGCTGTTTCTTGTCTACTTCTGTGTTTGGAGCGTTGTGTCCAAATTCTCCTGAATTTCTACGTTTTCTGAGTCCTCGGCTGTCAATTCTGACTCTCTCTGTTATCAACGCATTCTCCTCTTTCTCAGGATTATATAAGATTTCTTCGTTGTCTCCTGCTGTTGCTTAATTTCTGCGTTTTACGTGTTCTCTGCAGTTTGTCCCGATTCCCTCTGTGTACTGTGTTGTCTCTGCTTCCTGTTGAATTTCTGCGTTCTTTGCGTTGTCTGCTCCCTTCTCTGACTCTGTGTTGTCAGCACGTTCTCCACTTTCTCATTATGCTCTGCGTTTACTTCGTTGTTTTCTGTTTTTCATTAATACCCGCGTTTTTGCGTTTTCTCTTGTTTGCGCTGATACTCTCTGTTTACTGCGTTGTCTCAGAATTCTCCTGACTTCTGCATTTTCTGCGTTCTCTGGTCTTTCTCCTTACTCTCTCTGTTATCAGCGCTTTCTCCTGTGTCTCATGATTCTCTGCGTATCCTTTGTAGTTTTCTGTTTTTGCTTAATTTCTGCGCTTTACACTCTCCCTGCTGTTTCTTGTCTCCTTCTCTGTTTGGAGCGTTGTGTCCAAATTCTCCTGAATTTCTACGTTTTCTGAGTCCTCGGTTGTCAATTCTGACTCTCTCTGCTATCACCGCATTCTCTCCTTTCTCATGATTATCTAAGATTTCTTCTTTGTCAACTGAGGTTGCTTAATTTCGGAGATTTACGCGTTCACTGCAGTTTGTCCCGATTCTCTCTGTGTAATGCGTTGTCTCTGCTTTCTCGTGAATTTTTGCGTTCTTTGCGTTGTCTGCTCCATTTTCTGACTCTCTGTGTTGTCAGCTCGTTCTCCACTTTCTCATTATGCTCTGCGTTTACTTCGTTGTTTTCTGTTTTTCATTAATACCCGCGTTTTTGCGTTTTCTCTTGTTTGCGCTGATACTCTCTGTTTACTGCGTTGTCTCCGAATTCTCCTGAACTTCTGCATTTTCTGCGTTCTGTGGTCTTTCTCCCTACTCTCTCTGTTATCAGCGCTTTCTCCTCTGTCTCATGATTCTCTGCGTATCCTTCGTAGTTTTCTGTTTTTGCTTAATTTCTGCGATTTACACTCTCCCTGCTGTTTCTTGTCTCCTTCTCTGTTTGGAGCGTTGTGTCCAAATTCTCCTGAATTTCTACGTTTTCTGAGTCCTCGGCTGTCAATTCTGACTCTCCCTGTTATCAACGCATTCTCCTCTTTCTCATGATTATCTAAGATTTCTTCGTTGTCTCCTGCTGTTGCTTAATTTCTGCATTTTTCGCGTTCCCTGCAGTTTGTCCAGATTCCCTCTGTGTCCTGCGTTGTCTCCGCTACCTCTTGAATTTCTGCGTTCGTTGCGTTTTCTGCTCCCTTTTCTGACTCTGTGTTGTCAGCCTTTTGTCCACTTTCTCATTATGCTCTGCGTTTACTTCGTTGTTTTCTGTTTTTCATTAATTCCCGCGTTTTTTGCGTTTTCTGTTGTTTGCCCTGATACTCTCTGTTTACTGCCTTGTCTCCGAATTCTCCTGAACTTCTGCATTTTCTGTGTTCCCTGGTCTTTCTCCTTACTCTCTCTGTTATCAGTTCTTTCTCCTCTGTCTCATGATGCTCTGCGTTTCCTTCGTAGTTTTCTGTTTTTGCTTAATTTCTGCGATTTACACTCTCCCTGCTGTTTCTTGTCTCCTTCTCTGTTTGGAGCGTTGTGTCCAAATTCTCCTGAATTTCTACGTTTTCAGAGTCCTCGGCTGTCAATTCTGACTCTCTCTGCTATCAAACCATTCTCCTCTTTCTCTTGATTATCTATGATTTCTTCTTTGTCTCCTGCTGTTGCTTAATATCTGCGTTTTACGCGTTCTCTGCATTTTGTCCCGATTCTCTCTGTGTAATGCGTTGTCTCTGCTTTCTCGTGAATTTCTGCGTTCTTTGCGTTGTCTGCTCCATTTTCTGACTCTCTGTGTTGTCATCGCGTTCTCCACTTTCTCATTATGCTCTGCGTTTCCTTCGTAGTTTTCTGTTTTTGCTTAATCTGCGTTTTACACCCTCCCTGCTGTTTGTTGTCTCCTTCTCTGTTTGGAGCGTTGTGTCCAAATTCTCCTGAATTTCCACGTTTTCTGAGTCCTCGGCTGTCAATTCTGACTCTCTCTGTTATCACCGCATTCTCCTCTTTCTCATGATTATCTAAGATATCTTTGTTGTCTCCTGAGGTTGCTTAATTTCTGCATTTTACGCCTTCACTGCAGTTTGTTTCCATTCTCCCTGTGTAATTGGTTGTCTCCACTTTCTCATGAATTTCTGCGTTCTTTGCGTTGTCTGCTCCCTTTTTTGACTCTCTGGGTTGTCAACGCGTTCTCCACTTTCTCATTATGCTCTGCGTTTACTTCGTTGTTTTCTGTATTTCATTAATTCCCGCGTTTTTTGCGTTTTCTGTTGTTTGCGCTGATGCTCTCTGTTTACTGCGTTGTCTCAGAATTCTCCTGAACTTCTGCATTTTCTGCGTTCTCTGGTCTTTCTCCTTACTCTCTCTGTTATCAGCGTTTTCTCCTCTGTCTCATGATGCTCTGCGTTTCCTTCGTAGTTTTCTGTTTTTCCTTAATTTCTGCGATTTACACTCTCCCTGCTGTTTCTTGTCTCCTTCTCTGTTTGGAGCGTTGTGTCCAATTTCTCCTGAATTTCTACGTTTTCTGAGTCCTCGGCTGTCAATTCTGACTCTCTCTGCTATCACCACTTTCTCTTCTTTCTCATGATTATCTAAGATTTCTTCTTTGTCAACTGAGGTTGCTTAATTTCGGCGATTTACGCGTTCACTGCAGTTTGTCCCGATTCTCTCTGTGTAATGCGTTGTCTCTGCTTTCTCGTGAATTTTTGCGTTCTTTGCGTTGTCTGCTCCATTTTCTGACTCTCTGTGTTGTCAGCACGTTCTCCACTTTCTCATTATGCTCTGCGTTTACTTCGTTGTTTTCTGTTTTTCATTAATTCCCGCGTTTTTTGCCTTTTCTGTTGTTTGCCCTGATACTCTCTGTTTACTGCGTTGTCTCCGAATTCTCCTGAACTTCTGCATTTTCTGCGTTCTCTGATCTTTCTCCTTACTCTCTTTGTTATCAGCGCTTTCTCCTCTTCTCATGATGCTCTGCGTATCCTTCGTAGTTTTCTGTTTTTGCTTAATCTGCGTTTTACACTCTCCCTGCTGTTTCTTGTCTCCTTCTCTGTTTGGAGCGTTGTGTCCAAATTCTCCTAAATTTCTACGTTTTCTCAGTCCTCGGCTGTCAATTCTGACTCTCTCTGTTATCACCGCAGTCTCCTCTTTCTCTTGATTATCTATGATTTCTTCTTTGTTTCCTGCCGTTGCTTAATTTCTGCGTAGTACGCGTTCTCTGCATTTTGTCCCGATTCTCTCTGTGTAATGCGTTGTCTCTGCTTTCTCGTGAATTTCTGCGTTCTTTGCGTTGTCTGCTCCATTTTCTGACTCTCTGTGTTGTCAGCGTGTTCTCCACTTTCTCATGATGCTCTGCGTTTCCTTCGTAGTTTTCTGTTTTTGCTTAATCTGCGTTTTACACCCTCCCTGCTGTTTGTTGTCTCCTTCTCTGTTTGGAGCGTTGTGTCCAAATTCTCCTGAATTTCTACGTTTTCTGAGTCCTCGGCTGTAAATTCTGACTCTCTCTGTTATCACCGCATTCTCCTCTTTCTCATGATTATCTAAGATTTCTTTGTTGTCTCCTGAGGTTGCTTAATATCTGCATTTTACGCCTTCACTGCAGTTTGTTTCCATTCTCCCTGTGTAATGGGTTGTCTCCACTTTCTCATGAATTTCTGCGTTCTTTGCGTTGTCTGCTCCTTTTCCTGACTCTCTGTGTTGTCAGCGCTTTCTCCTCTGTCTCATGATGCTCTGCGTTTACTTCGTTATTTTCTGTTTTTCCTTAATTTCTGCGATTTACACTCTCCCTGCTGTTTCTTGTCTCCTTCTCTGTTTGGAGCGTTGTGTCCAAATTCTCCTGAATTTCTACGTTTTCTGAGTCCTCTGCTGTCAATTCTGACTCTCTCTGTTATCACTGCAGTCTCCTCTTTCTCTTGATTATCTATGATTTCTTCTTTGTCTCCTGCTGTTGCTTAATTTCTGCGTTTTACGCGTTCTCTGCATTTTGTCCCGATTCTCTCTGTGTAATGCGTTGTCTCTGCTTTCTCGTGAAATTTTGCGTTCTTTGCAATGTCTGCACCATTTTCTGACTCTCTGTGTTGTCAGCGCGTTCTCCACTTTCTAATTATGCTTTGCGTTTACTTCGTTGTTTTCTGTTTTTCATTAATTCCCGCGTTTTTGCGTTTTCTCTTGTTTGCGCTGATACTCTCTGTTTACTGCGTTGTCTTAGTATTCTCCTGAACTTCTGCATTTTCTGCGTTCTCTGGTCTTTCTCCTTACTCTCTCTGTTATCAGCGCTTTCTCCTCTGTCTCATGATTCTCTGCATTTCCTTCGTAGTTTTCTGTTTTTGCTTAATTTCTGCGATTTACACTCTCCCTGCTGTTTCTTGTCTCCTTCTCTGTTTGGAGCGTTGTGTCCAAATTCTCCTGAATTTCTACGTTCTGAGTCCTCGGCTGTCAATTCTGACTCTCTCTGTTATCACCGCATTCTCCTCTTTCTCATGATTATCTAAGATTTCTTTGTTGTCTCCTGAGGTTGCTTAATTTCTGCATTTTACCCCTTCACTGCAGTTTGTCTCCATTCTCCCTGTGTAATGAGTTGTCTCCACTTTCTCATGAATTTCTGCGTTCTTTGCGTTGTCTGCTCCCTTTTCTGACTCTCTGTGTTGTCAGCGCGTTCTCCACTTTCTCATTATGCTCTGCGTTTACTTCATTGTTTTCTGTATTTCATTAATTCCCGCGTTTTTTGCGTTTTCTGTTGTTTGCGCTGATACTCTCTGTTTACTGCGTTGTCTCAGAATTCTCCTGAACTTCTGCATTTTCTGCGTTCTCTGGTCTTTCTCCTTACTCTCTCTGTTATCAGCGCTTTCTCCTCTGTCTCATGATGCTCTGTGTTTCCTTCGTAGTTTTCTGTTTTTGCTTAATTTCTGCGATTTACACTCTCCCTGCTGTTTCTTGTCTCCTTCTCTGTTTGGAGCGTTGTGTCCAAATTCTCCTGAATTTCTACGTTTTCTGAGTCCTCGGCTGTCAATTCTGACTCTCTCTGCTATCAACATATTCTCCTCTTTCTCTTGATTATCTATGATTCCTCCGTTGTCTCATGATGTTGCTTAATTTCTGCGTTTTACGTGTTCTCTGCAGTTTGTCCCGATTCCCTCTGTGTACTGCATTGTCTTTGCTTCCTCTTGAATTCCTGCGTTCTTTGCGTTGTCTGCTCCCTTGTCTGACTCTGTGTTGTCAGCACGTTCTCCACTTTCTCATTATGCTCTGCGTTTACTTCGTTGTTTTCTGTTTTTCATTAATTCCCGCGTTTTTTGCGTTTTCTGTTGTTTGCCCTGATATTCTCTGTTTACTGCGTTGTCTCCAAATTCTCCTGAACTTCTGCATTTTCTGCGTTCTCCGGTCTTTCTCCTTACTCTCTCTGTTATCAGCGCTTTCTCCTCTTCTCATGATGCTCTGCGATTCCTTCGTAATTTTCTGTTTTTGCTTAATCTGCGTTTTACACTCTCCCTTCTGTTTCTTGTCTCTTTCTCTCTTTGGAGCGTTGTGTCCAAATTCTCCTGAATTTCTACGTTTTCTCAGTCCTCGGCTGTCAATTCTGCCTCTCTCTGCTATCACCGCATTCTCTTCTTTCTCATGATTATCTAAGATTTCTTCTTTGTCAACTGAGGTTGCTTAATTTCGGCGATTTACGCGTTCTCTGCATTTTGTCCCGATTCTCTCTGTGTAATGCGTTGTCTCTGCTTTCTCGTGAATTTCTGCGTTCTTTGCGATGTCTGCTCCATTTTCTGACTCTCTGTGTTGTCAGCGCGTTCTCCACTTTCTCATTATGCTCTGCGTTTACTTCGTTGTTTTCTGTGTTTCATTAATTCCCGCGTTTTTTGCGTTTTCTGTTGTTTGCCATGATATTCTCTGTTTACTGCATTGTATCCAAATTCTCCTGACCCTCTGCATTTTCTGCGTTCTCTCGTCTTTCTTCTTACTCTCTCTGTTATCAGCGCTTTCTCCTCTGTCTCATGATTCTCTGCGTTTCCTTCGTAGTTTTCTGTTTTTGCTTAATTTCTGCGATTTACACTCTCCCTGCTGTTTCTTGTCTCCTTCTCTGTTTGGAGCGTTGTGTCCAAATTCTCCTGAATTTCTACGTTTTCTGAGTCCTCGGCTGTCAATTCTGACTCTCTCTGTTATCACCGCATTCTCCTCTTTCTCATGATTATCTAAGATTTCTTTGTTGTCTCCTGAGGTTGCTTAATTTCTGCATTTTACGCGTTCACTGAAGTTTGTCTCCATTGTCCCTGTGTAATGGGTTGTCTCCACTTTCTCATGAATTTCTGCGTTCTTTGCGTTGTCTGCTCCTTTTTCTGACTCTCTGTGTTGTCAGCGCGTTATCCACTTTCTCATTATGCTCTGCGTTTACTTCGTTGTTTTCTGTTTTTCCTTAATTGCCGCGTTTTTTGCGTTTTCTGTTGTTTGCGCTGATACTCTCTGTTTACTGCGTTGTCTCCGAATTCTCCTGAACTTCTGCATTTTCTGCGTTCCCTGGTCTTTCTCCTTACTCTCTCTGTTATCATTGCTTTCTCCTCTGTCTCATGATGCTCTGCGTTTCCTTCGTAGTTTTCTGTTTTTGCTTAATCTGCGTTTTACACTCTCCCTGCTGTTTCTTGTCTCCTTCTCTGTTTGGAGCGTTGTGTCCAAATTCTCCTAAATTTCTACGTTTTCTGAGTCCTCTGCTGTCAATTCTGACTCTCTCTGTTATCACCGCAGTCTCCTCTTTCTCTTGATTATCTATGATTTCTTCTTTGTCTCCTGCTGTTGCTTAATTTCTGCGTTTTACGCGTTCTCTGCATTTTGTCCCGATTCTCTCTGTGTAATGCGTTGTCTCTGCTTTCTCGTGAATTTCTGCGTTCTTTGCGATGTCTGCTCCATTTTCTGACTCTCTGTGTTGTCAGCGCGTTCTCCACTTTCTCATTATGCTCTGCGTTTACTTCGTTGTTTTCTGTTTTTCATTAATTCCCGCGTTTTTGCGTTTTCTCTTGTTTGCGCTGATACTCTCTGTTTACTGCGTTGTCTTCGAATTCTCCTGAACTTCTGCATTTTCTGCGTTCTCTGTTCTTTCTCCTTAATCTCTCTGTTGTCAGCGCTTTCTCCTCTGTCTCATGATTCTCTGCGTTTCCTTCGTAGTTTTCTGTTTTTGCTTAATTTCTGCGATTTACACTCTCCCTGCTGTTTCTTGTCTCCTTCTCTGTTTGGAGCGTTGTGTCCAAATTCTCCTGAATTTCTACGTTTTCTGAGTCCTCGGCTGTCAATTCTGACTCTCTCTGTTATCACCGCATTCTCCTCTTTCTCATGATTATCTAAGATTTCTTTGTTGTCTCCTGAGGTTGCTTAATTTCTGCATTTTACGCGTTCACTGCAGTTTGTCTCCATTCTCCCTGTGTAATGGGTTGTCTCCACTTTCACATGAATTTCTGCGTTCTTTGCGTTGTCTGCTCCCTTTTCTGACTCTGTGTGTTGTCAGCGCGTTCTCCACTTTCTCATTATGCTCTGCGTTTACTTCGTTGTTTTCTGTATTTCATTAATTCCCGCGTTTTTTTGCGATTTTCTGTTGTTTGCTCTGATACTCTCTGTTTACTGCGTTGTCTCAGAATTCTACTGAACTTCTGCATTTTCTGCGTTCTCTGGTCTTTCTCCTTACTCTCTCTGTTATCAGCGCTTTCTCCTCTGTCTCATGATGCTCTACGTTTCCTTCGTAGTTTTCTGTTTTTTCCTTAATTTCTGCGATTTACACTCTCCCTGCTGTTTCTTGTCTCCTTCTCTGTTTGGAGCGTTGTGTCCAAATCCTCCTGAATTTCTACGTTTTCAGAGTCCTCGGCTGTCAATTCTGACTCTCTCTGCTATAAACGCATTCTCCTCTTTCTCTTGATTATCTATGATTTCTTCTTTGTCTCCTGCTGTTGCTTAATTTCTGCGTTTTACGCGTTCTCTGCGTTTTGACCCGATTCTCTCTGTGTAATGCGTTGTCTCTGCTTTCTCGTGAATTTCTACGTTCTTTGCGTTGTCTGCTCCATTTTCTGACTCTCTGTGTTGTCAGCACGTTCTCCACTTTCTCATTATGCTCTGCGATTACTTCGTTGTTTTCTGTTTTTCATTAATTCCCGCGTTTTTGCGTTTTCTCTTGTTTGCGCTGATACTCTCTGTTTACTGCGTTGTCTCAGAATTCTCCTGAACTTCTGCATTTTCTGCGTTCTCTGGTCTTTCTCCTTACTCTCTCTGTTATCAGCGCTTTCTCCTCTGTCTCATATTTCTCTGCGTTTCCTTCGTAGTTTTCTGTTTTTGCTTAATTTCTGCGATTTACACTCTCCCTGCTGTTTCTTGTCTCGTTCTCTGTTTGGAGCGTTGTGTCCAAATTCTCCTGAATTTCGACGTTTTCTGAGTCCTCGGCTGTCAATTCTGACTCTCTGTTATCACCGCATTCTCCTCTTTCTCATGATTATCTAAGATTTCTTTGTTGTCTCCTGAGGTTGCTTAATATCTGCGTTTTACGCCTTCACTGCAGTTTGTCTCCATTCTCCCTGTGTAATGGGTTGTCTCCACTTTCTCATGAATTTCTGCGTTCTTTGCGTTGTCTGCTCCCTTTTCTGACTCTCTGTATTGTCAGCGCGTTCTCCACTTTCTCATTATGCTCTGCGTTTACTTTGTTGTTTTCTGTATTTCATTAATTCCCGCGTTTTTTGCGTTTTCTGTTGTTTGCGCTGATACTCTCTGTTTACTGCGTTGTCTCAGAATTCTCCTGAACTTCTGCATTTTCTGCGTTCTCTGGTCTTTCTCCTTACTCTCTCTGTTATCAGCGCTTTCTCCTCTGTCTCATGATGCTCTGCGTTTCCTTCGTAGTTTTCTGTTTTTGCTTAATTTCTGCGATTTACACTCTCCCTGCTGTTTCTTGTCTCCTTCTCTGTTTGGAGCGTTGTGTCCAAATTCTCCTGAATTTCTAAGTTTTCAGAGTCCTCGGCTGTCAATTCTGACTCTCTCTGTTATCACCGCAGTCTCCTCTTTCTCATGATTATCTATTATTCCTCCCTCGTCTCCTGATGTTGCTTAATTTCTGCGTTTTACGCATTCTCTGCATTTTGTGCCGATTCCCTCTGTGTACTGCGTTGTCTCCGCTTCCTCTTGAATTTCTGCGTTCTTTGCATTGTCTGCTTCTTTTTCTGACTCTCTGTGTTGTCAGCGCGTTCTCCACGTTCTCATTGTGCACTGCGTTTACTTCGCTTTTTTTTGTTTTTCATTAATTCCCGCGTTTTTTGCGTTTTCTGTTGTTTGCCCTGATACTCTCTGTTTACTGCGTTGTCTCTGAATTCTCCTGAACTTCTGCATTTACTGCGTTCTCTGGTCTTTCTCCTTACTCTCTCTGTTATCAGTGCTTTCTCCTCTTCTCATGATGCTCTGCGATTCCTTCGTAGTTTTCTGTTTTTGCTTAATCTGCCTTTTACCCTCTCCCTGCTGTTTCTTGTCTCCTTTTCTGTTTGGAGCGTTGTGTCCAAATTCTCCTGAATTTCTACGTTTTCTGAGTCCTCGGCTGTCAATTCTGACTCTCTCTGTTATCAACGCATTCTCCTGTTTCTCATGATTATCTATGATTTCTTCGTTGTTTCCTGCTGTTGCTTAATTTCTGCGTTTTACGTGTTCTCTGCAGTTTGTCCCGATTCCCTCTGTGTACTGCATTGTCTCTGCTTCCTCTTGAATTCCTGCGTTCTTTGCGTTGTCTGTTCCCTTGTCTGACTCTGTGTTGTCAGCACGTTCTCCACTTTCTCATTATGCTCTGCGTTTACTTCGTTGTTTTCTGTTTTTCATTAATTCCCGCGTTTTTTGCGTTTTCTGTTGTTTGCCCTGATATTCTCTGTTTACTGCGTTGTCTCCAAATTCTCCTGAACTTCTGCATTTTCTGCGTTCTCCGGTCTTTCTCCTTACTCTCTCTGTTATCAGCGCTTTCTCCTCTTCTCATGATGCTCTGCGATTCCTTCGTAGTTTTCTGTTTTTGCTTAATCTGCGTTTTACACTCTCCCTTCTGTTTCTTGTCTCTTTCTCTCTTTGGAGCGTTGTGTCCAAATTCTCCTGAATTTCTACGTTTTCTGAGTCCTCGGCTGTCAATTCTGACTCTCTCTGCTATCACCGCATTCTCTTCTTTCTCATGATTATCTAAGATTTCTTCTTTGTCAACTGAGGTTGCTTAATTTCGGCGATTTACGCGATCACTGCAGTTTCTCCCGATTCTCTCTGTGTAATGCGTTGTCTCTGCTTTCTCGTGAATTTCTGCGTTCTTTGCGATGTCTGCTCCATTTTCTGACTCTCTGTTTTGTCAGCGCGTTCTCCACTTTCTCATTATGCTCTGCGTTTACTTCGTTGTTTTCTGTGTTTCATTAATTCCCGCGTTTTTTGCGTTTTCTGTTGTTTGCCCTGATATTCTCTGTTTACTGCATTGTCTCCAAATTCTCCTGACCCTCTGCATTTTCTGCGTTCTCTCGTCTTTCTTCTTACTCTCTCTGTTATCAGCGCTTTCTCCTCTGTCTCATGATTCTCTGCGTTTCCTTCGTAGTTTTCTGTTTTTGCTTAATTTCTGCGATTTACACTCTCCCTGCTGTTTCTTGTCTCCTTCTCTGTTTGGAGCGTTGTGTCCAAATTCTCCTGAATTTCTACGTTTTCTGAGTCCTCGGCTGTCAATTCTGACTCTCTCTGTTATCACCGCATTCTCCTCTTTCTCATGATTATCTAAGATTTCTTTGTTGTCTCCTGAGGTTGCTTAATTTCTGCATTTTACGCCTTCACTGCAGTTTGTCTCCATTCTCCCTGTGTAATGGGTTGTCTCCACTTTCTCATGAATTTCTGTGTTCTTTGCGTTGTCTGCTCCCGTTTCTGACTCTCTGTGTTGTCAGCGCGTTCTCCACTTTCTCATTATGCTCTGCGTTTACTTCGTTGTTTTCTGTATTTCATTAATTCCCGCGTTTTTTGCGTTTTCTGTTGTTTGCGCTGATACTCTCTGTTTACTGCGTTGTCTCCGAATTCTCCTGAACTTCTGCATTTTCTGCGTTCTCTGGTCTTTCTCCTTACTCTCTCTGTTATCAGCGCTTTCTCCTCTGTCTCATGATGCTCTGCGTTTCCTTCGTAGTTTTCTGTTTTTCCTTAATTTCTGCGATTTGCACTCTCCCTGCTGTTTTTTGTCTCCTTCTCTGTTTGGAGCGTTGTGTCCAAATTCTCCTGAATTTCTACGTTTTCTGAGTCCTCGGCTGTCAATTCTGACTCTCTCTGCTATCAATGCATTCTCCTCTTTCTCTTGATTATCTATGATTTGTTCCTTGACTCCTGCTGTTGCTTAATTTCTGTGTTTTACGCGTTCTCTGCATTTTGTCCCGATTCTCTCTGTGTAATGCGTTGTCTCTGCTTTCTCGTGAATTTCTGCGTTCTTTGCGTTGTCTGCTCCATTTTCTGACTCTCTGTGTTGTCTTCGCGTTCTCCACTTTCTCATTATGCTCTGCGTTTACTTCGTTGTTTTCTGTTTTTCATTAATTCCCGCTTTTTTGCGTTTTCTCTTGTTTGCGCTGATACTCTCTGTTTACTGCGTTGTCTTCGAATTCTCCTGAACTTCTGCATTTTCTGCGTTCTCTGGTCTTTCTCCTTACTCTCTCTGTTATCAGCGCTTTCTCCTCTGTCTCATGATTCTCTGCGTTTCCTTCGTAGTTTTCTGTTTTTGCTTAATTTCTGTGATTTACACTCTCCCTGCTGTTTCTTGTCTCCTTCTCTGTTTGGAGCGTTGTGTCCAAATTCTCCTGAATTTCTACGTTTTCTGTGTCCTCGGCTGTCAATTCTGACTCTCTCTGTTATCATCGAATTCTCCTCTTTCTCATGATTATCTAAGATTTCTTTGTTGTCTCCTGAGGTTGCTTAATTTCTGCATTTTACGCGTTCACTGCAGTTTGTCTCCATTCTCCCTGTGTAATGGGTTGTCTCCACTTTCTCATGAATTTCTGCGTTCTTTGCGCTGTCTGCTCCTTTTCCTGACTCTCTGTGTTGTCAGCGCTTTCTCCTCTGTCTCATGATGCTCTGCGTTTACTTCGTTGTTTTCTGTTTTTCATTAATTCCCGCGTTTTTTGCGTTTTCTCTTGTTTGCGCTGATACTCTGTTTACTGCGTTGTCTCAGAATTCTCCTGAACTTCTGCATTTTCTGCGTTCTCTGGTCTTTCTCCTTACTCTCTCTGTTATCAGCGCTTTCTCCTCTGTCTCATGATGCTCTACGTTTCCTTCGTAGTTTTCTATTTTTTCCTTAATTTCTGCGATTTACACTCTCCCTGCTGTTTCTTGTCTCCTTCTCTGTTTGGAGCGTTGTGTCCAAATCCTCCTGAATTTCTACGTTTTCAGAGTCCTCCGCTGTCAATTCTGACTCTCTCTGCTATCAACGCATTCTCCTCTTTCTCTTGATTATCTATGATTTCTTCTTTGTCTCCTGCTGTTGCTTAATTTCTGCGTTTTACGCGTTCTCTGCGTTTTGACCCGATTCTCTCTGTGTAATGCGTTGTCTCTGCTTTCTCGTGAATTTCTGCGTTCTTTGCGTTGTCTGCTCCATTTTCTGACTCTCTGTGTTGTCAGCACGTTCTCCACTTTCTCATTATGCTCTGCGATTACTTCTTTGTTTTCTGTTTTTCATTAATTCCCGCGTTTTTGCGTTTTCTCTTGTTTGCGCTGATACTCTCTGTTTACTGCGTTGTCTCCGAATTCTCCTGAACTTCTGCATTTTCTGCGTTCTCTGGTCTTTCTCCTTACTCTCTCTGTTTTCAGCGCTTTCTACTCTGTCTCATATTTCTCTGCGTTTCCTTCGTAGTTTTCTGTTTTTGCTTAATTTCTGCGATTTACACTCTCCCTGCTGTTTCTTGTCTCCTTCTCTGTTTGGAGCGTTGTGTCCAAATTCTCCTGAATTTCGACGTTTTCTGAGTCCTCGGCTGTCAATTCTGACTCTCTGTTATCACCGCATTCTCCTCTTTCTCATGATTATCTAAGATTTCTTTGTTGTCACCTGAGGTTGCTTAATATCTGCGTTTTACGCCTTCACTGCAGTTTGTCTCCATTCTCCCTGTGTAATGGGTTGTCTCCACTTTCTCATGAATTTCTGCGTTCTTTGCGTTGTCTGCTCCCTTTTCTGACTCTCTGTGTTGTCAGCGCGTTCTCCACTTTCTCATTATGCTCTGCGTTTACTTTGTTGTTTTCTGTATTTCATTAATTCCCGCGTTTTTTGCGTTTTCTGTTGTTTGCGCTGATACTCTCTGTTTACTGCGTTGTCTCAGAATTCTCCTGAACTTCTGCATTTTCTGCGTTCTCTGGTCTTTCTCCTTACTCTCTCTGTTATCAGCGCTTTCTCCTCTGTCTCATGATGCTCTGCGTTTCCTTCGTAGTTTTCTGTTTTTGCTTAATTTCTGCGATTTACACTCTCCCTGCTGTTTCTTGTCTCCTTCTCTGTTTGGAGCGTTGTGTCCAAATTCTCCTGAATTTCTACGTTTTCAGAGTCCTCGGCTGTAAATTCTGACTCTCTCTGTTATCACCGCAGTCTCCTCTTTCTCATGATTATCTATGATTCCTCCGTTGTCTCCTGATGTTGCTTAATTTCTGCGTTTTACGCATTCTCTGCATTTTGTCCCGATTCCCTCTGTGTACTGCGTTGTCTCCGCTTCCTCTTGAATTTCTGCGTTCTTTGCATTGTCTGCTTCTTTTTCTGACTCTCTGTGTTGTCAGAGCGTTCTCCACGTTCTCATTGTGCACTGCGTTTACTTCGCTGTTTTTTGTTTTTCATTAATTCCCGCGTTTTTTGCGTTTTCTGTTGTTTGCCCTGATACTCTCTGTTTACTGCGTTGTCTCTGAATTCTCCTGAACTTCTGCATTTACTGCGTTCTCTGGTCTTTCTCCGTACTCTCTCTGTTATCAGCGCTTTCTCCTCTTCTCATGATGCTCTGCGATTCTTTCGTAGTTTTCTGTTTTTGCTTAATCTGCGTTTTACCCTCTCCCTGCTGTTTCTTGTCTCCTTTTCTGTTTGGAGCGTTGTGTCCAAATTCTCCTGAATTTCTACGTTTTCTGAGTCCTCGGCTGTCAATTCTGACTCTCTCTGTTATCAACGCATTCTCCTCTTTCTCATGATTATCTATGATTTCTTCGTTGTTTCCTGCTGTTGCTTAATTTCTGCGTTTTACGTGTTCTCTGCAGTTTGTCCCGATTCCCTCTGTGTACTGCATTGTCTCTGCTTCCTCTTGAATTCCTGCGTTCATTGCGTTGTCTGCTCCCTTGTCTGACTCTGTGTTGTCAGCACGTTCTCCACTTTCTCATTATGCTCTGCGTTTACTTCGTTGTTTTCTGTTTTTCATTAATTCCCGCGTTTTTGCGTTTTCTGTTGTTTGCCCTGATATTCTCTGTTTACTGCGTTGTCTCCAAATTCTCCTGAACTTCTGCATTTTCTGCGTTCTCCAGTCTTTCTCCTTACTCTCTCTGTTATCAGCGCTTTCTCCTCTTCTCATGATGCTCTGCGATTCCTTCGTAGTTTTCTGTTTTTGCTTAATCTGCGTTTTACACTCTCCCTTCTGTTTCTTGTCTCTTTCTCTCTTTGGAGCGTTGTGTCCAAATTCTCCTGAATTTCTACGTTTTCTGAGTCCTCGGCTGTCAATTCTGACTCTCTCTGCTTTCACCGCATTCTCTTCTTTCTCATGATTATCTAAGATTTCTTCTTTGTCAACTGAGGTTGCTTAATTTCGGCGATTTACGCGTTCACTGCAGTTTCTCCCGATTCTCTCTGTGTAATGCGTTGTCTCTGCTTTCTCGTGAATTTCTGCGTTCTTTGCGATGTCTGCTCCATTTTCTGACTCTCTGTGTTGTCAGCGCGTTCTCCACTTTCTCATTATGCTCTGCGTTTACTTCGTTGTTTTCTGTGTTTCATTAATTCCCGCGTTTTTTGCGTTTTCTGTTGTTTGCCCTGATATTCTCTGTTTACTGCATTGTCTCCAAATTCTCCTGACCTTCTGCATTTTCTGCGTTCTCTCGTCTTTCTTCTTACTCTCTCTCTTATCAGCGCTTTCTCCTCTGTCTCATGATTCTCTGCGTTTCCTTTGTAGTTTTCTGTATTTGCTTAATTTCTGCGATTTACACTCTCCCTGCTGTTTCTGGTCTCCTTCTCTGTTTGAACGTTGTGTCCAAATTCTCCTGAATTTCTACGATATCTGAGTCCTCGACTGTCAATTCTGACTCTCTCTGTTATCACCGCATTCTCCTTTTTCTCATGATTATCTAAGATTTCTTTGTTGTCTCCTGAGGTTGCTTAATTTGTGCATTTACGCGTTCACTGCAGTTTGTCTCCATTCTCCCTGTGTAATGGGTTGTCTCCACTTTCTCATGAATTTCTGTGTTCTTTGCGTTGTCTGCTCCCGTTTCTGACTCTCTGTGTTGTCAGCGCGTTCTCCACTTTCTCATTATGCTCTGCGTTTACTTCGTTGTTTTCTGTATTTCATTAATTCCCGCGTGTTTTGCGTTTTCTGTTGTTTGCGCTGATACTCTCTGTTTACTGCGTTGTCTCCGAATTCTCCTGAACTTCTGCATTTTCTGCGTTCTCTGGTCTTTCTCCTTACTCTCTCTGTTATCAGCGCTTTCTCCTCTGTCTCATGATGCTCTGCGTTTCCTTCGTAGTTTTCTGTTTTTCCTTAATTTCTGCGATTTGCACTCTCCCTGCTGTTTCTTGTCTCCTTCTCTGTTTGGAGCGTTGTGTCCAAATTCTCCTGAATTTCTACGTTTTCTGAGTCCTCGGCTGTCAATTCTGACTCTCTCTGCTATCAACGCATTCTCCTCTTTCTCTTGATTATCTATGATTTCTTCTTTGACTCCTGCTGTTGCTTAATTTCTGTGTTTTACGCGTTCTCTGCATTTTGTCCCTATTCTCTCTGTGTAATGCGTTGTCTCTGCTTTCTCGTGAATTTCTGCGTTCTTTGCGTTGTCTGCTCCTTTTTCTGACTCTCTGTGTTGTCCTCGCGTTCTCCACTTTCTCATTATGCTCTGCGTTTACTTCGTTGTTTTCTGTTTTTCATTAATACCCGCGTTTTTGCGTTTTCTCTTGTTTGCGCTGATACTCTCTGTTTACTGCGTTGTCTCCGAATTCTCCTGAACTTCTGCATTTTCTGCGTTCTCTGGTCTTTCTCTTTACTCTCTCTGTTATCAGCGCTTTCTCCTCTGTCTCATGATTCTCTGCGTTTCCTTCGTAGTTTTCTGTTTTTGCTTAATTTCTGCGATTTACACTCTCCCTGCTGTTTCTTGTCTCCTTCTCTGTTTGGAGCGTTGTGTCCAAATTCTCCTGAATTTCCACGTTTTCTGAGTCCTCGGCTGTCAATTCTGACTCTCCCTGTTATCAACGCATTCTCCTCTTTCTCATGATTATCTAAGATTTCTTTGTTGTCTCCTGAGGTTGCGTAATTTCTGCATTTTACGCGTTCATTGAAGTTTGTCTCCATTGTCCCTGTGTAATGGGTTGTCTCCACTTTCTCATGAATTTCTGCGTTCTTTGCGTTGTCTGCTCCTTTTTCGGACTCTCTGTGTTGTCAGCGCGTTATCCACTTTCTCATTATGCTCTGCGTTTACTTCGTTGTTTTCTGTTTCTCCTTAATTGCCGCGTTTTTTGCGTTTTCTGTTGTTTGCGCTGATACTCTCTGTTTACTGCGTTGTCTCCGAATTCTCCTGAACTTCTGCATTTTCTGTGTTCCCTGGTCTTTCTCCTTACTCTCTCTGTTATCAGTGCTTTCTCCTCTGTCTCATGATGCTCTGCGTTTCCTTCGTAGTTTTCTGTTTTTCCTTAATTTCTGCGATTTACACTCTCCCTGCTGTTTCTTGTCTCCTTCTCTGTTTGGAGCGTTGTGTCCAAATTCTCCTGAATTTCTACTTTTTCTGAGTCCTCGGCTGTCAATTCTGACTCTCCCTGTTATCAACGCATTCTCCTCTTTCTCATGATTATCTAAGATTTCTTCGTTATCTCCTGCTGTTGCTTAATTTCTGCATTTTTCGCGTTCCCTGCATTTTGTCCAGATTCCCTCTGTGTCCTGCGTTGTCTCTGCTACCTCTTGAATTTCTGCGTTCGTTGCGTTTTCTGCTCCCTTTTCAGACCCTCTGTGTTGTAAGCCTTTTGTCCACTTTCTCATTATGCTCTGCGTTTACTTCGTTGTTTTCTGTTTTTCATTAATTCCCGCGTTTTTTGCGTTTTCTTTTGTTTGCCCTGATACTCTCTGTTTACTGCGTTGTCTCAGAATTCTCCTGAACTTCTGCATTTTCTGCGTTCTCTGGTCTTTCTCCATACTCTCTCTGTTATCAGCGCTTTCTCCTTTTCTCATGATGCTCTGCGTATCCTTCGTAGTTTTCTCTTTTTGCTTAATCTGCGTTTTACACTCTCCCTGCTGTTTCTTGTCTCCTTCTCTGTTTGGAGCGTTGTGTCCAAATTCTCCTAAATTTCTACGTTTTCTGAGTCCTCTGCTGTCAATTCTGACTCTCTCTGTTATCACCGCAGTCTCCTCTTTCTCTTGATTATCTATGATTTCTTCTTTGTCTCCTGCTCTTGTTTAATTTCTGCGTTTTACGCGTTCTCTGCATTTTGTCCCGATTCTCTCTGTGTAATGCGTTGTCTCTGCTTTCTCGTGAATTTCTGCATTCTTTGCGATGTCTGCTCCATTTTCTGACTCTCTGTGTTGTCAGCGCGTTCTCCACTTTCTCATTATACTCTGCGTTTACTTCGTTGTTTTCTGTTTTTCCTTAATTGCCGCGTTTTTTGCGTTTTCTGTTGTTTGTGCTGATACTCTCGGTTTACTGCGTTGTCTCATAATTCTCCTGAACTTCTGCATTTTCTGCATTCTCTGGTCTTTCTCCTTATTCTCTCTGTTATCAGCGCTTTCTCCTCTGTCTCATGATGCTCTGCGTTTCCTTCGTAGTTTTCTGTTTTTGCTTAATTTCTGCGATTTACACTCTCCCTGCTGTTTCTTGTCTCCTTCTCTGTTTGGAGCGTTGTGTCCAAATTCTCCTGAATTTCTACGTTTTCTGAGTCCTCGGCTGTCAATTCTGACTCTCTCTGTTATCACCGCATTCTCCTCTTTCTCATGATTATCTAAGATTTCTTTGTTGTCTCCTGAGGTTGCTTAATTTCTGCATTTTACGCGTTCACTGCAGTTTGTCTCCATTCTCCCTGTGTAATGGGTTGTCTCCACTTTCACATGAATTTCTGCGTTCTTTGCGTTGTCTGCTCCATTTTCTGACTCTCTGTGTTGTCAGCACGTTCTCCACTTTCTCATTATGCTCTGCGATTACTTCGTTGTTTTCTGTTTTTCATTAATTCCCGCGTTTTTGCGTTTTCTCTTGTTTGCCCTGATACTCTCTGTTTACTGCGTTGTCTTCGAATTCTCCTGAACTTCTGCATTTTCTCCGTTCTCTGGTCTTTCTCCTTACTCTCTCTGTTATCAGCGCTTTCTCCTCTGTCTCATGATTCTCTGCGTTTCCTTCGTAGTTTTCTGTTTTTGCTTAATTTCTGCGATTTACACTCTCCCTGCTGTTTCTTGTCTCCTTCTCTGTTTGGAGCGTTGTGTCCAAATTCTCCTGAATTTCTACGTTTTCTGAGTCCTCGGCTGTCAATTCTGACTCTCTCTGTTATCACCGCAGTCTCCTCTTTCTCTTGATTATCTATGATTTCTTCTTTGTCTCCTGCTGTTGCTTAATTTCTGCATTTTTCGCGTTCCCTGCAGTTTTGTCCAGATTCCCTCTGTGTCCTGCGTTGTCTCCGCTACCTCTTGAATTTCTGCGTTCGTTGCGTTTTCTGCTCCCTTTTCTGACTCTCTGTGTTGTCAGCTCTTTGTCCACTTTCTCATTATGCTCTGCGTTTACTTCGTTGTTTTCTGTTTTTCATTAATTCCCGCGTTTTTTGCGTTTTCTGTTGTTTGCCCTGATACTCTCTGTCTACTGCCTTGTCTCCGAATTCTCCTGAACTTCTGCATTTTCTGCGTTCTCTGGTCTTTCTCCTTACTCTCTCTGTTATCAGCGCTTTCTCCTGTGTCTCATGATGCTCTGCGTTTCCTTCGTAGTTTTCTGTTTTTTCCCTAATTTCTGCGATTTACACTCTCCCTGCTGTTTCTTGTCTCCTTCTCTGTTTGGAGCGTTGTGTCCAAATTCTCCTCAATTTCTACGTTTTCTGAGTCCTCGGCTGTCAATTCTGACTCTCTCTGTTATCACCGCATTCTCCTCTTTCTCATGATTATCTAAGATTTCTTTGTTGTCTCCTGAGGTTGCTTAATTTCTGCATTTTACGCGTTCACTGCAGTTTGTCTCCATTCTCCCTGTGTAATGGGTTGTCTCCACTTTCTCATGAATTTCTGCGTTCTTTGCATTGTCTGCTCCCTTTTCTGACTCTCTGTGTTGTCAGCCCGTTCTCCACTTTCTCATTATGGCCTGCGTTTCCTTCGTAGTTTTCTGTTTTTGCTTAATTTCTGCGATTTACACTCTCCCTGCTGTTTCTTGTCTCCTTCTCTGTTTGGAGCGTTGTGTCCAAATTCTCCTGAATTTCTACGTTTTCTGAGTCCTCGGCTGTCAATTCTGACTCTCTCTGCTATCAACGCATTCTCCTCTTTCTCTTGATTATCTATGATTTCTTCTTTGACTCCTGCTGTTGCTTAATTTCTGTGTTTTACGCGTTCTCTGCATTTTGTCCCTATTCTCTCTGTGTAATGCGTTGTCTCTGCTTTCTCGTGAATTTCTGCGTTCTTTGCGTTGTCTGCTCCTTTTTCTGACTCTCTGTGTTGTCCTCGCGTTCTCCACTTTCTCATTATGCTCTGCGTTTACTTCGTTGTTTTCTGTTTTTCATTAATACCCGCGTTTTTGCGTTTTCTCTTGTTTGCGCTGATACTCTCTGTTTACTGCGTTGTCTCCGTATTCTCCTGAACTTCTGCATTTTCTGCGTTCTCTGGTCTTTCTCTTTACTCTCTCTGTTATCAGCGCTTTCTCCTCTGTCTCATGATTCTCTGCGTTTCCTTCGTAGTTTTCTGTTTTTGCTTAATTTCTGCGATTTACACTCTCCCTGCTGTTTCTTGTCTCCTTCTCTGTTTGGAGCGTTGTGTCCAAATTCTCCTGAATTTCTACGTTTTCTGAGTCCTCGGCTGTCAATTCTGACTCTCTCTGTTATCACCGCATTCTCCTCTTTCTCATGATTATCTAAGATTTCTTTGTTGTCTCCTGAGGTTGCTTAATTTCTGCATTTTACGCGTTCACTGCAGTTTGTCTCCATTCTCCCTGTGTAATGGGTTGTCTCCACTTTCTCATGAATTTCTGCGTTCTTTGCATTGTCTGCTCCCTTTTCTGACTCTCTGTGTTGTCAGCCTTTTGTCCACTTTCTCATTATGCTCTGCGTTTCCTTCGTAGTTTTCTGTTTTTTCCTTAATTTCTGCGTTTTACACTCTCCCTGCTGTTTCTTGTCTCCTTCTCTGTTTGGAGCGTTGTGTCCAAATTCTCCTGAATTTCTACGTTTTCTGAGTCCTCGGCTGTCAATTCTGACTCTCTCTGCTATCAACGCATTCTCCTCTTTCTCTTGATTATCTATGATTTCTTCTTTGACTCCTGCTGTTGCTTAATTTCTGTGTTTTACGCGTTCTCTGCATTTTGTCCCTATTCTCTCTGTGTAATGCGTTGTCTCTGCTTTCTCGTGAATTTCTGCGTTCTTTGCGTTGTCTGCTCCTTTTTCTGACTCTCTGTGTTGTCCTCGCGTTCTCCACTTTCTCATTATGCTCTGCGTTTACTTCGTTGTTTTCTGTTTTTCATTAATACCCGCGTTTTTGCGTTTTCTCTTGTTTGCGCTGATACTCTCTGTATACTGCGTTGTCTCCGTATTCTCCTGAACTTCTGCATTTTCTGCGTTCTCTGGTCTTTCTCTTTACTCTCTCTGTTATCAGCGCTTTCTCCTCTGTCTCATGATTCTCTGCGTTTCCTTCGTAGTTTTCTGTTTTTCCTTAATTTCTGCGATTTACACTCTCCCTGCTGTTTCTTGTCTCCTTCTCTGTTTGGAGCGTTGTGTCCAAATTCTCCTGAATTTCTACGTTTTCTGAGTCCTCGGCTGTCAATTCTGACTCTCCCTGTTATCAACGCATTCTCCTCTTTCTCATGATTATCTAAGATTTCTTTGTTGTCTCCTGAGGTTGCGTAATTTCTGCATTTTACGCGTTCATTGAAGTTTGTCTCCATTGTCCCTGTGTAATGGGTTGTCTCCACTTTCTCATGAATTTCTGCGTTCTTTGCGTTGTCTGCTCCTTTTTCTGACTCTCTGTGTTGTCAGCGCGTTATCCACTTTCTCATTATGCTCTGCGTTTACTTCGTTGTTTTCTGTTTCTCCTTAATTGCCGCGTTTTTTGCGTTTTCTGTTGTTTGCGCTGATACTCTCTGTTTACTGCGTTGTCTCCGAATTCTCCTGAACTTCTGCATTTTCTGTGTTCCCTGGTCTTTCTCCTTACTCTCTCTGTTATCAGTGCTTTCTCCTCTGTCTCATGATGCTCTGCGTTTCCTTCGTAGTTTTCTGTTTTTCCTTAATTTCTGCGATTTACACTCTCCCTGCTGTTTCTTGTCTCCTTCTCTGTTTGGAGCGTTGTGTCCAAATTCTCCTGAATTTCTACGTTTTCTGAGTCCTCGGCTGTCAATTCTGACTCTCCCTGTTATCAACGCATTCTCCTCTTTCTCATGATTATCTAAGATTTCTTCGTTATCTCCTGCTGTTGCTTAATTTCTGCATTTTTCGCGTTCCCTGCATTTTGTCCAGATTCCCTCTGTGTCCTGCGTTGTCTCTGCTACCTCTTGAATTTCTGCGTTCATTGCGTTTTCTGCTCCCTTTTCAGACCCTCTGTGTTGTCAGCCTTTTGTCCACTTTCTCATTATGCTCTGCGTTTACTTCGTTGTTTTCTGTTTTTCCTTAATTGCCGCGTTTTTTGCGTTTTCTTTTGTTTGCCCTGATACTCTCTGTTTACTGCGTTGTCTCAGAATTCTCCTGAACTTCTGCATTTTCTGCGTTCTCTGGTCTTTCTCCATACTCTCTCTGTTATCAGCGCTTTCTCCTTTTCTCATGATGCTCTGCGTATCCTTCGTAGTTTTCTCTTTTTGCTTAATCTGCGTTTTACACTCTCCCTGCTGTTTCTTGTCTCCTTCTCTGTTTGGAGCGTTGTGTCCAAATTCTCCTAAATTTCTACGTTTTCTGAGTCCTCTGCTGTCAATTCTGACTCTCTCTGTTATCACCGCAGTCTCCTCTTTCTCTTGATTATCTATGATTTCTTCTTTGTCTCCTGCTCTTGTTTAATTTCTGCGTTTTACGCGTTCTCTGCATTTTGTCCCGATTCTCTCTGTGTAATGCGTTGTCTCTGCTTTCTCGTGAATTTCTGCATTCTTTGCGATGTCTGCTCCATTTTCTGACTCTCTGTGTTGTCAGCGCGTTCTCCACTTTCTCATTATGCTCTGCGTTTACTTCGTTGTTTTCTGTTTTTCCTTAATTGCCGCGTTTTTTGCGTTTTCTGTTGTTTGCGCTGATACTCTCGGTTTACTGCGTTGTCTCAGAATTCTCCTGAACTTCTGCATTTTCTGCATTCTCTGGTCTTTCTCCTTACTCTCTCTGTTATCAGCGCTTTCTCCTCTGTCTCATGATGCTCTGCGTTTCCTTCGTAGTTTTCTGTTTTTGCTTAATTTCTGCGATTTACACTCTCCCTGCTGTTTCTTGTCTCCTTCTCTGTTTGGAGCGTTGTGTCCAAATTCTCCTGAATTTCTACGTTTTCTGAGTCCTCGGCTGTCAATTCTGACTCTCTCTGTTATCACCGCATTCTCCTCTTTCTCATGATTATCTAAGATTTCTTTGTTGTCTCCTGAGGTTGCTTAATTTCTGCATTTTACGCGTTCACTGCAGTTTGTCTCCATTCTCCCTGTGTAATGGGTTGTCTCCACTTTCACATGAATTTCTGCGTTCTTTGCGTTGTCTGCTCCATTTTCTGACTCTCTGTGTTGTCAGCACGTTCTCCACTTTCTCATTATGCTCTGCGATTACTTCGTTGTTTTCTGTTTTTCATTAATTCCCGCGTTTTTGCGTTTTCTCTTGTTTGCGCTGATACTCTCTGTTTACTGCGTTGTCTTCGAATTCTCCTGAACTTCTGCATTTTCTCCGTTCTCTGGTCTTTCTCCTTACTCTCTCTGTTATCAGCGCTTTCACCTCTGTCTCATGATTCTCTGCGTTTCCTTCGTAGTTTTCTGTTTTTGCTTAATTTCTGCGATTTACACTCTCCCTGCTGTTTCTTGTCTCCTTCTCTGTTTGGAGCGTTGTGTCCAAATTCTCCTGAATTTCTACGTTTTCTGAGTCCTCGGCTGTCAATTCTGACTCTCTCTGTTATCACCGCAGTCTCCTCTTTCTCTTGATTATCTATGATTTCTTCTTTGTCTCCTGCTGTTGCTTAATTTCTGCATTTTTCGCGTTCCCTGCAGTTTTGTCCAGATTCCCTCTGTGTCCTGCGTTGTCTCCGCTACCTCTTGAATTTCTGCGTTCGTTGCGTTTTCTGCTCCCTTTTCTGACTCTCTGTGTTGTCAGCTCTTTGTCCACTTTCTCATTATGCTCTGCGTTTACTTCGTTGTTTTCTGTTTTTCATTAATTCCCGCGTTTTTTGCGTTTTCTGTTGTTTGCCCTGATACTCTCTGTCTACTGCCTTGTCTCCGAATTCTCCTGAACTTCTGCATTTTCTGCGTTCTCTGGTCTTTCTCCTTACTCTCTCTGTTATCAGCGCTTTCTCCTGTGTCTCATGATGCTCTGCGTTTCCTTCGTAGTTTTCTGTTTTTTCCCTAATTTCTGCGATTTACACTCTCCCTGCTGTTTCTTGTCTCCTTCTCTGTTTGGAGCGTTGTGTCCAAATTCTCCTCAATTTCTACGTTTTCTGAGTCCTCGGCTGTCAATTCTGACTCTCTCTGTTATCACCGCATTCTCCTCTTTCTCATGATTATCTAAGATTTCTTTGTTGTCTCCTGAGGTTGCTTAATTTCTGCATTTTACGCGTTCACTGCAGTTTGTCTCCATTCTCCCTGTGTAATGGGTTGTCTCCAATTTCTCATGAATTTCTGCGTTCTTTGCATTGTCTGCTCCCTTTTCTGACTCTCTGTGTTGTCAGCCTTTTGTCCATTTTCTCATTATGCTCTGCGTTTACTTCGTTGTTTTCTGTTTTTCATTAATTCCCGCGTTTTTTGCGTTTTCTGTTGTTTGCGCTGATACTCTCTCTTTACTGCGTTGTCTCAGAATTCTCCTGAACTTCAGCATTTTCTGCGTTCTCTGGTCTTTCTCCTTACTCTCTCTGTTATCAGCGCTTTCTCCTCTTCTCATGATGCTCTGCGTTTCCTTCGTAGTTTTCTGGTTTTTCCTTAATTTCTGCGATTTACACTCTCCCTGCTGTTTCTTGTCTCCTTCTCTGTTTGGAGCGTTGTGTCCAAATTCTCCTCAATTTCTACGTTTTCTGAGTCCTCGGCTGTCAATTCTGACTCTCTCTGTTATCACCGCAGTCTCCTCTTTCTCTTGATTATCTATGATTTCTTCTTTGTTTCCTGCCGTTGCTTAATTTCTGCGTTGTACGCGTTCTCTGGATTTTGTCCCGATTCTCTCTGTGTAATGCGTTGTCTCTGCTTTCTCGTGAATTTCTGCGTTCTTTGTGTTGTCTGCTCCATTTTCTGACTCTCTGTGTTGTCAGCGTGTTCTCCACTTTCTCATGATGCTCTGCGTATCCTTCGTAGTTTTCTGTTTTTGCTTAATCTGCGTTTTACACCCTCCCTGCTCTTTGTTGTCTCCTTCTCTGTTTGGAGCGTTGTGTCCAAATTCTCCTGAATTTCTACGTTTTCTGAGTCCTCGGCTGTCAATTCTGACTCTTTCTGTTATCACCGCATTCTCCTCTTTCTCATGATTATCTAAGATTTCTTTGTTGTCTCCTGAGGTTGCGTAATATATGCATTTTACGCCTTCACTGCAGTTTGTTTCCATTCTCCCTGTGTAATGGGTTGTCTCCACTTTCTCATGAATTTCTGCGTTCTTTGCGTTGTCTGCTCCCTTTCCTGACTCTCTGTGTTGTCAACGCGTTCTCCACTTTCTCATTATGCTCTGCGTTTACTTCGTTGTTTTCTGTATTTCATTAATTCCCGCGTTTTTTGCGTTTTCTGTTGTTTGCGCTGATACTCTCTGTTTACTGCGTTATCTCAGAATTCTCCTGAACTTCTGCATTTTCTGCGTTCTCTGGTCTTTCTCCTTACTCTCTCTGTTATCAGCGCTTTCTCCTCTGTCTCATGATGCTCTGCGTTTCCTTCGTAGTTTTCTGTTTTTCCTTAATTTCTGCTATTTACACTCTCCCTGCTGTTTCTTGTCTCCTTCTCTGTTTGGTGCGTTGTGTCCAAATTCTCCTGAATTTCTACGTTTTCTGTGTCCTTGGCTGTCAATTCTGACTCTCTCTGCTATCACCACTTTTTCTTCTTTCTCATGATTATCTAAGATTTCTTCTTTGTCAACTGAGGTTGCTTAATTTCGGCGATTTACGCGTTCACTGCAGTTTGTCCCGATTCTCTCTGTGTAATGCGTTGTCTCTGCTTTCTCGTGAATTTTTGCGTTCTTTGCGTTGTCTGCTCCATTTTCTGACTCTCTGTGTTGTCAGCACATTCTCCACTTTCTCATTATGCTCTGCGTTTACTTCGTTGTTTTCTGTTTTTCATTAATACCCGCGTTTTTGCGTTTTCTCTTGTTTGCCCTGATACTCTCTGTTTACTGCGTTGTCTCAGAATTCTCCTGAACTTCTGCATTTTCTGCCTTCTATGGCCTTTCTCCTTACTCTCTCTGTTATCAGCGCTTTCTCCTCTGTCTCATGATTCTCTGCGTATCCTTCGTAGTTTTCTGTTTTTGCTTAATTTCTGCGATTTACACTCTCCCTGCTGTTTCTTGTCTCCTTCTCTGTTTGGAGCGTTCTGTCCAAATTCTCCTAAATTTCTACGTTTTCTGAGTCCTCTGCTGTCAATTCTGACTCTCTCTGTTATCACCGCAGTCTCCTCTTTCTCTTGATTATCTATGATTTCTTCTTTTTCTCCTGCTGTTGCTTAATTTCTGCATTTTTCGCGTTCCCTGCAGTTTTGTCCAGATTCCCTCTGTGTCCTGCGTTGTCTCCGCTACCTCTTGAATTTCTGCGTTCGTTGCGTTTTCTGCTCCCTTTTCTGACTCTCTGTGTTGTCAGCCTTTTCTCCACTTTCTCATTATGCTCTGCGTTTACTTCGTTGTTTTCTGTTTTTCATTAATTCCCGCGTTTTTTGCGTTTTCTGTTGTTTGCCCTGATACTCTCTGTCTACTGCCTTGTCTCCGAATTCTCCTGAACTTCTGCATTTTCTGCGTTCTCTGGTCTTTCTCCTTACTCTCTCTGTTATCAGCGCTTTCTCCTCTTCTCATGATGCTCTGCGTTTCCTTCGTAGTTTTCTGTTTTTGCTTAATTTCTGCGATTTACACTCTCCCTGCTGTTTCTTGTCTCCTTCTCTGTTTGGAGCGTTGTGTCCAAATTCTCCTGAATTTCTAAGTTTTCAGAGTCCTCGGCTGTCAATTCTGACTCTCTCTGTTATCACCGCAGTCTCCTCTTTCTCATGATTATCTATGATTCCTCCGTTGTCTCCTGATGTTGCTTAATTTCTGCGTTTTACGCATTCTCTGCATTTTGTCCCGATTCCCTCTGTGTACTGCGTTGTCTCCGCTTCCTCTTGAATTTCTGCGTTCTTTGCATTGTCTGCTTCTGTTTCTGACTCTCTGTGTTGTCAGCGCGTTCTCCACGTTCTCATTGTGCACTGCGTTTACTTCGCTGTTTTTTGTTTTTCATTAATTCCCGCGTTTTTTGCGTTTTCTGTTGTTTGCCCTGATACTCTCTGTTTACTGCGTTGTCTCTGAATTCTCCTGAACTTCTGCATTTTCTGCGTTCTCTGGTCTTTCTCCGTACTCTCTCTGTTATCAGCGCTTTCTCCTCTTCTCATGATGCTCTGCGATTCTTTTGTAGTTTTCTGTTTTTGCTTAATCTGCGTTTTACCCTCTCCCTGCTGTTTCTTGTCTCCTTTTCCGTTTGGAGCGTTGTGTCCAAATTCTCCTGAATTTCTACGTTTTCTGAGTCCTCGGCTGTCAATTCTGACTCTCTCTGTTATCAACGCATTCTCCTCTTTCTCATGATTATCTATGATTTCTTCGTTGTTTCCTGCTGTTGCTTAATTTCTGCGTTTTACGTGTTCTCTGCAGTTTGTCCCGATTCCCTCTGTGTACTGCCTTGTCTCTGCTTCCTCTTGAATTCCTGCGTTCTTTGCGTTGTCTGCTCCCTTGTCTGACTCTGTGTTGTCAGCACGTTCTCCACTTTCTCATTATGCTCTGCGTTTACTTCGTTGTTTTCTGTTTTTCATTAATTCCCGCGTTTTTTGCGTTTTCTCTTGTTTGCCCTGATACTCTCTGTCTACTGCGTTGTCTTCGAATTCTCCTGAACTTCTGCATTTTCTGCGTTCTCTGGTCTTTCTCCTTACTCTCTCTGTTATCAGCGCTTTCTCCTCTGTCTCATGATGCTCTGCGTTTCCTTCGTAGTTTTCTGTTTTTGCTTAATTTCTGCGATTTACACTCTCCCTGCTGTTTCTTGTCTCCTTCTCTGTTTGGAGCGTTGTGTCCAAATTCTCCTGAATTTCTAAGTTTTCAGAGTCCTCGGCTGTCAATTCTGACTCTCTCTGTTATCACCGCAGTCTCCTCTTTCTCATGATTATCTATGATTCCTCCGTTGTCTCCTGATGTTGCTTAATTTCTGCGTTTTACGCATTCTCTGCATTTTGTCCCGATTCCCTCTGTGTACTGCGTTGTCTCCGCTTCCTCTTGAATTTCTGCGTTCTTTGCATTGTCTGCTTCTTTTTCTGACTCTCTGTGTTGTCAGCGCGTTCTCCACGTTCTCATTGTGCACTGCGTTTACTTCGCTGTTTTTTGTTTTTCATTAATTCCCGCGTTTTTTGCGTTTTTGTTGTTTGCCCTGATACTCTCTGTTTACTGCGTTGTCTCTGAATTCTCCTGAACTTCTGCATTTACTGCGTTCTCTGGTCTTTCTCCGTACTCTCTCTGTTATCAGCGCTTTCTCCTCTTCTCATGATGCTCTGCGATTCTATCGTAGTTTTCTGTTTTTGCTTAATCTGCGTTTTACCCTCTCCCTGCTGTTTCTTGTCTCCTTTTCTGTTTGGAGCGTTGTGTCCAAATTCTCCTGAATTTCTACGTTTTCTGAGTCCTCGGCTGTCAATTCTGACTCTCTCTGTTATCAACGCATTCTCCTCTTTCTCATGATTATCTATGATTTCTTCGTTGTTTCCTGCTGTTGCTTAATTTCTGCGTTTTACGTGTTCTCTGCAGTTTGTCCCGATTCCCTCTGTGTACTGCATTGTCTCTGCTTCCTCTTGAATTCCTGCGTTCTTTGCGTTGTCTGCTCCCTTGTCTGACTCTGTGTTGTCAGCACGTTCTCCACTTTCTCATTATGCTCTGCGTTTACTTCGTTGTTTTCTGTTTTTCATTAATTCCCGCGTTTTTTGCGTTTTCTGTTGTTTGCCCTGATATTCTCTGTTTACTGCGTTGTCTCCAAATTCTCCTGAACTTCTGCATTTTCTGCGTTCTCCGGTCTTTCTCCTTACTCTCTCTGTTATCAGCGCTTTCTCCTCTTCTCATGATGCTCTGCGATTCCTTCGTAGTTTTCTGTTTTTGCTTAATCTGCGTTTTACACTCTCCCTTCTGTTTCTTGTCTCTTTCTCTCTTTGGAGCGTTGTGTCCAAATTCTCCTGAATTTCTACGTTTTCTGAGTCCTCGGCTGTCAATTCTGACTCTCTCTGCTATCACGCATTCTCTTCTTTCTCATGATTATCTAAGATTTCTTCTTTGTCAACTGAGGTTGCTTAATTTCGGCGATTTACGCGTTCACTGCAGTTTCTCCCGATTCTCTCTGTGTAATGCGTTGTCTCTGCTTTCTCGTGAATTTCTGCGTTCTTTGCGATGTCTGCTCCATTTTCTGACTCTCTGTGTTGTCAGCGCGTTCTCCACTTTCTCATTATGCTCTGCGTTTACTTCGTTGTTTTCTGTGTTTCATTAATTCCCGCGTTTTTTGCGTTTTCTGTTGTTTGCCCTGATATTCTCTGTTTACTGCATTGTCTCCAAATTCTCCTGACCTTCTGCATTTTCTGCGTTCTCTCGTCTTTCTTCTTACTCTCTCTGTTATCAGCGCTTTCTCCTCTGTCTCATGATTCTCTGCGTTTCCTTCGTAGTTTTCTGTTTTTGCTTAATTTCTGCGATTTACACTCTCCCTGCTGTTTCTTGTCTCCTTCTCTGTTTGGAGCGTTGTGTCCAAATTCTCCTGAATTTCTACTTTTTCTGAGTCCTCGGCTGTCAATTCTGACTCTCTCTGTTATCACCGCATTCTCCTCTTTCTCATGATTATCTAAGATTTCTTTGTTGTCTCCTGAGGTTGCTTAATTTCTGCATTTTACGCGTTCACTGCAGTTTGTCTCCATTCTCCCTGTGTAATGGGTTGTCTCCACTTTCTCATGAATTTCTGTGTTCTTTGCGTTGTCTGCTCCCGTTTCTGACTCTCTGTGTTGTCAGCGCGTTCTCCACTTCTCATTATGCTCTGCGTTTACTTCGTTGTTTTCTGTGTTTCATTAATTCCCGCGTTTTTTGCGTTTTCTCTTGTTTGCGCTGATACTCTCTGTTTACTGCGTTGTCTCCGAATTCTCCTGAACTTCTGCATTTTCTGCGTTCTCTGGTCTTTCTCCTTACTCTCTCTGTTATCAGCGCTTTCTCCTCTGTCTCATGATGCTCTGCGTTTCCTTCGTAGTTTTCTGTTTTTCCTTAATTTCTGCGATTTGCACTCTCCCTGCTGTTTTTTGTCTCCTTCTCTGTTTGGAGCGTTGTGTCCAAATTCTCCTGAATTTCTACGTTTTCTGAGTCCTCGGCTGTCAATTCTGACTCTCTCTGCTATCAACGCATTCTCCTCTTTCTCTTGATTATCTAAGATTTCTTCGTTGTCTCCTGCTGTTGCTTAATTTCTGCATTTTTCGCGTTCCCTGCAGGTTGTCCAGATTCCCTCTGTGTCCTGCGTTGTCTCTGCTACCTCTTGAATTTCTGCGTTCGTTGCGTTTTCTGCTCCCTTTTCAGACCCTCTGTGTTGTCAGCCTTTTGTCCACTTTCTCATTATGCTCTGCGTTTACTTCGTTGTTTTCTGTTTTTCATTAATTCCCGCGTTTTTTGCGTTTTCTTTTGTTTGCCCTGATACTCTCTGTTTACTGCGTTGTCTCCGAATTCTCCTGAACTTCTGCATTTTCTGCGTTCTCTGGTCTTTCTCCGTACTCTCTCTGTTATCAGCGCTTTCTCCTTTTCTCATGATGCTCTGCGTATCCTTCGTAGTTTTCTCTTTTTGCTTAATCTGCGTTTTACACTCTCCCTGCTGTTTCTTGTCTCCTTCTCTGTTTGGAGCGTTGTGTCCAAATTCTCCTAAATTTCTACGGGTTCTGAGTCATCTGCTGTCAATTCTGACTCTCTCTGTTATCACCGCAGTCTCCTCTTTCTCTTGATTATCTATGATTTCTTCTTTGTCTCCTGCTGTTGCTTAATTTCTGCGTTTTACGCGTTCTCTGCATTTTGTCCCGATTCTCTCTGTGTAATGCGTTGTCTCTGCTTTCTCGTGAATTTCTGCGTTCTTTGCGATGTCTGCTCCATTTTCTGACTCTCTGTGTTGTCAGCGCGTTCTCCACTTTCTCATTATGCTCTGCGTTTACTTCGTTGTTTTCTGTTTTTCATTAATTCCCGCGTTTTTGCGTTTTCTCTTGTTTGCGCTGATACTCTCTGTTTACTGCGTTGTCTTCGAATTCTCCTAAACTTCTGCATTTTCTGCGTTCTCTGTTCTTTCTGCTTAATCTCTCTGTTGTCAGCGCTTTCTCCTCTGTCTCATGATTCTCTGCGTTTCCTTCGTAGTTTTCTGTTTTTGCTTAATTTCTGCGATTTACACTCTCCCTGCTGTTTCTTGTCTCCTTCTCTGTTTGGAGCGTTGTGTCCAAATTCTCCTGAATTTCTACGTTTTCTGAGTCCTCGGCTGTCAATTCTGACTCTCTCTGTTATCACCGCATTCTCCTCTTTCTCATGATTATCTAAGATTTCTTTGTTGTCTCCTGAGGTTGCTTAATTTCTGCATTTTACGCGTTCACTGCAGTTTGTCTCCATTCTCCCTGTGTAATGGGTTGTCTCCACTTTCACATGAATTTCTGCGTTCTTTGCGTTGTCTGCTCCATTTTCTGACTCTCTGTGTTGTCAGCACGTTCTCCACTTTCTCATTATGCTCTGCGATTACTTCGTTGTTTTCTGTTTTTCATTAATTCCCGCGTTTTTGCGTTTTCTCTTGTTTGCCCTGATACTCTCTGTTTACTGCGTTGTCTTCGAATTCTCCTGAACTTCTGCATTTTCTGCGTTCTCTGGTCTTTCTCCTTACTCTCTCTGTTATCAGCGCTTTCTCCTCTGTCTCATGATTCTCTGCGTTTCCTTCGTAGTTTTCTGTTTTTGCTTAATTTCTGCGATTTACACTCTCCCTGCTGTTTCTTGTCTCCTTCTCTGTTTGGAGCGTTGTGTCCAAATTCTCCTGAATTTCTACGTTTTCTGAGTCCTCGGCTGTCAATTCTGACTCTCTCTGTTATCACCGCAGTCTCCTCTTTCTCTTGATTATCTATGATTTCTTCTTTGTCTCCTGCTGTTGCTTAATTTCTGCATTTTTCGCGTTCCCTGCAGTTTTGTCCAGATTCCCTCTGTGTCCTGCGTTGTCTCCGCTACCTCTCGAATTTCTGCGTTCGTTGCGTTTTCTGCTCCCTTTTCTGACTCTCTGTGTTGTCAGCCTTTTGTCCACTTTCTCATTATGCTCTGCGTTTACTTCGTTGTTTTCTGTTTTTCATTAATTCCCGCGTTTTTTGCGTTTTCTGTTGTTTGCCCTGATACTCTCTGTCTACTGCCTTGTCTCCGAATTCTCCTGAACTTCTGCATTTTCTGCGTTCTCTGGTCTTTCTCCTTACTCTCTCTGTTATCAGCGCTTTCTCCTCATTATGCTCTGCGTTTACTTCGTAGTTTTCTGGTTTTTCCTTAATTTCTGCGATTTACACTCTCCCTGCTCTTTCTTGTCTCCTTCTCTGTTTGGAGCGTTGTGTCCAAATTCTCCTGAATTTCTACGTTTTCTGAGTCCTCGGCTGTCAATTCTGACTCTCTCTGTTATCACCGCATTCTCCTCATTCTCTTGATTATCTATGATTTCTTTGTTGTCTCCTGAGGTTGCTTAATTTCTGCATTTTACGCCTTCACTGCAGTTTGTCTCCATTCTCCCTGTGTAATGGGTTGTGTCCACTTTCTCATTAATTTCTGCGTTCTTTGCGTTGTCTGCTCCCTTTTCTGACTCTCTGTGTTGTCAGCGCGTTCTGCACTTTCTCATCATGCTCTGCGTTTACTTCGTTGTTTTCTGTATTTCATTAATTCCCGCGTTTTTTGCGTTTTCTGTTGTTTGCCCTGATACTCTCTGCTTACTGCGTTGTCTCCGAATTCTCCTGAACTTCTGCATTTTCTGCGTTCTCTGGTCTTTCTCCTTACTCTCTCTGTTATCAGTGCTTTCTCCTCTGTCTTATGATGCTCTGCGTTTCCTTCGTAGTTTTCTGTTTTTCCTTAATTTCTGCGATTTACACTCTCCCTGCTGTTTCTTGTCTCCTTCTCTTGTGTCCAAATTCTCCTGAATTTCTACGTTTTCTGAGTCCTCGGCTGTCAATTCTGACTCTCCCTGTTATCAACGCATTCTCCTCTTTCTCATGATTATCTAAGATTTCTTCGTTGTCTCCTGCTGTTGCTTAAATTCTGGGTTTTTCGCGTTCCCTGCAGTTTGTCCCGATTCCCTCTGTGTCCTGCGTTGTCTCCGCTTCCTCTTGAATTTCTGCGTTTGTTGCGTTGTCTGCTCCCTTTTCTGACTCTCTGTGTTGTCAGCCTTTTCTCCACTTTCTCATTATGCTCTGCGTTTACTTCGTTGTTTTCTGTTTTTCATTAATTCCCGCGTTTTTTGCCTTTTCTGTTGTTGGCCCTGATACTCTCTGTTTACTGCGTTGTCTCAGAATTCTCCTGAACTTCTGCATTTTCTGCGTTCTCTGGTCTTTCTCCTTACTCTCTCTGTTATCAGCGCTTTCTCCTCTGTCTCATGATGCTCTGCGTTTCCTTCGTAGTTTTCTGTTTTTCCTTAATTTCTGCTATTTACACTCTCCCTGCTGTTTCTTGTCTCCTTCTCTGTTTGGAGCGTTGTGTCCAAATTCTCCTGAATTTCTACGTTTTCTGTGTCCTTGGCTGTCAATTCTGACTCTCTCTGCTATCACCACTTTCTCTTCTTTCTCATGATTATCTAAGATTTCTTCTTTGTCAACTGAGGTTGCTTAATTTCGGCGATTTACGCGTTCACTGCAGTTTGTCCCGATTCTCTCTGTGTAATGCGTTGTCTCTGCTTTCTCGTGAATTTTTGCGTTCTTTGCGTTGTCTGCTCCATTTTCTGACTCTCTGTGTTGTCAGCACATTCTCCACTTTCTCATTATGCTCTGCGTTTACTTCGTTGTTTTCTGTTTTTCATTAATACCCGCGTTTTTGCGTTTTCTCTTGTTTGCCCTGATACTCTCTGTTTACTGCGTTGTCTCAGAATTCTCCTGAACTTCTGCATTTTCTGCCTTCTATGGCCTTTCTCCTTACTCTCTCTGTTATCAGCGCTTTCTCCTCTGTCTCATGATTCTCTGCGTATCCTTCGTAGTTTTCTGTTTTTGCTTAATTTCTGCGATTTACACTCTCCCTGCTGTTTCTTGTCTCCTTCTCTGTTTGGAGCGTTCTGTCCAAATTCTCCTAAATTTCTACGTTTTCTGAGTCCTCTGCTGTCAATTCTGACTCTCTCTGTTATCACCGCAGTCTCCTCTTTCTCTTGATTATCTATGATTTCTTCTTTTTCTCCTGCTGTTGCTTAATTTCTGCATTTTTCGCGTTCCCTGCAGTTTTGTCCAGATTCCCTCTGTGTCCTGCGTTGTCTCCGCTACCTCTTGAATTTCTGCGTTCGTTGCGTTTTCTGCTCCCTTTTCTGACTCTCTGTGTTGTCAGCCCGTTCTCCACTTTCTCATTATGCTCTGCGTTTACTTCGTTGTTTTCTGTTTTTCATTAATTCCCGCGTTTTTTGAGTTTTCTGTTGTTTGCCCTGATACTCTCTGTCTACTGCCTTGTCTCCGAATTCTCCTGAACTTCTGCATTTTCTGCGTTCTCTGGTCTTTCTCCTTACTCTCTCTGTTATCAGCACTTTCTCCTCTTCTCATGATGCTCTGCGTTTCCTTCGTAGTTTTCTGTTTTTGCTTAATTTCTGCGATTTACACTCTCCCTGCTGTTTCTTGTCTCCTTCTCTGTTTGGAGCGTTGTGTCCAAATTCTCCTGAATTTCTAAGTTTTCAGAGTCCTCGGCTGTCAATTCTGACTCTCTCTGTTATCACCGCAGTCTCCTCTTTCTCATGATTATCTATGGTTCCTCCATTGTCTCCTGATGTTGCTTAATTTCTGCGTTTTACGCATTCTCTGCATTTTGTCCCGATTCCCTCTGTGTACTGCGTTGTCTCCGCTTCCTCTTGAATTTCTGCGTTCTTTGCATTGTCTGCTTCTTTTTCTGACTCTCTGTGTTGTCACCGCGTTCTCCACGTTCTCATTGTGCACTGCGTTTACTTCGCTGTTTTTTGTTTTTCATTAATTCCCGCGTTTTTTGCGTTTTCTGTTTTTTGCCCTGATACTCTCTGTTTACTGCGTTGTCTCTGAATTCTCCTGAACTTCTGCATTTACTGCGTTCTCTGGTCTTTCTCCGTACTCTCTCTGTTATCAGCGCTTTCTCCTCTTCTCATGATGCTCTGCGATTCTATCGTAGTTTTCTGTTTTTGCTTAATCTGCGTTTTACCCTCTCCCTGCTGTTTCTTGTCTCCTTTTCTGTTTGGAGCGTTGTGTCCAAATTCTCCTGAATTTCTACGTTTTCTGAGTCCTCGGCTGTCAATTCTGACTCTCTCTGTTATCAACGCATTCTCCTCTTTCTCATGATTATCTATGATTTCTTCGTTGTTTCCTGCTGTTGCTTAATTTCTGCGTTTTACGTGTTCTCTGCAGTTTGTCCCGATTCCCTCTGTGTACTGCATTGTCTCTGCTTCCTCTTGAATTCCTGCGTTCTTTGCGTTGTCTGCTCCCTTGTCTGACTCTGTGTTGTCAGCACGTTCTCCACTTTCTCATTATGCTCTGCGTTTACTTCGTTGTTTTCTGTTTTTCATTAATTCCCGCGTTTTTTGCGTTTTCTGTTGTTTGCCCTGATATTCTCTGTTTACTGCGTTGTCTCCAAATTCTCCTGAACTTCTGCATTTTCTGCGTTCTCCGGTCTTTCTCCTTACTCTCTCTGTTATCAGCGCTTTCTCCTCTTCTCATGATGCTCTGCGATTCCTTCGTAGTTTTCTGTTTTTGCTTAATCTGCGTTTTACACTCTCCCTTCTGTTTCTTGTCTCTTCCTCTCTTTGGAGCGTTGTGTCCAAATTCTCCTGAATTTCTACGTTTTCTGAGTCCTCGGCTGTCAATTCTGACTCTCTCTGCTATCACGCATTCTCTTCTTTCTCATGATTATCTAAGATTTCTTCTTTGTCAACTGAGGTTGCTTAATTTCGGCGATACGCGTTCACTGCAGTTTCTCCCGATTCTCTCTGTGTAATGCGTTGTCTCTGCTTTCTCGTGAATTTCTGCGTTCTTTGCGATGTCTGCTCCATTTTCTGACTCTCTGTGTTGTCAGCGCGTTCTCCACTTTCTCATTATGCTCTGCGTTTACTTCGTTGTTTTCTGTGTTTCATTAATTCCCGCGTTTTTTGAGTTTTCTGTTGTTTGCCCTGATACTCTCTGTCTACTGCCTTGTCTCCGAATTCTCCTGAACTTCTGCATTTTCTGCGTTCTCTGGTCTTTCTCCTTATTCTCTCTGTTATCAGCGCTTTCTCCTCTGTCTCATGATGCTCTGCGTTTCCTTCGTAGTTTTCTGTTTTTTCCTTAATTTCTGCGATTTACACTCTCCCTGCTGTTTCTTGTCTCCTTCTCTGTTTGGAGCGTTGTGTCCAAATTCTCCTGAATTTCTACGTTTTCAGAACCCTCGGCTGTCAATTCTGACTCTCCCTGTTATCAACGCATTCTCCTCTTTCTCATGATTATCTAAGATTTCTTCGTTGTCTCCTGCTGTTGCTTAATTTCTGCATTTTTCGCGTTCCCTGCAGTTTGTCCAGATTCCCTCTGTGTCCTGCGTTGTCTCCGCTACCTCTTGAATTTCTGCGTTTGTTGCGTTTTCTGCTCCCTTTTCTGACTCTCTGTGTTGTCAGCCTTTTGTCCACTTTCTCATTATGCTCTGCGTTTCCTTCGTTGTTTTCTGTTTTTCATTAATTCCCGCGTTTTTTGCGTTTTCTGTTGTGTTGCCCTGATACACTCTGTTTACTGCGTTGTCTCCGAATTCTCCTGTACTTCTGCATTTTCTGAGTTCTCTGGTCTTTCTCCTTACTCTCTCTGTTATCAGCGCTTTCTCCTCTTCTCATGATGCTCTGCGTATCCTTCGTAGTTTTCTGTTTTTGCTTAATCTGCGTTTTACACTCTCCCTGCTGTTTCTTGTCTCCTTCTCTGTTTGGAGCGTTGTGTCCAAATTCTCCTCAATTTCTACGTTTTCTGAGTCCTCGGCTGTCAATTCTGACTCTCTCTGTTTTCACCGCATTCTCCTCTTTCTCATGATTATCTAAGATTTCTTTGTTGTCTCCTGAGGTTGCTTAATTTCTGCATTTTACGCGTTCACTGCAGTTTGTCTCCATTCTCCCTGTGTAATGGGTTGTCTCCACTTTCTCATGAATTTCTGCGTTCTTTGCGTTGTCTGCTCCCTTTTCTGACTCTCTGTGTTGTCAGCGCGTTCTCCCCTTTCTCATTATGCTCTGCGTTTACTTCATTGTTTTCTGTTTTTCATTAATTCCCGCGTTTTTTGCGTTTTCTGTTGTTTGCGCTGATACTCTCTCTTTACTGCGTTGTCTCAGAATTCTCCTGAACTTCAGCATTTTCTGCGTTCTCTGGTCTTTCTCCTTACTCTCTCTGTTATCAGCGCTTTCTCCTCTGTCTCATGATGCTCTGCGTTTCCTTCGTAGTTTTCTGGTTTTTCCTTAATTTCTGCGATTTACACTCTCCCTGCTGTTTCTTGTCTCCTTCTCTGTTTGGAGCGTTGTGTCCAAATTCTCCTGAATTTCTACGTTTTCTGAGTCCTCGGCTGTCAATTCTGACTCTCCCTGTTATCAACGCATTCTCCTCTTTCTCATGATTATCTAAGATTTCTTTGTTGTCTCCTGAGGTTGCTTAATTTCTGCATTTTACGCGTTCACTGCAGTTTGTCTCCATTCTCCCTGTGTAATGGGTTGTCTCCACTTTCTCATGAATTTCTGCGTTCTTTGTGTTGTCTGCTCCCTTTTCTGACTCTCTGTGTTGTCAGCGCGTTCTCCACTTTCTCATTATGCTCTGCGTTTACTTCATTGTTTTCTGTTTTTCATTAATTCCCGCGTTTTTTGCGTTTTCTGTTGTTTGCGCTGATACTCTCTCTTTACTGCGTTGTCTCAGAATTCTCCTGAACTTCAGCATTTTCTGCGTTCTCTGGTCTTTCTCCTTACTCTCTCTGTTATCAGCGCTTTCTCCTCTGTCTAATGATGCTCTGCGTTTCCTTCGTAGTTTTCTGTTTTTCCTTAATTTCTGCGATTTACACTCTCCCTGCTGTTTCTTGTCTCCTTCTCTGTTTGGAGCGTTGTGTCCAAATTCTCCTGAATTTCTACGTTTTCTGAGTCCTCGGCTGTCAATTCTGACTCTCTCTGCTATCCCCGCATTCTCTTCTTTCTCATGATTATCTAAGATTTCTTCTTTGTCAACTGAGGTTGCTTAATTTCGGCGATTTACGCGTTCACTGCAGTTTGTCCCGTTTCTCTCTGTGTAATGCGTTGTCTCTGCTTTCTCGTGAATTTTTGCGTTCTTTGCGTTGTCTGCTCCATTTTCTGACTCTCTGTGTTGTCAGTGCTTTCTCCTCTGTCTCCTGATGCTCTGCGTTTCCTTCGTAGTTTTCTGTTTTTCCTTAATTTCTGCTATTTACACTCTCCCTGCTGTTTCTTGTCTCCTTCTCTGTTTGGAGCGTTTTGTCCAAATTCTCCTGAATTTCTACGTTTTCTGAGTCCTCGGCTGTCAATTCTGACTCTCCCTGTTATCAACGCATTCTCCTCTTTCTCATGATTATCTAAGATTTCTTCGTTGTCTCCTGCTGTTGCTTAATTTCTGCATTTTTCGCGTTCCCTGCAGTTTGTCCAGATTCCCTCTGTGTCCTGCGTTGTCTCCGCTACCTCTTGAATTTCTGCGTTCGTTGCGTTTTCTGCTCCCTTTTCTGACTCTCTGTGTTGTCAGCCTTTTGTCCACTTTCTCATTATGCTCTGCGTTTCCTTCGTTGTTTTCTGTTTTTCATTAATTCCCGCGTTTTTTGCGTTTTCTGTTGTGTTGCCCTGATACACTCTGTTTACTGCGTTGTCTCCGAATTCTCCTGTACTTCTGCATTTTCTGAGTTCTCTGGTCTTTCTCCTTACTCTCTCTGTTATCAGCGCTTTCTCCTCTTCTCATGATGCTCTGCGTATCCTTCGTAGTTTTCTGTTTTTGCTTAATCTGCGTTTTACACTCTCCCTGCTGTTTCTTGTCTCCTTCTCTGTTTGGAGCGTTGTGTCCAAATTCTCCTGAATTTCTACGTTTTCTGAGTCCTCGGCTGTCAATTCTGACTCTCTCTGTTTTCACCGCATTCTCCTCTTTCTCATGATTATCTAAGATTTCTTTGTTGTCTCCTGAGGTTGCTTAATTTCTGCATTTTACGCGTTCACTGCAGTTTGTCTCCATTCTCCCTGTGTAATGGGTTGTCTCCACTTTCTCATGAATTTCTGCGTTCTTTGCGTTGTCTGCTCCCTTTTCTGACTCTCTGTGTTGTCAGCGCGTTCTCCACTTTCACATTAAGCTCTGCGTTTACTTCATTGTTTTCTGTTTTTCATTAATTCCCGCGTTTTTTGCGTTTTCTGTTGTTTGCGCTGATACTCTCGGTTTACTGCGTTGTCTCAGAATTCTCCTGAACTTCAGCATTTTCTGCGTTCTCTGGTCTTTCTCCTTACTCTCTCTGTTCTCAGCGCTTTCTCCTCTGTCTCATGATGCTCTGCGTTTCCTTCGTAGTTTTCTGGTTTTTCCTTAATTTCTGCGATTTACACTCTCCCTGCTGTTTCTTGTCTCCTTCTCTGTTTGGAGCGTTGTGTCCAAATTCTCCTGAATTTCCACGTTTTCTGAGTCCTCGGCTGTCAATTCTGACTCTCCCTGTTATCAACGCATTCTCCTCTTTCTCATGATTATCTAAGATTTCTTTGTTGTCTCCTGAGGTTGCTTAATTTCTGCATTTTACGCGTTCACTGCAGTTTGTCTCCATTCTCCCTGTGTAATGGGTTGTCTCCACTTTCTCATGAATTTCTGCGTTCTTTGTGTTGTCTGCTCCCTTTTCTGACTCTCTGTGTTGTCAGCGCGTTCTCCACTTTCTCATTATGCTCTGCGTTTACTTCATTGTTTTCTGTTTTTCATTAATTCCCGCGTTTTTTGCGTTTTCTGTTGTTTGCGCTGATACTCTCTCTTTACTGCGTTGTCTCAGAATTCTCCTGAACTTCAGCATTTTCTGCGTTCTCTGGTCTTTCTCCTTACTCTCTCTGTTATCAGCGCTTTCTCCTCTGTCTCATGATGCTCTGCGTTTCCTTCGTAGTTTTCTGTTTTTCCTTAATTTCTGCGATTTACACTCTCCCTGGGGTTTCTTGTCTCCTTCTCTGTTTGGAGCGTTGTGTCCAAATTCTCCTGAATTTCTACGTTTTCTGAGTCCTCGGCTGTCAATTCTGACTCTCTCTGCTATCCCCGCATTCTCTTCTTTCTCATGATTATCTAAGATTTCTTCTTTGTCAACTGAGGTTGCTTTATTTCGGCGATTTACGCGTTCACTGCAGTTTGTCCCGTTTCTCTCTGTGTAATGCGTTGTCTCTGCTTTCTCGTGAATTTTTGCGTTCTTTGCGTTGTCTGCTCCATTTTCTGACTCTCTGTGTTGTCAGTGCTTTCTCCTCTGTCTCCTGATGCTCTGCGTTTCCTTCGTAGTTTTCTGTTTTTCCTTAATTTCTGCTATTTACACTCTCCCTGCTGTTTCTTGTCTCCTTCTCTGTTTGGAGCGTTGTGTCCAAATTCTCCTGAATTTCTACGTTTTCTGAGTCCTCGGCTGTCAATTCTGACTCTCCCTGTTATCAACGCATTCTCCTCTTTCTCATGATTATCTAAGATTTCTTCGTTGTCTCCTGCTGTTGCTTAATTTCTGCATTTTTCGCGTTCCCTGCAGTTTGTCCAGATTCCCTCTGTGTCCTGCGTTGTCTCCGCTACCTCTTGAATTTCTGCGTTCGTTGCGTTTTCTGCTCCCTTTTCTGACTCTCTGTGTTGTCAGCCTTTTGTGCACTTTCTCATTATGCTCTGCGTTTACTTCGTTGTTTTCTGTTTTTCATTAATTCCCGCGTTTTTTGCCTTTTCTGTTGTTTGCCCTGATACTCTCTGTTTACTGCCTTGTCTCCGAATTCTCCTGAACTTCTGCATTTTCTGCGTTCTCTGGTCTTTCTCCTTACTCTCTCTGTTATCAGCGCTTTCTCCTCTTCTCATGATGCTCTGCGTATCCTTCGTAGTTTTCTCTTTTTGTTAATTTCTGCGATTTACACTCTCCCTGCTGTTTCTTGTCTCCTTCTCTGTTTGGAGCGTTGTGTCCAAATTTTCCTGAATTTCTACGTTTTCTCAGTCCTCGCCTGTCAATTCTGACTCTCTCTGTTATCACCGCATTCTCCTCTTTCTCATGATTATCTAAGATTTCTTTGTTGTCTCCTGAGGTTGCTTAATTTCTGCATTTTCGCCTTCACTGGAGATTGTTTCCATTATCCCTATGTAATGGGTTGTCTCCACTTTCTCATGAATTTCTGCGTTCTTTGCGTTGTCTGCTCCCTTTTCTGACTCTCTGTGTTGTCAGCGCGTTCTCCACTTTCTCATTATGCTCTGCGTTTACTTCGTTGTTTTCTGTATTTCATTAATTCCCGCAATTTTGCGTTTTCTGTTGTTTGCGCTGATACTCTCTGTTTACTGCGTTGTCTAGGAATTCTCCTGAACTTCTGCATTTTCTGCGTTCTCTGGTCTTTCTCCTTACTCTCTCTGTTATCAGCGCTTTCTCCTCTGTCTCATGATGCTCTGCGTTTCCTTCGTAGTTTTCAGTTTTTCCTTAATTTCTGCGATTTACACTCTCCCTGCTGTTTCTTGTCTCCTTCTCTGTTTGGAGCGTTGTGTCCAAATTCTCCTGAATTTCTACGTTTTCTGAGTCCTCGGCTGTCAATTCTGACTCTCTCTGCTATCACCGCATTCTCTTCTTTCTCATGATTATCTAAGATTTCTTCTTTGTCAACTGAGGTTGCTTAATTTCGGCGATATACGCGTTCACTGCAGTTTGTCCCGATTCTCTCTGTGTAATGCGTTGTCTCTGCTTTCTCGTGAATTTTTGCGTTCTTTGCGTTGTCTGCTCCCTTTTCTGACTCTCTGTGTTGTCAGCACGTTCTCCACTTTCTCATTATGCTCTGCGTTTACTTCGTTGTTTTCTGTTTTTCATTAATACCCGCGTTTTTGCGTTTTCTCTTGTTTGCGCTGATACTCTCTGTTTACTGCGTTGTCTCCGAATTCTCCTGAAGTTCTGCATTTTCTGCGTAATCTGGTCTTTCTCCTTACTCTCTCTGTTCTCAGCGCTTTCTCCTCTGTCTCATGATTCTCTGCGTTTCCTTCGTAGTTTTCTGTTTTTGCTTAATTTCTGCGATTTACACTCTCCCTGCTGTTTCTTGTCTCCTTCTCTGTTTGGAGCGTTGTGTCCAAATTCTCCTGAATTTCTACGTTTTCTGAGTCCTCGGCTGTCAATTCTGACTCTCTCTGTTATCACCGCATTCTCCTCTTTCTCATGATTCTCTAAGATTTCTTTGTTCTCTCCTGAGGTTGCTTAATATCTGCGTTATACGCCTTCACTGCAGTTTGTCTCCATTCTCCCTGTGTAATGGGTTGTCTCCACTTTCTCATAAATTTCTGCGTTCTTTGCGTTGTCTGCTCCCTTTTCTGACTCTCTGTGTTGTCAGCGCGTTCTCCACTTTCTCATTATGCTCTGCGTTTACTTTGTTGTTTTCTGTATTTCATTAATTCCCGCGTTTTTTGCGTTTTCTGTTGTTTGCGCTGATACTCTCTGTTTACTGCGTTATCTCAGAATTCTCCTGAACTTCTGCATTTTCTGCGATCCCTTGTCTTTCTCCTTACTCTCTCTGTTATCAGCGCTTTCTACTCTGTCTCATGATGCTCTGCGTTTCCTTCGTAGTTTTCTGTTTTTGCTTAATTTCTGCGATTTACACTCTCCCTGCTGTTTCTTGTCTCCTTCTCTGTTTGGAGCGTTGTGTCCAAATTCTCCTCAATTTCTACGTTTTCTGAGTCCTCGGCTGTCAATTCTGAATCTCCCTGTTATCAACGCAGTCTCCTCTTTCTCATGATTATCTAAGATTTCTTCTTTGTCTCCTGCTGTTGCTTAATTTCTGCATTTTTCGCGTTCCCTGCAGTTTGTCCAGATTCCCTCTGTGTCCTTCTTTGTCTCCGCTACCTCTTGAATTTCTGCGATCGTTGCGTTTTCTGCTCCCTTTTCTGACTCTCTGTGTTGTCAGCCTTTTGTCCACTTTCTCATTATGCTCTGCGTTTACTTCGTTGTTTTCTGTTTTTCATTAATTCCCGCGTTTTTTGCGTTTTCTGATGTTTGCCCAGATACTCTCTGTTTACTGCCTTGTCTCCGAATTCTCCTGAACTTCTGCATTTTCTGCGTTCTCTGGTCTTTCTCCTTACTCTCTCTGTTATCAGCGCTTTCTCCTCTTCTCATGATGCTCTGCGTATCCTTCGTAGTTTTCTGTTTTTGCTTAATCTGCGTTTTAAACTCTCCCTGCTGTTTCTTGTCTCCTTCCCTGTTTGGAGCGTTGTGTCCAAATTCTCCTGAATTTCTACGTTTTCTGAGTCCTCGGCTGTCAATTCTGACTCTATCTGCTATCAAGGCATTCTCCTCTTTCTCTTGATTATCTATGATTTCTTCTTTGTCTCCTGCTGTTGCTTAATTTCTGCGTTTTACGCGTTCTCTGCATTTTTTCCCGATTCTCTCTGTGTAATGCTTTGTCTCTGCTTTCTCGTGAATTTTTGCGTTCTTTGCGTTGTCTGCTCCCTTTTCTGACTCTCTGTGTTGTCAGCACGTTCTCCACTTTCTCATTATGCTCTGCGTTTACTTCGTTGTTTTCTGTTTTTCATTAATACCCGCGTTTTTGCGTTTGATCTTGTTTGCGCTGATACTCTCTGTTTACTGCGTTGTCTCTGAATTCTCCTGAACTGCATTTTCTGCGTTCTCTGGTCTTTCTCCTTACTCTCTCTGTTATCAGCCCTTTCTCCTCTGTCTCATGATTCTCTGCGTTTCCTTCGTAGTTTTCTGTTTTTGCTTAATTTCTGTGATTTACACTCTCCCTGCTGTTTCTTGTCTCCTTCTCTGTTTGGAGCGTTGTGTCCAAATTCTCTTGAATTTCTACGTTTTCTGAGTCCTCGGCTGTCAATTCTGACTCTCTGTTATCACCGCATTCTCCTCTTTCTCATGATTATCTAAGATTTCTTTGTTGTCTCCTGAGGTTTCTTATTTTCTGCATTTTACGCCTTCACTGCAGTTTGTCTCCATTCTCCCTGTGTAATGGGTTGTCTCCACTTTCTCATGAATTTCTGCGTTCTTTGCGTTGTCTGCTCCCTTTTCTGACTCTCTGTGTTTTCAGCGCGTTCTCCACTTTCTCATATGCTCTGCGTTTACTTCGTTGTTTTCTGTTTTTCCTTAATTGCCGCGTTTTTTGCGTTTTCTGTTGTTTGCGCTGATACTCTCTGTTTACTGCGTTGTTTCCGAATTCTCCTGAACTTCTGCATTTTCTGCGTTCCCTGGTCTTTCTCCTTACTCTCTCTGTTATCAGTGCTTTCTCCTCTGTCTCATGATGCTCTGCGTTTCCTTCGTAGTTTTCTGTTTTACCTTAATTTCTGCGATTTACACTCTCCCTGCTGTTTCTTGTCTCCTTCTCTGTTTGGAGCGTTGTGTCCAAATTCTCATGAATTTCTACGTTTTCTGAGTCCTCGGCTGTCAATTCTGACTCTCCCTGTTATCAACGCATTCTCCTCCTTCTCATGATTATCTAAGACTTCTTCGTTGTCTCCTGCTGTTGCTTAATTTCTGCATTTTTCGCGTTCCCTGCAGTTTGTCCAGATTCCCTCTGTGTCCTGCGTTGTCTCCGCTACCTCTTGAATTTCTGCGTTCGTTGCGTTTTCTGCTCCCTTTTCTGACTCTCTGTGTTGTCAGCCTTTTGTCCACTTTCTCATTATGCTCTGCGTTTACTTCGTTGTTTTCTGTTTTTCATTAATTCCCGCGTTTTTTGCGTTTCCTGTTGTTTGCCCTGATACTCTCTGTTTACTGCGTTGTCTCCGAATTCTCCTGAACTTCTGCATTTTCTGCGTTCTCTGGTCTTTCTCCTTACTCTCTCTGTTATCAGCGCTTTCTCCTCTTTCTCATGATGCTCTGCGTATCCTTCGTAGTTTTCTGTTTTGGCTTAATCTGCGTTTTACACTCTCCCTGCTGATTCTTGTCTCCTTCTCTGTTTGGAGCGTTGTGTCCAAATTTTCCTGAATTTCTACGTTTTCAGAGTCCTCTGCTGTCAATTCTGACTCTCTCTGTTATCACCGCAGTCTCCTCTTTCTCTTGATTATCTATGATTTCTTCTTTGTCTCCTGCTGTTGCTTAATTTCTGCGTTTTACGCGTTCTCTGCATTTTGTCCTGATTCTCTCTGTGTAATGCGTTGTCTCTGCTTTCTCGTGAACTTCTGCGTTCTTTGCGATGTCTGCTCCATTTTCTGACTCTCTGTGTTGTCAGCGCGTTCTCCACTTTCTAATTATGCTCTGCGTTTACTTCGTTGTTTTCTGTTTTTCATTAATTCCCGCGTTTTTGCGTTTTCTCTTGTTTGCGCTGATACTCTCTGTTTACTGCGTTGTCTTCGAATTCTCCTGAACTTCTGCATTTTCTGCGTTCTCTGGTCTTTCTCCTTACTCTCTCTGTTATCAGCACTTTCTCCTCTGTCTCATGATTCTCTGCGTTTCCTTCGTAGTTTTCTGTTTTTGCTTAATTTCTGCGATTTACACTCTCACTGCTGTTTCTTGTCTCCTTCTCCCTTTGGAGCGTTGTGTCCAAATTCTCCTGAATTTCTACGTTTTCTGAGTCCTCGGCCTTCAATTCTGACTCTCTCTGTTATCACCGCATTCTCCTCTTTCTCATGATTATCTAAGATTTCTTTGTTGTCTCCTGAGGTTGCTTAATTTCTGCATTTTACGCGTTCACTGCAGTTTGTCTCCATTCTCCCTGTGTAATGGGTTGTCTCCACTTTCTCATGAATTTCTGCGTTCTTTGCGTTGTCTGCTCCCTTTTCTGACTCTCTGTGTTGTCAGCGCGTTCTCCACTTTCTCATTATGCTCTGCGTTTACTTTTTTGTTTTCTGTATTTCATTAATTCCCGCGTTTTTTGCGTTTTCTGTTGTTTGCCCTGATACTCTGTGTTTACTGCGTTGTCTCAGAATTCTCCTGAACATCTGCATTTTCTGCGTTCTCTGGTCTTTCTCCTTACTCTCTCTGTTATCAGAGCTTTCTCCTCTGTCTCATGATGCTCTGCGTTTCCTTCGTAGTTTTCTGTTTTTTCCTTAATTTCTGCGATTTACACTCTCCCTGCTGTTTCTTGTCTCCTTCTCTGTTTGGAGCGTTGTGTCCAAATTCTCCTGAATTTCTACGTTTTCAGAGTCCTCGGCTGTCAATTCTGACTCTCTCTGCTATCAACGCATTCTCCTCTTTCTCTTGATTATCTATGATTTCTTCTTTGTCTCTTGCTGTTGCTTAATTTCTGCGTTTTACATGTTCTCTGCGTTTTGTCCCGATTCTCTCTGTGTAATGCGTTGTCTCTGCTTTCTCGTGAATTTCTGCGTTCTTTGCGTTGTCTGCTCCATTTTCTGACTCTCTGTGTTGTCAGCGCGTTCTCCACTTTCTCATTATGCTCTGCTTTTACTTCGTTGTTTTCAGTTTTTCATTAATTCCCGCGTTTTTGCGTTTTCTCTTGTTTGCGCTGATACTCTCTGTTTACTGCGTTGTCTTCGAATTCTCCTGAACTTCTGTATTTTCTGCGTTCTCTGATCTTTCTCCTTACTCTCTCTGTTATCAGCGCTTTCTCCTCTTCTCATGATGCTCTGCGTATCCTTCGTAGCTTTCTGTTTTTGCTTAATCTGCGTTTTACACTCTCCCTGCTGATTCTTGTCTCCTTCTCTGTTTGGAGCGTTGTGTCCAAATTCTCCTAAATTTCAACGTTTTCTGAGTCCTCTGCTGTCAATTCTCACTCTCTCTGTTATCACCGCAGTCTCCTCTTTCTCTTGATTATCTATGATTTCTTCTTTGTCTCCTGCTGTTGCATAATTTCTGCGTTTTACGCGTTCTCTGCATTTTGTCCCGATTCTCTCTGTGTAATGCGTTGTCTCTGCTTTCTCGTGAATTTCTGCGTTCTTTGCGATGTCTGCTCCATTTTCTGACTCTCTGTGTTGTCAGCGCGTTCTCCACTTTCTCATTATGGCCTGCGTTTACTTCGTTGTTTTCTGTTTTTCGTTAATTCCCGCGTTTTACACTCTCCCTGCTGTTTCTTGTCTCCTTCTCTGTTTGGAGCGTTGTGTCCAAATTCTCCTGAATTTCTACGTTTTCTGAGTCCTCGGCTGTCAATTCTGACTCTCTCTGCTGTCACCGCATTCTCTTCTTTCTCATGATTATCTATGATTTCTTCTTTGTCTCCTGCTGTTGCTTAATTTCTGCGTTTTACGCGTTCTCTGCGTTTTGTCCCGATTCTCTCTGTGTAATGCGTTGTCTCTGCTTTCTCGTGAATTTATGCGTTCTTTGCGTTGTCTGCTCCTTTTTCTGACTCTCTGTGTTGTCAGCGCGTTCTCCACTTTCTCATTATGCTCTGCGTTTACTTCGTTGTTTTCTGTTTTTCCTTAATTTTCGCGTTTTTTGCGTTTTCTCTTGTTTGCGCTGATACTCTCTGTTTACTGCGTTGTCTCCGAATTCTCCTGAACTTCAGCATTTTCTGCGTTCCCTGGTCTTTCTCCTTACTCTCTCTGTTATCAGTGCTTTCTCCTCTGTCTCATGATGCTCTGGGTTTCCTTCGTAGTTTTCTGTTTTTCCTTAATTTCTGCGATTTACACTCTCCCTGCTGTTTCTTGTCTCCTTCTCTGTTTGGATCGTTGTGTCCAAATTCTCCTGAATTTCGACCTTTTCTGAGTCCTCGGGTGCCAATTCTGACTCTCCCTCTTATCAACGCATTCTCCTCTTTCTCATGATTATCTAACATTTCTTCGTTGTCTCCTGCTGTTGCTTAATTTCTGCATTTTTCGCGTTCCCTGCAGTTTGTCCAGATTCCCTCTGTGTCCTGCGTTGTCTCTGCTACCTCTTGAATTTCTGCGTTCGTTGCGTTTTCTGCTCCCTTTTCTGACCCTCTGTGTTGTCAGCCTTTTGTTCACTTTCTCATTATGCTCTGCGTTTACTTCGTTGTTTTCTGTTTTTCATTAATTCCCGCGTTTTTGCGTTTTCTCTTGTTTGCGCTGATACTCTCTGTTTACTGCGTTGTCTTCGAATTCTCCTGAACTTCTGCATTTTCTGGGTTCTCTGTTCTTTCTCCTTAATCTCTCTGTTATCATCGCTTTCTCCTCTGTCTCATGATTCTCTGCGTTTCCTTCGTAGTTTTCTGTTTTTGCTTAATTTCTGCGATTTACACTCTCCCTGCTGTTTCTTGTCTCCTTCTCTGTTTGGAGCGTTGTGTCCAAATTCTCCTGAATTTCTACTTTTTCTGATTCCTCGGCTGTCAATTCTGACTCTCTCTGTTATCACCGCATTCTCCTCTTTCTCATGATTATCTAAGATTTATTTGTTGTCTCCTGAGGTTGCTTAATTTCTGCATTTTACGCCTTCACTGCAGTTTGTCTCCATTCTCCCTGTGTAATGGGTTGTCTCCACTTTCACATGAATTTCTGCGTTCTTTACGTTGTCTGCTCCCTTTTCTGACTCTCTGTGTTGTCAGCGCGTTCTCCACTTTCTCATTATGCTCTGCGTTTACTTCGTTGTTTTCTGTATTTCATTAATTCCCGCGTTTTTTGCGATTTTCTGTTGTTTGCGCTGATACTCTCTGTTTTCTGCGTTGTCTCAGAATTCTCCTGAAATTCTGCATTCTGCGTTCTCTTGTCTTTCTCCTTTCTCTCTCTGTTATCAGCGCTTTCTCCTGTGTCTCATGATGCTCTGCGTTTCCTTCGTAGTTTTCTGTTTTTTCCTTAATTTCTGCGATTTACACTCTCCCTGCTGTTTCTTGTCTCCTTCTCTGTTTGGAGCGTTGTGTCTAAATTCTCCTGAATTTCTACGTTTTCAGAGTCCTCGGCTGTCAATTCTGACTCTCTCTGCTATCAACGCATTCTCCTCTTTCTCTTGATTTTCTATGATTTCTTCTTTGTCTCCTGCTGTTGCTTAATTTCTGCGTTTTACGCGTTCTCTGCGTTTTGTCCCGATTCTCTCTGTGTAATGCGTTGTCTCTGCTTTCTCGTGAATTTATGCGTTCTTTGCGTTGTCTGGTCCATTTTCTGACTCTCTGTGTTGTCAGCGTGTTCTCCACTTTCTCATGATGCTCTGCGTATCCTTCGTAGTTTTCTGTTTTTGCTTAATCTGCGTTTTACACCCTCCCTGCTGTTTGTTGTCTCCTTCTCTGTTTGGAGCGTTGTGTCCAAATTCTCCTGAATTTCTACGTTTTCTGAGTCCTCGGCTGTCAATTCTGACTCTTTCTGTTATCACCGCATTCTCCTCTTTCTCATGATTATCTAAGATTTCTTTGTTGTCTCCTGAGGTTGCTTAATATATGCATTTTACGCCTTCACTGCAGTTTGTTTCCATTCTCCCTGTGTAATGGGTTGTCTCCACTTTCTCATGAATTTCTGCGTTCTTTGCGTTGTCTGCTCCGTTTTTGACTCTCTGTGTTGTCAACGCGTTCTCCACTTTCTCATTATGCTCTGCGTTTACTTCGTTGTTTTCTGTATTTCATTAATTCCCGCGTTTTTTGCGTTTTCTGTTGTTTGCGCTGATACTCTCTGTTTACTGCGTTGTCTCAGAATTCTCCTGAACTTCTGCATTTTCTGCGTTCTCTGGTCTTTCTCCTTACTCTCTCTGTTATCAGCGCTTTCTCCTCTGTCTCATGATGCTCTGCGTTTCCTTCGTAGTTTTCTGTTTTTCCTTAATTTCTGCTATTTACACTCTCCCTGCTGTTTCTTGTCTCCTTCTCTGTTTGGAGCGTTGTGTCCAAATTCTCCTGAATTTCTACGTTTTCTGAGTCCTCGGCTGTCAATTCTGACTCTCTCTGTTATCACCGCAGTCTCCTCTTTCTCTTGATTATCTATGATTTCTTCTTTGTCTCCTGCTGTTGCTTAATTTCTGCGTTTTACGCGTTCTCTGCATTTTGTCCTGATTCTCTCTGTGTAATGCGTTGTCTCTGCTTTCTCGTGAACTTCTGCGTTCTTTGCGATGTCTGCTCCATTTTCTGACTCTCTGTGTTGTCAGCGCGTTCTCCACTTTCTAATTATGCTCTGCGTTTACTTCGTTGTTTTCTGTTTTTCATTAATTCCCGCGTTTTTGCGTTTTCTCTTGTTTGCGCTGATACTCTCTGTTTACTGCGTTGTCTTCGAATTCTCCTGAACTTCTGCATTTTCTGCGTTCTCTGGTCTTTCTCCTTACTCTCTCTGTTATCAGCGCTTTCTCCTCTGTCTCATGATTCTCTGCGTTTCCTTCGTAGTTTTCTGTTTTTGCTTAATTTCTGCGATTTACACTCTCACTGCTGTTTCTTGTCTCCTTCTCCCTTTGGAGCGTTGTGTCCAAATTCTCCTGAATTTCTACGTTTTCTGAGTCCTCGGCCTTCAATTCTGACTCTCTCTGTTATCACCGCATTCTCCTCTTTCTCATGATTATCTAAGATTTCTTTGTTGTCTCCTGAGGTTGCTTAATTTCTGCATTTTACGCGTTCACTGCAGTTTGTCTCCATTCTCCCTGTGTAATGGGTTGTCTCCACTTTCTCATGAATTTCTGCGTTCTTTGCGTTGTCTGCTCCCTTTTCTGACTCTCTGTGTTGTCAGCGCGTTCTCCACTTTCTCATTATGCTCTGCGTTTACTTTTTTGTTTTCTGTATTTCATTAATTCCCGCGTTTTTTGCGTTTTCTGTTGTTTGCCCTGATACTCTCTGTTTACTGCGTTGTCTCAGAATTCTCCTGAACATCTGCATTTTCTGCGTTCTCTGGTCTTTCTCCTTACTCTCTCTGTTATCAGAGCTTTCTCCTCTGTCTCATGATGCTCTGCGTTTCCTTCGTAGTTTTCTGTTTTTTCCTTAATTTCTGCGATTTACACTCTCCCTGCTGTTTCTTGTCTCCTTCTCTGTTTGGAGCGTTGTGTCCAAATTCTCCTGAATTTCTACGTTTTCAGAGTCCTCGGCTGTCAATTCTGACTCTCTCTGCTATCAACGCATTCTCCTCTTTCTCTTGATTATCTATGATTTCTTCTTTGTCTCTTGCTGTTGCTTAATTTCTGCGTTTTACATGTTCTCTGCGTTTTGTCCCGATTCTCTCTGTGTAATGCGTTGTCTCTGCTTTCTCGTGAATTTCTGCGTTCTTTGCGTTGTCTGCTCCATTTTCTGACTCTCTGTGTTGTCAGCGCGTTCTCCACTTTCTCATTATGCTCTGCTTTTACTTCGTTGTTTTCAGTTTTTCATTAATTCCCGCGTTTTTGCGTTTTCTCTTGTTTGCGCTGATACTCTCTGTTTACTGCGTTGTCTTCGAATTCTCCTGAACTTCTGTATTTTCTGCGTTCTCTGATCTTTCTCCTTACTCTCTCTGTTATCAGCGCTTTCTCCTCTTCTCATGATGCTCTGCGTATCCTTCGTAGTTTTCTGTTTTTGCTTAATCTGCGTTTTACACTCTCCCTGCTGATTCTTGTCTCCTTCTCTGTTTGGAGCGTTGTGTCCAAATTCTCCTAAATTTCAACGTTTTCTGAGTCCTCTGCTGTCAATTCTCACTCTCTCTGTTATCACCGCAGTCTCCTCTTTCTCTTGATTATCTATGATTTCTTCTTTGTCTCCTGCTGTTGCATAATTTCTGCGTTTTACGCGTTCTCTGCATTTTGTCCCGATTCTCTCTGTGTAATGCGTTGTCTCTGCTTTCTCGTGAATTTCTGCGTTCTTTGCGTTGTCTGCTCCCTTTTCTGACTCTCTGTGTTGTCAGCGCGTTCTCCACTTTCTCATTATGGCCTGCGTTTACTTCGTTGTTTTCTGTTTTTCCTTAATTCCCGCGTTTCTTGTCTCCTTCTCTGTTTGGAGCGTTGTGTCCAAATTCTCCTGAATTTCTACGTTTTCTGAGTCCTCGGCTGTCAATTCTGACTCTCTCTGCTGTCACCGCATTCTCTTCTTTCTCATGATTATCTATGATTTCTTCTTTGTCTCCTGCTGTTGCTTAATTTCTGCGTTTTACGCGTTCTCTGCGTTTTGTCCCGATTCTCTCTGTGTAATGCGTTGTCTCTGCTTTCTCGTGAATTTCTGCGTTCTTTGCGTTGTCTGCTCCATTTTCTGACTCTCTGTGTTGTCAGCGTGTTCTCCACTTTCTCATTATGCTCTGCGATTACTTCGTTGTTTTCTGTTTTTCATTAATTCCCGCGTTTTTGCGTTTTCTCTTGTTTGCGCTGATACTCTCTGTTTACTGCGTTGTCTTCGAATTCTCCTGAACTTCTGCATTTTCTGCGTTCTCTGGTCTTTCTCCTTACTCTCTCTGTTATCAGCGCTTTCTCCTCTGTCTCATGATGCTCTGCGTTTCCTTCGTAGTTTTCTGTTTTTGCTTAATTTCTGCGATTTACACTCTCCCTGCTGTTTCTTGTCTCCTTCTCTGTTTGGAGCGTTGTGTCCAAATTCTCCTGAATTTCTACGTTTTCTGAGTCCTCGGCTGTCAATTCTGTCTCTCCCTGTTATCAACGCATTCTCCTCTTTCTCATGATTATCTAAGATTTCTTTGTTGTCTCCTGAGGTTGCTTAATTTCTGCATTTTACGCGTTCACTGCAGTTTGTCTCCATTGTCCCTGTGTAATGGGTTGTCTCCACTTTCTCATGAATTTCTGCGTTCTTTGCGTTGTCTGCTCCTTTTTCTGACTCTCTGTGTTGTCAGCGCGTTCTCCACTTTCTCATTATGCTCTGCGTTTACTTCGTTGTTTTCTGTTTTTCATTAATTTTCGCGTTTTTTGCGTTTTCTCTTGTTTGCGCTGATACTCTCTGTTTACTGCGTTGTCTCCGAATTCTCCTGAACTTCAGCATTTTCTGCGTTCCCTGGTCTTTCTCCTTACTCTCTCTGTTATCAGTGCTTTCTCCTCTGTCTCATGATGCTCTGGGTTTCCTTCGTAGTTTTCTGTTTTTCCTTAATTTCTGCGATTTACACTCTCCCTGCTGTTTCTTGTCTCCTTCTCTGTTTGGATCGTTGTGTCCAAATTCTCCTGAATTTCGACCTTTTCTGAGTCCTCGGCTGCCAATTCTGACTCTCCCTCTTATCAACGCATTCTCCTCTTTCTCATGATTATCTAACATTTCTTCGTTGTCTCCTGCTGTTGCTTAATTTCTGCATTTTTCGCGTTCCCTGCAGTTTGTCCAGATTCCCTCTGTGTCCTGCGTTGTCTCTGCTACCTCTTGAATTTCTGCGTTCGTTGCGTTTTCTGCTCCCTTTTCTGACCCTCTGTGTTGTCAGCCTTTTGTCCACTTTCTCATTATGCTCTGCGTTTACTTCGTTGTTTTCTGTTTTTCATTAATTCCCGCGTTTTTGCGTTTTCTCTTGTTTGCGCTGATACTCTCTGTTTACTGCGTTGTCTTCGAATTCTCCTGAACTTCTGCATTTTCTGGGTTCTCTGTTCTTTCTCCTTAATCTCTCTGTTATCATCGCTTTCTCCTCTGTCTCATGATTCTCTGCGTTTCCTTCGTAGTTTTCTGTTTTTGCTTAATTTCTGCGATTTACACTCTCCCTGCTGTTTCTTGTCTCCTTCTCTGTTTGGAGCGTTGTGTCCAAATTCTCCTGAATTTCTACTTTTTCTGATTCCTCGGCTGTCAATTCTGACTCTCTCTGTTATCACCGCATTCTCCTCTTTCTCATGATTATCTAAGATTTATTTGTTGTCTCCTGAGGTTGCTTAATTTCTGCATTTTACGCCTTCACTGCAGTTTGTCTCCATTCTCCCTGTGTAATGGGTTGTCTCCACTTTCACATGAATTTCTGCGTTCTTTACGTTGTCTGCTCCCTTTTCTGACTCTCTGTGTTGTCAGCGCGTTCTCCACTTTCTCATTATGCTCTGCGTTTACTTCGTTGTTTTCTGTATTTCATTAATTCCCGCGTTTTTTGCGATTTTCTGTTGTTTGCGCTGATACTCTCTGTTTTCTGCGTTGTCTCAGAATTCTCCTGAAATTCTGCATTCTGCGTTCTCTTGTCTTTCTCCTTTCTCTCTCTGTTATCAGCGCTTTCTCCTCTGTCTCATGATGCTCTGCGTTTCCTTCGTAGTTTTCTGTTTTTTCCTTAATTTCTGCGATTTACACTCTCCCTGCTGTTTCTTGTCTCCTTCTCTGTTTGGAGCGTTGTGTCTAAATTCTCCTGAATTTCTACGTTTTCAGAGTCCTCGGCTATCAATTCTGACTCTCTCTGCTATCAACGCATTCTCCTCTTTCTCTTGATGATCTATGATTTCTTCTTTGTCTCCTGCTGTTGCTTAATTTCTGCGTTTTACCCGTTCTCTGCATTTTGTCCCGATTCTCTCTGAGTAATGCGTTGTCTCTGCTTTCTCGTGAATTTCTGCGTTCTTTGCGTTGTCTGCTCCATTTTCTGACTCTCTGTGTTGTCAGCGCGTTCTCCACTTTCTCATTATGCTCTGCGTTTACTTCGTTGTTTTCTGTTTTTCATTAATTCCCGCGTTTTTTGCGTTTTCTGTTGTTTGCCCTGATACTCTCTGTTTACTGCCTTGTCTCCGAATTCTCCTGAACTTCTGAATTTTCTGCGATCTCTGGTCTTTCTCCTTACTCTCTCTGTTATCAGCGCTTTCTCCTCTTCTCATGATGCTCTGCGTATCCTTCGTAGTTTTCTGTTTTTGCTTAATCTGCGTTTTACACTCTCCCTGCTGTTTCTTGTCTCCTTCTCTGTTTGGAGCGTGGTGTCCAAATTCTCCTGAATTTCTACGTTTTCTGAGTCCTCGGCTGTCAATTCTGTCTCTCTGTGTTATCACCGCATTCTCCTCTTTCTCATGATTATCTAAGATTTCTTTGTTGTCTCCTGAGGTTGCTTAATTTCTGCATTTTACGCCTTCACTGCAGTTTGTCTCCATTCTCCCTGTGTAATGGGTTGTCTCCACTTTCTCATGAATTTCTGCGTTCTTTGCGTTGTCTGCTCCCTTTTCTGACTCTCTGTGTTGTCAGCGCGTTCTCCACTTTCTCATTATGCTCTGCGTTTACTTCGTTGTTTTCTGTATTTCATTAATTCCCGCGTTTTTTGCGTTTTCTGTTGTTTGCGCTGATACTCTCTGTTTACTGCGTTGTCTCCGAATTCTCCTGAACTTCTGCATTTTCTGCGTTCTCTGGTCTTTCTCCTTACTCTCTCTGTTATCAGCGCTTTCTCCTCTGTCTCATGATGCTCTGCGTTTCCTTCGTAGTTTTCTGTTTTTCCTTAATTTCTGCGATTTGCACTCTCCCTGCTGTTTCTTGTCTCCTTCTCTGTTTGGAGCGTTGTGTCCAAATTCTCCTGAATTTCTACGTTTTCTGAGTCCTCGGCTGTCAATTCTGACTCTCTCTGCTATCAATGCATTCTCCTCTTTCTCTTGATTATCTATGATTTGTTCCTTGACTCCTGCTGTTGCTTAATTTCTGTGTTTTACGCGTTCTCTGCATTTTGTCCCGATTCTCTCTGTGTAATGCGTTGTCTCTGCTTTCTCGTGAATTTCTGCGTTCTTTGCGTTGTCTGCTCCATTTTCTGACTCTCTGTGTTGTCTTCGCGTTCTCCACTTTCTCATTATGCTCTGCGTTTACTTCGTTGTTTTCTGTTTTTCATTAATTCCCGCTTTTTTGCGTTTTCTCTTGTTTGCGCTGATACTCTCTGTTTACTGCGTTGTCTTCGAATTCTCCTGAACTTCTGCATTTTCTGCGTTCTCTGGTCTTTCTCCTTACTCTCTCTGTTATCAGCGCTTTCTCCTCTGTCTCATGATTCTCTGCGTTTCCTTCGTAGTTTTCTGTTTTTGCTTAATTTCTGTGATTTACACTCTCCCTGCTGTTTCTTGTCTCCTTCTCTGTTTGGAGCATTGTGTCCAAATTCTCCTGAATTTCTACGTTTTCTGTGTCCTCGGCTGTCAATTCTGACTCTCTCTGTTATCATCGAATTCTCCTCTTTCTCATGATTATCTAAGATTTCTTTGTTGTCTCCTGAGGTTGCTTAATTTCTGCATTTTACGCGTTCACTGCAGTTTGTCTCCATTCTCCCTGTGTAATGGGTTGTCTCCACTTTCTCATGAATTTCTGCGTTCTTTGCGCTGTCTGCTCCTTTTCCTGACTCTCTGTGTTGTCAGCGCTTTCTCCTCTGTCTCATGATGCTCTGCGTTTACTTCGTTGTTTTCTGTTTTTCATTAATTCCCGCGTTTTTTGCGTTTTCTCTTGTTTGCGCTGATACTCTGTTTACTGCGTTGTCTCAGAATTCTCCTGAACTTCTGCATTTTCTGCGTTCTCTGGTCTTTCTCCTTACTCTCTCTGTTATCAGCGCTTTCTCCTCTGTCTCATGATGCTCTACGTTTCCTTCGTAGTTTTCTATTTTTTCCTTAATTTCTGCGATTTACACTCTCCCTGCTGTTTCTTGTCTCCTTCTCTGTTTGGAGCGTTGTGTCCAAATCCTCCTGAATTTCTACGTTTTCAGAGTCCTCCGCTGTCAATTCTGACTCTCTCTGCTATCAACGCATTCTCCTCTTTCTCTTGATTATCTATGATTTCTTCTTTGTCTCCTGCTGTTGCTTAATTTCTGCGTTTTACGCGTTCTCTGCGTTTTGACCCGATTCTCTCTGTGTAATGCGTTGTCTCTGCTTTCTCGTGAATTTCTGCGTTCTTTGCGTTGTCTGCTCCATTTTCTGACTCTCTGTGTTGTCAGCACGTTCTCCACTTTCTCATTATGCTCTGCGATTACTTCTTTGTTTTCTGTTTTTCATTAATTCCCGCGTTTTTGCGTTTTCTCTTGTTTGCGCTGATACTCTCTGTTTACTGCGTTGTCTCCGAATTCTCCTGAACTTCTGCATTTTCTGCGTTCTCTGGTCTTTCTCCTTACTCTCTCTGTTTTCAGCGCTTTCTACTCTGTCTCATATTTCTCTGCGTTTCCTTCGTAGTTTTCTGTTTTTGCTTAATTTCTGCGATTTACACTCTCCCTGCTGTTTCTTGTCTCCTTCTCTGTTTGGAGCGTTGTGTCCAAATTCTCCTGAATTTCGACGTTTTCTGAGTCCTCGGCTGTCAATTCTGACTCTCTGTTATCACCGCATTCTCCTCTTTCTCATGATTATCTAAGATTTCTTTGTTGTCACCTGAGGTTGCTTAATATCTGCGTTTTACGCCTTCACTGCAGTTTGTCTCCATTCTCCCTGTGTAATGGGTTGTCTCCACTTTCTCATGAATTTCTGCGTTCTTTGCGTTGTCTGCTCCCTTTTCTGACTCTCTGTGTTGTCAGCGCGTTCTCCACTTTCTCATTATGCTCTGCGTTTACTTTGTTGTTTTCTGTATTTCATTAATTCCCGCGTTTTTTGCGTTTTCTGTTGTTTGCGCTGATACTCTCTGTTTACTGCGTTGTCTCAGAATTCTCCTGAACTTCTGCATTTTCTGCGTTCTCTGGTCTTTCTCCTTACTCTCTCTGTTATCAGCGCTTTCTCCTCTGTCTCATGATGCTCTGCGTTTCCTTCGTAGTTTTCTGTTTTTGCTTAATTTCTGCGATTTACACTCTCCCTGCTGTTTCTTGTCTCCTTCTCTGTTTGGAGCGTTGTGTCCAAATTCTCCTGAATTTCTACGTTTTCAGAGTCCTCGGCTGTAAATTCTGACTCTCTCTGTTATCACCGCAGTCTCCTCTTTCTCATGATTATCTATGATTCCTCCGTTGTCTCCTGATGTTGCTTAATTTCTGCGTTTTACGCATTCTCTGCATTTTGTCCCGATTCCCTCTGTGTACTGCGTTGTCTCCGCTTCCTCTTGAATTTCTGCGTTCTTTGCATTGTCTGCTTCTTTTTCTGACTCTCTGTGTTGTCAGAGCGTTCTCCACGTTCTCATTGTGCACTGCGTTTACTTCGCTGTTTTTTGTTTTTCATTAATTCCCGCGTTTTTTGCGTTTTCTGTTGTTTGCCCTGATACTCTCTGTTTACTGCGTTGTCTCTGAATTCTCCTGAACTTCTGCATTTACTGCGTTCTCTGGTCTTTCTCCGTACTCTCTCTGTTATCAGCGCTTTCTCCTCTTCTCATGATGCTCTGCGATTCTTTCGTAGTTTTCTGTTTTTGCTTAATCTGCGTTTTACCCTCTCCCTGCTGTTTCTTGTCTCCTTTTCTGTTTGGAGCGTTGTGTCCAAATTCTCCTGAATTTCTACGTTTTCTGAGTCCTCGGCTGTCAATTCTGACTCTCTCTGTTATCAACGCATTCTCCTCTTTCTCATGATTATCTATGATTTCTTCGTTGTTTCCTGCTGTTGCTTAATTTCTGCGTTTTACGTGTTCTCTGCAGTTTGTCCCGATTCCCTCTGTGTACTGCATTGTCTCTGCTTCCTCTTGAATTCCTGCGTTCATTGCGTTGTCTGCTCCCTTGTCTGACTCTGTGTTGTCAGCACGTTCTCCACTTTCTCATTATGCTCTGCGTTTACTTCGTTGTTTTCTGTTTTTCATTAATTCCCGCGTTTTTGCGTTTTCTGTTGTTTGCCCTGATATTCTCTGTTTACTGCGTTGTCTCCAAATTCTCCTGAACTTCTGCATTTTCTGCGTTCTCCAGTCTTTCTCCTTACTCTCTCTGTTATCAGCGCTTTCTCCTCTTCTCATGATGCTCTGCGATTCCTTCGTAGTTTTCTGTTTTTGCTTAATCTGCGTTTTACACTCTCCCTTCTGTTTCTTGTCTCTTTCTCTCTTTGGAGCGTTGTGTCCAAATTCTCCTGAATTTCTACGTTTTCTGAGTCCTCGGCTGTCAATTCTGACTCTCTCTGCTTTCACCGCATTCTCTTCTTTCTCATGATTATCTAAGATTTCTTCTTTGTCAACTGAGGTTGCTTAATTTCGGCGATTTACGCGTTCACTGCAGTTTCTCCCGATTCTCTCTGTGTAATGCGTTGTCTCTGCTTTCTCGTGAATTTCTGCGTTCTTTGCGATGTCTGCTCCATTTTCTGACTCTCTGTGTTGTCAGCGCGTTCTCCACTTTCTCATTATGCTCTGCGTTTACTTCGTTGTTTTCTGTGTTTCATTAATTCCCGCGTTTTTTGCGTTTTCTGTTGTTTGCCCTGATATTCTCTGTTTACTGCATTGTCTCCAAATTCTCCTGACCTTCTGCATTTTCTGCGTTCTCTCGTCTTTCTTCTTACTCTCTCTCTTATCAGCGCTTTCTCCTCTGTCTCATGATTCTCTGCGTTTCCTTCGTAGTTTTCTGTTTTTGCTTAATTTCTGCGATTTACACTCTCCCTGCTGTTTCTTGTCTCCTTCTCTGTTTGGAGCGTTGTGTCCAAATTCTCCTGAATTTCTACGATTTCTGAGTCCTCGGCTGTCAATTCTGACTCTCTCTGTTATCACCGCATTCTCCTCTTTCTCATGATTATCTAAGATTTCTTTGTTGTCTCCTGAGGTTGCTTAATTTGTGCATTTACGCGTTCACTGCAGTTTGTCTCCATTCTCCCTGTGTAATGGGTTGTCTCCACTTTCTCATGAATTTCTGTGTTCTTTGCGTTGTCTGCTCCCGTTTCTGACTCTCTGTGTTGTCAGCGCGTTCTCCACTTTCTCATTATGCTCTGCGTTTACTTCGTTGTTTTCTGTATTTCATTAATTCCCGCGTGTTTTGCGTTTTCTGTTGTTTGCGCTGATACTCTCTGTTTACTGCGTTGTCTCCGAATTCTCCTGAACTTCTGCATTTTCTGCGTTCTCTGGTCTTTCTCCTTACTCTCTCTGTTATCAGCGCTTTCTCCTCTGTCTCATGATGCTCTGCGTTTCCTTCGTAGTTTTCTGTTTTTCCTTAATTTCTGCGATTTGCACTCTCCCTGCTGTTTCTTGTCTCCTTCTCTGTTTGGAGCGTTGTGTCCAAATTCTCCTGAATTTCTACGTTTTCTGAGTCCTCGGCTGTCAATTCTGACTCTCTCTGCTATCAACGCATTCTCCTCTTTCTCTTGATTATCTATGATTTCTTCTTTGACTCCTGCTGTTGCTTAATTTCTGTGTTTTACGCGTTCTCTGCATTTTGTCCCTATTCTCTCTGTGTAATGCGTTGTCTCTGCTTTCTCGTGAATTTCTGCGTTCTTTGCGTTGTCTGCTCCTTTTTCTGACTCTCTGTGTTGTCCTCGCGTTCTCCACTTTCTCATTATGCTCTGCGTTTACTTCGTTGTTTTCTGTTTTTCATTAATACCCGCGTTTTTGCGTTTTCTCTTGTTTGCGCTGATACTCTCTGTTTACTGCGTTGTCTCCGAATTCTCCTGAACTTCTGCATTTTCTGCGTTCTCTGGTCTTTCTCTTTACTCTCTCTGTTATCAGCGCTTTCTCCTCTGTCTCATGATTCTCTGCGTTTCCTTCGTAGTTTTCTGTTTTTGCTTAATTTCTGCGATTTACACTCTCCCTGCTGTTTCTTGTCTCCTTCTCTGTTTGGAGCGTTGTGTCCAAATTCTCCTGAATTTCTACGTTTTCTGAGTCCTCGGCTGTCAATTCTGACTCTCCCTGTTATCAACGCATTCTCCTCTTTCTCATGATTATCTAAGATTTCTTTGTTGTCTCCTGAGGTTGCGTAATTTCTGCATTTTACGCGTTCATTGAAGTTTGTCTCCATTGTCCCTGTGTAATGGGTTGTCTCCACTTTCTCATGAATTTCTGCGTTCTTTGCGTTGTCTGCTCCTTTTTCGGACTCTCTGTGTTGTCAGCGCGTTATCCACTTTCTCATTATGCTCTGCGTTTACTTCGTTGTTTTCTGTTTCTCCTTAATTGCCGCGTTTTTTGCGTTTTCTGTTGTTTGCGCTGATACTCTCTGTTTACTGCGTTGTCTCCGAATTCTCCTGAACTTCTGCATTTTCTGTGTTCCCTGGTCTTTCTCCTTACTCTCTCTGTTATCAGTGCTTTCTCCTCTGTCTCATGATGCTCTGCGTTTCCTTCGTAGTTTTCTGTTTTTCCTTAATTTCTGCGATTTACACTCTCCCTGCTGTTTCTTGTCTCCTTCTCTGTTTGGAGCGTTGTGTCCAAATTCTCCTGAATTTCTACTTTTTCTGAGTCCTCGGCTGTCAATTCTGACTCTCCCTGTTATCAACGCATTCTCCTCTTTCTCATGATTATCTAAGATTTCTTCGTTATCTCCTGCTGTTGCTTAATTTCTGCATTTTTCGCGTTCCCTGCATTTTGTCCAGATTCCCTCTGTGTCCTGCGTTGTCTCTGCTACCTCTTGAATTTCTGCGTTCGTTGCGTTTTCTGCTCCCTTTTCAGACCCTCTGTGTTGTAAGCCTTTTGTCCACTTTCTCATTATGCTCTGCGTTTACTTCGTTGTTTTCTGTTTTTCATTAATTCCCGCGTTTTTTGCGTTTTCTTTTGTTTGCCCTGATACTCTCTGTTTACTGCGTTGTCTCAGAATTCTCCTGAACTTCTGCATTTTCTGCGTTCTCTGGTCTTTCTCCATACTCTCTCTGTTATCAGCGCTTTCTCCTTTTCTCATGATGCTCTGCGTATCCTTCGTAGTTTTCTCTTTTTGCTTAATCTGCGTTTTACACTCTCCCTGCTGTTTCTTGTCTCCTTCTCTGTTTGGAGCGTTGTGTCCAAATTCTCCTAAATTTCTACGTTTTCTGAGTCCTCTGCTGTCAATTCTGACTCTCTCTGTTATCACCGCAGTCTCCTCTTTCTCTTGATTATCTATGATTTCTTCTTTGTCTCCTGCTCTTGTTTAATTTCTGCGTTTTACGCGTTCTCTGCATTTTGTCCCGATTCTCTCTGTGTAATGCGTTGTCTCTGCTTTCTCGTGAATTTCTGCATTCTTTGCGATGTCTGCTCCATTTTCTGACTCTCTGTGTTGTCAGCGCGTTCTCCACTTTCTCATTATACTCTGCGTTTACTTCGTTGTTTTCTGTTTTTCCTTAATTGCCGCGTTTTTTGCGTTTTCTGTTGTTTGTGCTGATACTCTCGGTTTACTGCGTTGTCTCATAATTCTCCTGAACTTCTGCATTTTCTGCATTCTCTGGTCTTTCTCCTTATTCTCTCTGTTATCAGCGCTTTCTCCTCTGTCTCATGATGCTCTGCGTTTCCTTCGTAGTTTTCTGTTTTTGCTTAATTTCTGCGATTTACACTCTCCCTGCTGTTTCTTGTCTCCTTCTCTGTTTGGAGCGTTGTGTCCAAATTCTCCTGAATTTCTACGTTTTCTGAGTCCTCGGCTGTCAATTCTGACTCTCTCTGTTATCACCGCATTCTCCTCTTTCTCATGATTATCTAAGATTTCTTTGTTGTCTCCTGAGGTTGCTTAATTTCTGCATTTTACGCGTTCACTGCAGTTTGTCTCCATTCTCCCTGTGTAATGGGTTGTCTCCACTTTCACATGAATTTCTGCGTTCTTTGCATTGTCTGCTCCATTTTCTGACTCTCTGTGTTGTCAGCACGTTCTCCACTTTCTCATTATGCTCTGCGATTACTTCGTTGTTTTCTGTTTTTCATTAATTCCCGCGTTTTTGCGTTTTCTCTTGTTTGCCCTGATACTCTCTGTTTACTGCGTTGTCTTCGAATTCTCCTGAACTTCTGCATTTTCTCCGTTCTCTGGTCTTTCTCCTTACTCTCTCTGTTATCAGCGCTTTCTCCTCTGTCTCATGATTCTCTGCGTTTCCTTCGTAGTTTTCTGTTTTTGCTTAATTTCTGCGATTTACACTCTCCCTGCTGTTTCTTGTCTCCTTCTCTGTTTGGAGCGTTGTGTCCAAATTCTCCTGAATTTCTACGTTTTCTGAGTCCTCGGCTGTCAATTCTGACTCTCTCTGTTATCACCGCAGTCTCCTCTTTCTCTTGATTATCTATGATTTCTTCTTTGTCTCCTGCTGTTGCTTAATTTCTGCATTTTTCGCGTTCCCTGCAGTTTTGTCCAGATTCCCTCTGTGTCCTGCGTTGTCTCCGCTACCTCTTGAATTTCTGCGTTCGTTGCGTTTTCTGCTCCCTTTTCTGACTCTCTGTGTTGTCAGCTCTTTGTCCACTTTCTCATTATGCTCTGCGTTTACTTCGTTGTTTTCTGTTTTTCATTAATTCCCGCGTTTTTTGCGTTTTCTGTTGTTTGCCCTGATACTCTCTGTCTACTGCCTTGTCTCCGAATTCTCCTGAACTTCTGCATTTTCTGCGTTCTCTGGTCTTTCTCCTTACTCTCTCTGTTATCAGCGCTTTCTCCTGTGTCTCATGATGCTCTGCGTTTCCTTCGTAGTTTTCTGTTTTTTCCCTAATTTCTGCGATTTACACTCTCCCTGCTGTTTCTTGTCTCCTTCTCTGTTTGGAGCGTTGTGTCCAAATTCTCCTCAATTTCTACGTTTTCTGAGTCCTCGGCTGTCAATTCTGACTCTCTCTGTTATCACCGCATTCTCCTCTTTCTCATGATTATCTAAGATTTCTTTGTTGTCTCCTGAGGTTGCTTAATTTCTGCATTTTACGCGTTCACTGCAGTTTGTCTCCATTCTCCCTGTGTAATGGGTTGTCTCCACTTTCTCATGAATTTCTGCGTTCTTTGCATTGTCTGCTCCCTTTTCTGACTCTCTGTGTTGTCAGCCTTTTGTCCATTTTCTCATTATGCTCTGCGTTTCCTTCGTAGTTTTCTGTTTTTTCCTTAATTTCTGCGATTTACACTCTCCCTGCTGTTTCTTGTCTCCTTCTCTGTTTGGAGCGTTGTGTCCAAATTCTCCTGAATTTCTACGTTTTCTGAGTCCTCGGCTGTCAATTCTGACTCTCTCTGCTATCAACGCATTCTCCTCTTTCTCTTGATTATCTATGATTTCTTCTTTGACTCCTGCTGTTGCTTAATTTCTGTGTTTTACGCGTTCTCTGCATTTTGTCCCTATTCTCTCTGTGTAATGCGTTGTCTCTGCTTTCTCGTGAATTTCTGCGTTCTTTGCGTTGTCTGCTCCTTTTTCTGACTCTCTGTGTTGTCCTCGCGTTCTCCACTTTCTCATTATGCTCTGCGTTTACTTCGTTGTTTTCTGTTTTTCATTAATACCCGCGTTTTTGCGTTTTCTCTTGTTTGCGCTGATACTCTCTGTTTACTGCGTTGTCTCCGTATTCTCCTGAACTTCTGCATTTTCTGCGTTCTCTGGTCTTTCTCTTTACTCTCTCTGTTATCAGCGCTTTCTCCTCTGTCTCATGATTCTCTGCGTTTCCTTCGTAGTTTTCTGTTTTTGCTTAATTTCTGCGATTTACACTCTCCCTGCTGTTTCTTGTCTCCTTCTCTGTTTGGAGCGTTGTGTCCAAATTCTCCTGAATTTCTACGTTTTCTGAGTCCTCGGCTGTCAATTCTGACTCTCTCTGTTATCACCGCATTCTCCTCTTTCTCATGATTATCTAAGATTTCTTTGTTGTCTCCTGAGGTTGCTTAATTTCTGCATTTTACGCGTTCACTGCAGTTTGTCTCCATTCTCCCTGTGTAATGGGTTGTCTCCACTTTCTCATGAATTTCTGCGTTCTTTGCATTGTCTGCTCCCTTTTCTGACTCTCTGTGTTGTCAGCCTTTTGTCCACTTTCTCATTATGCTCTGCGTTTACTTCGTTGTTTTCTGTTTTTGCTTAATTTCTGCGATTTACACTCTCCCTGCTGTTTCTTGTCTCCTTCTCTGTTTGGAGCGTTGTGTCCAAATTCTCCTGAATTTCTACGTTTTCTGAGTCCTCGGCTGTCAATTCTGACTCTCTCTGCTATCAACGCATTCTCCTCTTTCTCTTGATTATCTATGATTTCTTCTTTGACTCCTGCTGTTGCTTAATTTCTGTGTTTTACGCGTTCTCTGCATTTTGTCCCTATTCTCTCTGTGTAATGCGTTGTCTCTGCTTTCTCGTGAATTTCTGCGTTCTTTGCGTTGTCTGCTCCTTTTTCTGACTCTCTGTGTTGTCCTCGCGTTCTCCACTTTCTCATTATGCTCTGCGTTTACTTCGTTGTTTTCTGTTTTTCATTAATACCCGCGTTTTTGCGTTTTCTCTTGTTTGCGCTGATACTCTCTGTTTACTGCGTTGTCTCCGTATTCTCCTGAACTTCTGCATTTTCTGCGTTCTCTGGTCTTTCTCTTTACTCTCTCTGTTATCAGCGCTTTCTCCTCTGTCTCATGATTCTCTGCGTTTCCTTCGTAGTTTTCTGTTTTTCCTTAATTTCTGCGATTTACACTCTCCCTGCTGTTTCTTGTCTCCTTCTCTGTTTGGAGCGTTGTGTCCAAATTCTCCTGAATTTCTACGTTTTCTGAGTCCTCGGCTGTCAATTCTGACTCTCCCTGTTATCAACGCATTCTCCTCTTTCTCATGATTATCTAAGATTTCTTTGTTGTCTCCTGAGGTTGCGTAATTTCTGCATTTTACGCGTTCATTGAAGTTTGTCTCCATTGTCCCTGTGTAATGGGTTGTCTCCACTTTCTCATGAATTTCTGCGTTCTTTGCGTTGTCTGCTCCATTTTCTGACTCTCTGTGTTGTCAGCGCGTTATCCACTTTCTCATTATGCTCTGCGTTTACTTCGTTGTTTTCTGTTTCTCCTTAATTGCCGCGTTTTTTGCGTTTTCTGTTGTTTGCGCTGATACTCTCTGTTTACTGCGTTGTCTCCGAATTCTCCTGAACTTCTGCATTTTCTGTGTTCCCTGGTCTTTCTCCTTACTCTCTCTGTTATCAGTGCTTTCTCCTCTGTCTCATGATGCTCTGCGTTTCCTTCGTAGTTTTCTGTTTTTCCTTAATTTCTGCGATTTACACTCTCCCTGCTGTTTCTTGTCTCCTTCTCTGTTTGGAGCGTTGTGTCCAAATTCTCCTGAATTTCTACTTTTTCTGAGTCCTCGGCTGTCAATTCTGACTCTCCCTGTTATCAACGCATTCTCCTCTTTCTCATGATTATCTAAGATTTCTTCGTTATCTCCTGCTGTTGCTTAATTTCTGCATTTTTCGCGTTCCCTGCATTTTGTCCAGATTCCCTCTGTGTCCTGCGTTGTCTCTGCTACCTCTTGAATTTCTGCGTTCATTGCGTTTTCTGCTCCCTTTTCAGACCCTCTGTGTTGTCAGCCTTTTGTCCACTTTCTCATTATGCTCTGCGTTTACTTCGTTGTTTTCTGTTTTTCCTTAATTGCCGCGTTTTTTGCGTTTTCTTTTGTTTGCCCTGATACTCTCTGTTTACTGCGTTGTCTCAGAATTCTCCTGAACTTCTGCATTTTCTGCGTTCTCTGGTCTTTCTCCATACTCTCTCTGTTATCAGCGCTTTCTCCTTTTCTCATGATGCTCTGCGTATCCTTCGTAGTTTTCTCTTTTTGCTTAATCTGCGTTTTACACTCTCCCTGCTGTTTCTTGTCTCCTTCTCTGTTTGGAGCGTTGTGTCCAAATTCTCCTAAATTTCTACGTTTTCTGAGTCCTCTGCTGTCAATTCTGACTCTCTCTGTTATCACCGCAGTCTCCTCTTTCTCTTGATTATCTATGATTTCTTCTTTGTCTCCTGCTCTTGTTTAATTTCTGCGTTTTACGCGTTCTCTGCATTTTGTCCCGATTCTCTCTGTGTAATGCGTTGTCTCTGCTTTCTCGTGAATTTCTGCATTCTTTGCGATGTCTGCTCCATTTTCTGACTCTCTGTGTTGTCAGCGCGTTCTCCACTTTCTCATTATGCTCTGCGTTTACTTCGTTGTTTTCTGTTTTTCCTTAATTGCCGCGTTTTTTGCGTTTTCTGTTGTTTGCGCTGATACTCTCGGTTTACTGCGTTGTCTCAGAATTCTCCTGAACTTCTGCATTTTCTGCATTCTCTGGTCTTTCTCCTTACTCTCTCTGTTATCAGCGCTTTCTCCTCTGTCTCATGATGCCCTGCGTTACCTTTGTAGTTTTCTGTATTTGCTTAATTTCTGCGATTTACACTCTCCCTGCTGTTTCTGGTCTCCTTCTCTGTTTGAACGTTGTGTCCAAATTCTCCTGAATTTCTACGTTTTCTGAGTCCTCGGCTGTCAATTCTGACTCTCTCTGTTATCACCGCATTCTCCTCTTTCTCATGATTATCTAAGATTTCTTTGTTGTCTCCTGAGGTTGCTTAATTTCTGCATTTTACGCGTTCACTGCAGTTTGTCTCCATTCTCCCTGTGTAATGGGTTGTCTCCACTTTCACATGAATTTCTGCGTTCTTTGCGTTGTCTGCTCCATTTTCTGACTCTCTGTGTTGTCAGCACGTTCTCCACTTTCTCATTATGCTCTGCGATTACTTCGTTGTTTTCTGTTTTTCATTAATTCCCGCGTTTTTGCGTTTTCTCTTGTTTGCGCTGATACTCTCTGTTTACTGCGTTGTCTTCGAATTCTCCTGAACTTCTGCATTTTCTCCGTTCTCTGGTCTTTCTCCTTACTCTCTCTGTTATCAGCGCTTTCACCTCTGTCTCATGATTCTCTGCGTTTCCTTCGTAGTTTTCTGTTTTTGCTTAATTTCTGCGATTTACACTCTCCCTGCTGTTTCTTGTCTCCTTCTCTGTTTGGAGCGTTGTGTCCAAATTCTCCTGAATTTCTACGTTTTCTGAGTCCTCGGCTGTCAATTCTGACTCTCTCTGTTATCACCGCAGTCTCCTCTTTCTCTTGATTATCTATGATTTCTTCTTTGTCTCCTGCTGTTGCTTAATTTCTGCATTTTTCGCGTTCCCTGCAGTTTTGTCCAGATTCCCTCTGTGTCCTGCGTTGTCTCCGCTACCTCTTGAATTTCTGCGTTCGTTGCGTTTTCTGCTCCCTTTTCTGACTCTCTGTGTTGTCAGCTCTTTGTCCACTTTCTCATTATGCTCTGCGTTTACTTCGTTGTTTTCTGTTTTTCATTAATTCCCGCGTTTTTTGCGTTTTCTGTTGTTTGCCCTGATACTCTCTGTCTACTGCCTTGTCTCCGAATTCTCCTGAACTTCTGCATTTTCTGCGTTCTCTGGTCTTTCTCCTTACTCTCTCTGTTATCAGCGCTTTCTCCTGTGTCTCATGATGCTCTGCGTTTCCTTCGTAGTTTTCTGTTTTTTCCCTAATTTCTGCGATTTACACTCTCCCTGCTGTTTCTTGTCTCCTTCTCTGTTTGGAGCGTTGTGTCCAAATTCTCCTCAATTTCTACGTTTTCTGAGTCCTCGGCTGTCAATTCTGACTCTCTCTGTTATCACCGCATTCTCCTCTTTCTCATGATTATCTAAGATTTCTTTGTTGTCTCCTGAGGTTGCTTAATTTCTGCATTTTACGCGTTCACTGCAGTTTGTCTCCATTCTCCCTGTGTAATGGGTTGTCTCCAATTTCTCATGAATTTCTGCGTTCTTTGCATTGTCTGCTCCCTTTTCTGACTCTCTGTGTTGTCAGCCTTTTGTCCATTTTCTCATTATGCTCTGCGTTTACTTCGTTGTTTTCTGTTTTTCATTAATTCCCGCGTTTTTTGCGTTTTCTGTTGTTTGCGCTGATACTCTCTCTTTACTGCGTTGTCTCAGAATTCTCCTGAACTTCAGCATTTTCTGCGTTCTCTGGTCTTTCTCCTTACTCTCTCTGTTATCAGCGCTTTCTCCTCTTCTCATGATGCTCTGCGTTTCCTTCGTAGTTTTCTGGTTTTTCCTTAATTTCTGCGATTTACACTCTCCCTGCTGTTTCTTGTCTCCTTCTCTGTTTGGAGCGTTGTGTCCAAATTCTCCTCAATTTCTACGTTTTCTGAGTCCTCGGCTGTCAATTCTGACTCTCTCTGTTATCACCGCAGTCTCCTCTTTCTCTTGATTATCTATGATTTCTTCTTTGTTTCCTGCCGTTGCTTAATTTCTGCGTTGTACGCGTTCTCTGCATTTTGTCCCGATTCTCTCTGTGTAATGCGTTGTCTCTGCTTTCTCGTGAATTTCTGCGTTCTTTGTGTTGTCTGCTCCATTTTCTGACTCTCTGTGTTGTCAGCGTGTTCTCCACTTTCTCATGATGCTCTGCGTATCCTTCGTAGTTTTCTGTTTTTGCTTAATCTGCGTTTTACACCCTCCCTGCTCTTTGTTGTCTCCTTCTCTGTTTGGAGCGTTGTGTCCAAATTCTCCTGAATTTCTACGTTTTCTGAGTCCTCGGCTGTCAATTCTGACTCTTTCTGTTATCACCGCATTCTCCTCTTTCTCATGATTATCTAAGATTTCTTTGTTGTCTCCTGAGGTTGCGTAATATATGCATTTTACGCCTTCACTGCAGTTTGTTTCCATTCTCCCTGTGTAATGGGTTGTCTCCACTTTCTCATGAATTTCTGCGTTCTTTGCGTTGTCTGCTCCCTTTCCTGACTCTCTGTGTTGTCAACGCGTTCTCCACTTTCTCATTATGCTCTGCGTTTACTTCGTTGTTTTCTGTATTTCATTAATTCCCGCGTTTTTTGCGTTTTCTGTTGTTTGCGCTGATACTCTCTGTTTACTGCGTTATCTCAGAATTCTCCTGAACTTCTGCATTTTCTGCGTTCTCTGGTCTTTCTCCTTACTCTCTCTGTTATCAGCGCTTTCTCCTCTGTCTCATGATGCTCTGCGTTTCCTTCGTAGTTTTCTGTTTTTCCTTAATTTCTGCTATTTACACTCTCCCTGCTGTTTCTTGTCTCCTTCTCTGTTTGGTGCGTTGTGTCCAAATTCTCCTGAATTTCTACGTTTTCTGTGTCCTTGGCTGTCAATTCTGACTCTCTCTGCTATCACCACTTTTTCTTCTTTCTCATGATTATCTAAGATTTCTTCTTTGTCAACTGAGGTTGCTTAATTTCGGCGATTTACGCGTTCACTGCAGTTTGTCCCGATTCTCTCTGTGTAATGCGTTGTCTCTGCTTTCTCGTGAATTTTTGCGTTCTTTGCGTTGTCTGCTCCATTTTCTGACTCTCTGTGTTGTCAGCACATTCTCCACTTTCTCATTATGCTCTGCGTTTACTTCGTTGTTTTCTGTTTTTCATTAATACCCGCGTTTTTGCGTTTTCTCTTGTTTGCCCTGATACTCTCTGTTTACTGCGTTGTCTCAGAATTCTCCTGAACTTCTGCATTTTCTGCCTTCTATGGCCTTTCTCCTTACTCTCTCTGTTATCAGCGCTTTCTCCTCTGTCTCATGATTCTCTGCGTATCCTTCGTAGTTTTCTGTTTTTGCTTAATTTCTGCGATTTACACTCTCCCTGCTGTTTCTTGTCTCCTTCTCTGTTTGGAGCGTTCTGTCCAAATTCTCCTAAATTTCTACGTTTTCTGAGTCCTCTGCTGTCAATTCTGACTCTCTCTGTTATCACCGCAGTCTCCTCTTTCTCTTGATTATCTATGATTTCTTCTTTGTCTCCTGCTGTTGCTTAATTTCTGCATTTTTCGCGTTCCCTGCAGTTTTGTCCAGATTCCCTCTGTGTCCTGCGTTGTCTCCGCTACCTCTTGAATTTCTGCGTTCGTTGCGTTTTCTGCTCCCTTTTCTGACTCTCTGTGTTGTCAGCCTTTTCTCCACTTTCTCATTATGCTCTGCGTTTACTTCGTTGTTTTCTGTTTTTCATTAATTCCCGCGTTTTTTGCGTTTTCTGTTGTTTGCCCTGATACTCTCTGTCTACTGCCTTGTCTCCGAATTCTCCTGAACTTCTGCATTTTCTGCGTTCTCTGGTCTTTCTCCTTACTCTCTCTGTTATCAGCGCTTTCTCCTCTTCTCATGATGCTCTGCGTTTCCTTCGTAGTTTTCTGTTTTTGCTTAATTTCTGCGATTTACACTCTCCCTGCTGTTTCTTGTCTCCTTCTCTGTTTGGAGCGTTGTGTCCAAATTCTCCTGAATTTCTAAGTTTTCAGAGTCCTCGGCTGTCAATTCTGACTCTCTCTGTTATCACCGCAGTCTCCTCTTTCTCATGATTATCTATGATTCCTCCGTTGTCTCCTGATGTTGCTTAATTTCTGCGTTTTACGCATTCTCTGCATTTTGTCCCGATTCCCTCTGTGTACTGCGTTGTCTCCGCTTCCTCTTGAATTTCTGCGTTCTTTGCATTGTCTGCTTCTGTTTCTGACTCTCTGTGTTGTCAGCGCGTTCTCCACGTTCTCATTGTGCACTGCGTTTACTTCGCTGTTTTTTGTTTTTCATTAATTCCCGCGTTTTTTGCGTTTTCTGTTGTTTGCCCTGATACTCTCTGTTTACTGCGTTGTCTCTGAATTCTCCTGAACTTCTGCATTTTCTGCGTTCTCTGGTCTTTCTCCGTACTCTCTCTGTTATCAGCGCTTTCTCCTCTTCTCATGATGCTCTGCGATTCTTTTGTAGTTTTCTGTTTTTGCTTAATCTGCGTTTTACCCTCTCCCTGCTGTTTCTTGTCTCCTTTTCCGTTTGGAGCGTTGTGTCCAAATTCTCCTGAATTTCTACGTTTTCTGAGTCCTCGGCTGTCAATTCTGACTCTCTCTGTTATCAACGCATTCTCCTCTTTCTCATGATTATCTATGATTTCTTCGTTGTTTCCTGCTGTTGCTTAATTTCTGCGTTTTACGTGTTCTCTGCAGTTTGTCCCGATTCCCTCTGTGTACTGCCTTGTCTCTGCTTCCTCTTGAATTCCTGCGTTCTTTGCGTTGTCTGCTCCCTTGTCTGACTCTGTGTTGTCAGCACGTTCTCCACTTTCTCATTATGCTCTGCGTTTACTTCGTTGTTTTCTGTTTTTCATTAATTCCCGCGTTTTTTGCGTTTTCTCTTGTTTGCCCTGATACTCTCTGTCTACTGCGTTGTCTTCGAATTCTCCTGAACTTCTGCATTTTCTGCGTTCTCTGGTCTTTCTCCTTACTCTCTCTGTTATCAGCGCTTTCTCCTCTGTCTCATGATGCTCTGCGTTTCCTTCGTAGTTTTCTGTTTTTGCTTAATTTCTGCGATTTACACTCTCCCTGCTGTTTCTTGTCTCCTTCTCTGTTTGGAGCGTTGTGTCCAAATTCTCCTGAATTTCTAAGTTTTCAGAGTCCTCGGCTGTCAATTCTGACTCTCTCTGTTATCACCGCAGTCTCCTCTTTCTCATGATTATCTATGATTCCTCCGTTGTCTCCTGATGTTGCTTAATTTCTGCGTTTTACGCATTCTCTGCAGTTTGTCCCGATTCCCTCTGTGTCCTGCGTTGTCTCCGCTTCCTCTTGAATTTCTGCGTTCTTTGCATTGTCTGCTTCTTTTTCTGAATCTCTGTGTTGTCAGCGCGTTCTCCACGTTCTCATTGTGCACTGCGTTTACTTCGCTGTTTTTTGTTTTTCATTAATTCCCGCGTTTTTTGCGTTTTTGTTGTTTGCCCTGATACTCTCTGTTTACTGCGTTGTCTCTGAATTCTCCTGAACTTCTGCATTTACTGCGTTCTCTGGTCTTTCTCCGTACTCTCTCTGTTATCAGCGCTTTCTCCTCTTCTCATGATGCTCTGCGATTCTATCGTAGTTTTCTGTTTTTGCTTAATCTGCGTTTTACCCTCTCCCTGCTGTTTCTTGTCTCCTTTTCTGTTTGGAGCGTTGTGTCCAAATTCTCCTGAATTTCTACGTTTTCTGAGTCCTCGGCTGTCAATTCTGACTCTCTCTGTTATCAACGCATTCTCCTCTTTCTCATGATTATCTATGATTTCTTCGTTGTTTCCTGCTGTTGCTTAATTTCTGCGTTTTACGTGTTCTCTGCAGTTTGTCCCGATTCCCTCTGTGTACTGCATTGTCTCTGCTTCCTCTTGAATTCCTGCGTTCTTTGCGTTGTCTGCTCCCTTGTCTGACTCTGTGTTGTCAGCACGTTCTCCACTTTCTCATTATGCTCTGCGTTTACTTCGTTGTTTTCTGTTTTTCATTAATTCCCGCGTTTTTTGCGTTTTCTGTTGTTTGCCCTGATATTCTCTGTTTACTGCGTTGTCTCCAAATTCTCCTGAACTTCTGCATTTTCTGCGTTCTCCGGTCTTTCTCCTTACTCTCTCTGTTATCAGCGCTTTCTCCTCTTCTCATGATGCTCTGCGATTCCTTCGTAGTTTTCTGTTTTTGCTTAATCTGCGTTTTACACTCTCCCTTCTGTTTCTTGTCTCTTTCTCTCTTTGGAGCGTTGTGTCCAAATTCTCCTGAATTTCTACGTTTTCTGAGTCCTCGGCTGTCAATTCTGACTCTCTCTGCTATCACGCATTCTCTTCTTTCTCATGATTATCTAAGATTTCTTCTTTGTCAACTGAGGTTGCTTAATTTCGGCGATTTACGCGTTCACTGCAGTTTCTCCCGATTCTCTCTGTGTAATGCGTTGTCTCTGCTTTCTCGTGAATTTCTGCGTTCTTTGCGATGTCTGCTCCATTTTCTGACTCTCTGTGTTGTCAGCGCGTTCTCCACTTTCTCATTATGCTCTGCGTTTACTTCGTTGTTTTCTGTGTTTCATTAATTCCCGCGTTTTTTGCGTTTTCTGTTGTTTGCCCTGATATTCTCTGTTTACTGCATTGTCTCCAAATTCTCCTGACCTTCTGCATTTTCTGCGTTCTCTCGTCTTTCTTCTTACTCTCTCTGTTATCAGCGCTTTCTCCTCTGTCTCATGATTCTCTGCGTTTCCTTCGTAGTTTTCTGTTTTTGCTTAATTTCTGCGATTTACACTCTCCCTGCTGTTTCTTGTCTCCTTCTCTGTTTGGAGCGTTGTGTCCAAATTCTCCTGAATTTCTACTTTTTCTGAGTCCTCGGCTGTCAATTCTGACTCTCTCTGTTATCACCGCATTCTCCTCTTTCTCATGATTATCTAAGATTTCTTTGTTGTCTCCTGAGGTTGCTTAATTTCTGCATTTTACGCGTTCACTGCAGTTTGTCTCCATTCTCCCTGTGTAATGGGTTGTCTCCACTTTCTCATGAATTTCTGTGTTCTTTGCGTTGTCTGCTCCCGTTTCTGACTCTCTGTGTTGTCAGCGCGTTCTCCACTTCTCATTATGCTCTGCGTTTACTTCGTTGTTTTCTGTGTTTCATTAATTCCCGCGTTTTTTGCGTTTTCTCTTGTTTGCGCTGATACTCTCTGTTTACTGCGTTGTCTCCGAATTCTCCTGAACTTCTGCATTTTCTGCGTTCTCTGGTCTTTCTCCTTACTCTCTCTGTTATCAGCGCTTTCTCCTCTGTCTCATGATGCTCTGCGTTTCCTTCGTAGTTTTCTGTTTTTCCTTAATTTCTGCGATTTGCACTCTCCCTGCTGTTTTTTGTCTCCTTCTCTGTTTGGAGCGTTGTGTCCAAATTCTCCTGAATTTCTACGTTTTCTGAGTCCTCGGCTGTCAATTCTGACTCTCTCTGCTATCAACGCATTCTCCTCTTTCTCTTGATTATCTAAGATTTCTTCGTTGTCTCCTGCTGTTGCTTAATTTCTGCATTTTTCGCGTTCCCTGCAGGTTGTCCAGATTCCCTCTGTGTCCTGCGTTGTCTCTGCTACCTCTTGAATTTCTGCGTTCGTTGCGTTTTCTGCTCCCTTTTCAGACCCTCTGTGTTGTCAGCCTTTTGTCCACTTTCTCATTATGCTCTGCGTTTACTTCGTTGTTTTCTGTTTTTCATTAATTCCCGCGTTTTTTGCGTTTTCTTTTGTTTGCCCTGATACTCTCTGTTTACTGCGTTGTCTCCGAATTCTCCTGAACTTCTGCATTTTCTGCGTTCTCTGGTCTTTCTCCGTACTCTCTCTGTTATCAGCGCTTTCTCCTTTTCTCATGATGCTCTGCGTATCCTTCGTAGTTTTCTCTTTTTGCTTAATCTGCGTTTTACACTCTCCCTGCTGTTTCTTGTCTCCTTCTCTGTTTGGAGCGTTGTGTCCAAATTCTCCTAAATTTCTACGGGTTCTGAGTCATCTGCTGTCAATTCTGACTCTCTCTGTTATCACCGCAGTCTCCTCTTTCTCTTGATTATCTATGATTTCTTCTTTGTCTCCTGCTGTTGCTTAATTTCTGCGTTTTACGCGTTCTCTGCATTTTGTCCCGATTCTCTCTGTGTAATGCGTTGTCTCTGCTTTCTCGTGAATTTCTGCGTTCTTTGCGATGTCTGCTCCATTTTCTGACTCTCTGTGTTGTCAGCGCGTTCTCCACTTTCTCATTATGCTCTGCGTTTACTTCGTTGTTTTCTGTTTTTCATTAATTCCCGCGTTTTTGCGTTTTCTCTTGTTTGCGCTGATACTCTCTGTTTACTGCGTTGTCTTCGAATTCTCCTAAACTTCTGCATTTTCTGCGTTCTCTGTTCTTTCTGCTTAATCTCTCTGTTGTCAGCGCTTTCTCCTCTGTCTCATGATTCTCTGCGTTTCCTTCGTAGTTTTCTGTTTTTGCTTAATTTCTGCGATTTACACTCTCCCTGCTGTTTCTTGTCTCCTTCTCTGTTTGGAGCGTTGTGTCCAAATTCTCCTGAATTTCTACGTTTTCTGAGTCCTCGGCTGTCAATTCTGACTCTCTCTGTTATCACCGCATTCTCCTCTTTCTCATGATTATCTAAGATTTCTTTGTTGTCTCCTGAGGTTGCTTAATTTCTGCATTTTACGCGTTCACTGCAGTTTGTCTCCATTCTCCCTGTGTAATGGGTTGTCTCCACTTTCACATGAATTTCTGCGTTCTTTGCGTTGTCTGCTCCATTTTCTGACTCTCTGTGTTGTCAGCGCGTTCTCCACTTTCTCATTATGCTCTGCGTTTACTTCGTTGTTTTCTGTTTTTCATTAATTCCCGCGTTTTTGCGTTTTCTCTTGTTTGCCCTGATACTCTCTGTTTACTGCGTTGTCTTCGAATTCTCCTGAACTTCTGCATTTTCTGCGTTCTCTGGTCTTTCTCCTTACTCTCTCTGTTATCAGCGCTTTCTCCTCTGTCTCATGATTCTCTGCGTTTCCTTCGTAGTTTTCTGTTTTTGCTTAATTTCTGCGATTTACACTCTCCCTGCTGTTTCTTGTCTCCTTCTCTGTTTGGAGCGTTGTGTCCAAATTCTCCTGAATTTCTACGTTTTCTGAGTCCTCGGCTGTCAATTCTGACTCTCTCTGTTATCACCGCAGTCTCCTCTTTCTCTTGATTATCTATGATTTCTTCTTTGTCTCCTGCTGTTGCTTAATTTCTGCATTTTTCGCGTTCCCTGCAGTTTTGTCCAGATTCCCTCTGTGTCCTGCGTTGTCTCCGCTACCTCTCGAATTTCTGCGTTCGTTGCGTTTTCTGCTCCCTTTTCTGACTCTCTGTGTTGTCAGCCTTTTGTCCACTTTCTCATTATGCTCTGCGTTTACTTCGTTGTTTTCTGTTTTTCATTAATTCCCGCGTTTTTTGCGTTTTCTGTTGTTTGCCCTGATACTCTCTGTCTACTGCCTTGTCTCCGAATTCTCCTGAACTTCTGCATTTTCTGCGTTCTCTGGTCTTTCTCCTTACTCTCTCTGTTATCAGCGCTTTCTCCTCTGTCTCATGATGCTCTGCGTTTCCTTCGTAGTTTTCTGGTTTTTCCTTAATTTCTGCGATTTACACTCTCCCTGCTCTTTCTTGTCTCCTTCTCTGTTTGGAGCGTTGTGTCCAAATTCTCCTGAATTTCTACGTTTTCTGAGTCCTCGGCTGTCAATTCTGACTCTCTCTGTTATCACCGCATTCTCCTCATTCTCTTGATTATCTATGATTTCTTTGTTGTCTCCTGAGGTTGCTTAATTTCTGCATTTTACGCCTTCACTGCAGTTTGTCTCCATTCTCCCTGTGTAATGGGTTGTGTCCACTTTCTCATTAATTTCTGCGTTCTTTGCGTTGTCTGCTCCCTTTTCTGACTCTCTGTGTTGTCAGCGCGTTCTGCACTTTCTCATCATGCTCTGCGTTTACTTCGTTGTTTTCTGTATTTCATTAATTCCCGCGTTTTTTGCGTTTTCTGTTGTTTGCGCTGATACTCTCTGTTTACTGCGTTGTCTCCGAATTCTCCTGAACTTCTGCATTTTCTGCGTTCTCTGGTCTTTCTCCTTACTCTCTCTGTTATCAGTGCTTTCTCCTCTGTCTTATGATGCTCTGCGTTTCCTTCGTAGTTTTCTGTTTTTCCTTAATTTCTGCGATTTACACTCTCCCTGCTGTTTCTTGTCTCCTTCTCTTGTGTCCAAATTCTCCTGAATTTCTACGTTTTCTGAGTCCTCGGCTGTCAATTCTGACTCTCCCTGTTATCAACGCATTCTCCTCTTTCTCATGATTATCTAAGATTTCTTCGTTGTCTCCTGCTGTTGCTTAAATTCTGGGTTTTTCGCGTTCCCTGCAGTTTGTCCCGATTCCCTCTGTGTCCTGCGTTGTCTCCGCTTCCTCTTGAATTTCTGCGTTTGTTGCGTTGTCTGCTCCCTTTTCTGACTCTCTGTGTTGTCAGCCTTTTCTCCACTTTCTCATTATGCTCTGCGTTTACTTCGTTGTTTTCTGTTTTTCATTAATTCCCGCGTTTTTTGCCTTTTCTGTTGTTGGCCCTGATACTCTCTGTTTACTGCGTTGTCTCAGAATTCTCCTGAACTTCTGCATTTTCTGCGTTCTCTGGTCTTTCTCCTTACTCTCTCTGTTATCAGCGCTTTCTCCTCTGTCTCATGATGCTCTGCGTTTCCTTCGTAGTTTTCTGTTTTTCCTTAATTTCTGCTATTTACACTCTCCCTGCTGTTTCTTGTCTCCTTCTCTGTTTGGAGCGTTGTGTCCAAATTCTCCTGAATTTCTACGTTTTCTGTGTCCTTGGCTGTCAATTCTGACTCTCTCTGCTATCACCACTTTCTCTTCTTTCTCATGATTATCTAAGATTTCTTCTTTGTCAACTGAGGTTGCTTAATTTCGGCGATTTACGCGTTCACTGCAGTTTGTCCCGATTCTCTCTGTGTAATGCGTTGTCTCTGCTTTCTCGTGAATTTTTGCGTTCTTTGCGTTGTCTGCTCCCTTTTCTGACTCTCTGTGTTGTCAGCACATTCTCCACTTTCTCATTATGCTCTGCGTTTACTTCGTTGTTTTCTGTTTTTCATTAATACCCGCGTTTTTGCGTTTTCTCTTGTTTGCCCTGATACTCTCTGTTTACTGCGTTGTCTCAGAATTCTCCTGAACTTCTGCATTTTCTGCCTTCTATGGCCTTTCTCCTTACTCTCTCTGTTATCAGCGCTTTCTCCTCTGTCTCATGATTCTCTGCGTATCCTTCGTAGTTTTCTGTTTTTGCTTAATTTCTGCGATTTACACTCTCCCTGCTGTTTCTTGTCTCCTTCTCTGTTTGGAGCGTTCTGTCCAAATTCTCCTAAATTTCTACGTTTTCTGAGTCCTCTGCTGTCAATTCTGACTCTCTCTGTTATCACCGCAGTCTCCTCTTTCTCTTGATTATCTATGATTTCTTCTTTTTCTCCTGCTGTTGCTTAATTTCTGCATTTTTCGCGTTCCCTGCAGTTTTGTCCAGATTCCCTCTGTGTCCTGCGTTGTCTCCGCTACCTCTTGAATTTCTGCGTTCGTTGCGTTTTCTGCTCCCTTTTCTGACTCTCTGTGTTGTCAGCCTTTTGTCCACTTTCTCATTATGCTCTGCGTTTACTTCGTTGTTTTCTGTTTTTCATTAATTCCCGCGTTTTTTGCGTTTTCTGTTGTTTGCCCTGATACTCTCTGTCTACTGCCTTGTCTCCGAATTCTCCTGAACTTCTGCATTTTCTGCGTTCTCTGGTCTTTCTCCTTACTCTCTCTGTTATCAGCGCTTTCTCCTCTTCTCATGATGCTCTGCGTTTCCTTCGTAGTTTTCTGTTTTTGCTTAATTTCTGCGATTTACCCTCTCCCTGCTGTTTCTTGTCTCCTTCTCTGTTTGGAGCGTTGTGTCCAAATTCTCCTGAATTTCTAAGTTTTCAGAGTCCTCGGCTGTCAATTCTGACTCTCTCTGTTATCACCGCAGTCTCCTCTTTCTCTTGATTATCTATGATTTCTTCTTTGTCTCCTGCTGTTGCTTAATTTCTGCATTTTTCGCGTTCCCTGCAGTTTTGTCCAGATTCCCTCTGTGTCCTGCGTTGTCTCCGCTACCTCTTGAATTTCTGCGTTCGTTGCGTTTTCTGCTCCCTTTTCTGACTCTCTGTGTTGTCAGCCTTTTCTCCACTTTCTCATTATGCTCTGCGTTTACTTCGTTGTTTTCTGTTTTTCATTAATTCCCGCGTTTTTTGCGTTTTCTGTTGTTTGCCCTGATACTCTCTGTCTACTGCCTTGTCTCCGAATTCTCCTGAACTTCTGCATTTTCTGCGTTCTCTGGTCTTTCTCCTTACTCTCTCTGTTATCAGCGCTTTCTCCTCTTCTCATGATGCTCTGCGTTTCCTTCGTAGTTTTCTGTTTTTGCTTAATTTCTGCGATTTACACTCTCCCTGCTGTTTCTTGTCTCCTTCTCTGTTTGGAGCGTTGTGTCCAAATTCTCCTGAATTTCTAAGTTTTCAGAGTCCTCGGCTGTCAATTCTGACTCTCTCTGTTATCACCGCAGTCTCCTCTTTCTCATGATTATCTATGGTTCCTCCGTTGTCTCCTGATGTTGCTTAATTTCTGCGTTTTACGCATTCTCTGCATTTTGTCCCGATTCCCTCTGTGTACTGCGTTGTCTCCGCTTCCTCTTGAATTTCTGCGTTCTTTGCATTGTCTGCTTCTTTTTCTGACTCTCTGTGTTGTCAGCGCGTTCTCCACGTTCTCATTGTGCACTGCGTTTACTTCGCTGTTTTTTGTTTTTCATTAATTCCCGCGTTTTTTGCGTTTTCTGTTGTTTGCCCTGATACTCTCTGTTTACTGCGTTGTCTCTGAATTCTCCTGAACTTCTGCATTTACTGCGTTCTCTGGTCTTTCTCCGTACTCTCTCTGTTATCAGCGCTTTCTCCTCTTCTCATGATGCTCTGCGATTCTATCGTAGTTTTCTGTTTTTGCTTAATCTCCGTTTTACCCTCTCCCTGCTGTTTCTTGTCTCCTTTTCTGTTTGGAGCGTTGTGTCCAAATTCTCCTGAATTTCTACGTTTTCTGAGTCCTCGGCTGTCAATTCTGACTCTCTCTGTTATCAACGCATTCTCCTCTTTCTCATGATTATCTATGATTTCTTCGTTGTTTCCTGCTGTTGCTTAATTTCTGCGTTTTACGTGTTCTCTGCAGTTTGTCCCGATTCCCTCTGTGTACTGCATTGTCTCTGCTTCCTCTTGAATTCCTGCGTTCTTTGCGTTGTCTGCTCCCTTGTCTGACTCTGTGTTGTCAGCATGTTCTCCACTTTCTCATTATGCTCTGCGTTTACTTCGTTGTTTTCTGTTTTTCATTAATTCCCGCGTTTTTTGCGTTTTCTCTTGTTTGCCCTGATACTCTCTGTCTACTGCCTTGTCTCCGAATTCTCCTGAACTTCTGCATTTTCTGCGTTCTCTAGTCTTTCTCCTTACTCTCTCTGTTATCAGCGCTTTCTCCTCTGTCTCATGATGCTCTGCGTTTCCTTCGTAGTTTTCTGTTTTTGCTTAATTTCTGCGATTTACACTCTCCCTGCTGTTTCTTGTCTCCTTCTCTGTTTGGAGCGTTGTGTCCAAATTCTCCTGAATTTCTACGTTTTCAGAGTCCTCGGCTGTCAATTCTGACTCTCTCTGTTATCACCGCAGTCTCCTCTTTCTCATGATTATCTATGATTCCTCCGTTGTCTCCTGATGTTGCTTAATTTCTGCGTTTTACGCATTCTCTGCATTTTGTCCCGATTCCCTCTTTGTACTGCGTTGTCTCCGTTTCCTCTTGAATTTCTGCGTTCTTTGCATTGTCTGCTTCTTTTTCTGACTCTCTGTGTTGTCAGCGCGTTCTCCACGTTCTCATTGTGCACTGCGTTTACTTCGTTGTTTTTTGTTTTTCATTAATTCCCGCGTTTTTTGCGTTTTCTGTTGTTTGCCCTGATACTCTCTGTTTACTGCGTTGTCTCTGAATTCTCCTGAACTTCTGCATTTTCTGCGTTCTCTGGTCTTTCTCCTTACTCTCTCTGTTATCAGCGCTTTCTCCTCTGTCTCATGATGCTCTGCGTTTCCTTCGTAGTTTTCTGTTTTTCCTTAATTTCTGCTATTTACACTCTCCCTGCTGTTTCTTGTCTCCTTCTCTGTTTGGAGCGTTGTGTCCAAATTCTCCTGAATTTCTACGTTTTCTGTGTCCTTGGCTGTCAATTCTGACTCTCTCTGCTATCACCACTTTCTCTTCTTTCTCATGATTATCTAAGATTTCTTCTTTGTCAACTGAGGTTGCTTAATTTCGGCGATTTACGCGTTCACTGCAGTTTGTCCCGATTCTCTCTGTGTAATGCGTTGTCTCTGCTTTCTCGTGAATTTTTGCGTTCTTTGCGTTGTCTGCTCCATTTTCTGACTCTCTGTGTTGTCAGCACATTCTCCACTTTCTCATTATGCTCTGCGTTTACTTCGTTGTTTTCTGTTTCTCATTAATACCCGCGTTTTTGCGTTTTCTCTTGTTTGCGCTGATACTCTCTGTTTACTGCGTTGTCTCAGAATTCTCCTGAACTTCTGCATTTTCTGCGTTCTATGGCCTTTCTCCTTACTCTCTCTGTTATCAGCGCTTTCTCCTCTGTCTCATGATTCTCTGCGTATCCTTCGTAGTTTTCTGTTTTTGCTTAATTTCTGCGATTTACACTCTCCCTGCTGTTTCTTGTCTCCTTCTCTGTTTGGAGCGTTCTGTCCAAATTCTCCTAAATTTCTACGTTTTCTGAGTCCTCTGCTGTCAATTCTGACTCTCTCTGTTATCACCGCAGTCTCCTCTTTCTCTTGATTATCTATGATTTCTTCTTTGTCTCCTGCTGTTGCTTAATTTCTGCATTTTTCGCGTTCCCTGCAGTTTTGTCCAGATTCCCTCTGTGTCCTGCGTTGTCTCCGCTACCTCTTGAATTTCTGCGTTCTTTGCGTTTTCTGCTCCCTTTTCTGACTCTCTGTGTTGTCAGCCTTTTCTCCACTTTCTCATTATGCTCTGCGTTTACTTCGTTGTTTTCTGTTTTTCATTAATTCCCGCGTTTTTTGCGTTTTCTGTTGTTTGCCCTGATACTCTCTGTCTACTGCCTTGTCTCCGAATTCTCCTGAACTTCTGCATTTTCTGCGTTCTCTGGTCTTTCTCCTTACTCTCTCTGTTATCAGCGCTTTCTCCTCTTCTCATGATGCTCTGCGTTTCCTTCGTAGTTTTCTGTTTTTGCTTAATTTCTGCGATTTACACTCTCCCTGCTGTTTCTTGTCTCCTTCTCTGTTTGGAGCGTTGTGTCCAAATTCTCCTGAATTTCTAAGTTTTCAGAGTCCTCGGCTGTCAATTCTGACTCTCTCTGTTATCACCGCAGTCTCCTCTTTCTCATGATTATCTATGGTTCCTCCATTGTCTCCTGATGTTGCTTAATTTCTGCGTTTTACGCATTCTCTGCATTTTGTCCCGATTCCCTCTGTGTACTGCGTTGTCTCCGCTTCCTCTTGAATTTCTGCGTTCTTTGCATTGTCTGCTTCTTTTTCTGACTCTCTGTGTTGTCACCGCGTTCTCCACGTTCTCATTGTGCACTGCGTTTACTTCGCTGTTTTTTGTTTTTCATTAATTCCCGCGTTTTTTGCGTTTTCTGTTTTTTGCCCTGATACTCTCTGTTTACTGCGTTGTCTCTGAATTCTCCTGAACTTCTGCATTTACTGCGTTCTCTGGTCTTTCTCCGTACTCTCTCTGTTATCAGCGCTTTCTCCTCTTCTCATGATGCTCTGCGATTCTATCGTAGTTTTCTGTTTTTGCTTAATCTGCGTTTTACCCTCTCCCTGCTGTTTCTTGTCTCCTTTTCTGTTTGGAGCGTTGTGTCCAAATTCTCCTGAATTTCTACGTTTTCTGAGTCCTCGGCTGTCAATTCTGACTCTCTCTGTTATCAACGCATTCTCCTCTTTCTCATGATTATCTATGATTTCTTCGTTGTTTCCTGCTGTTGCTTAATTTCTGCGTTTTACGTGTTCTCTGCAGTTTGTCCCGATTCCCTCTGTGTACTGCATTGTCTCTGCTTCCTCTTGAATTCCTGCGTTCTTTGCGTTGTCTGCTCCCTTGTCTGACTCTGTGTTGTCAGCACGTTCTCCACTTTCTCATTATGCTCTGCGTTTACTTCGTTGTTTTCTGTTTTTCATTAATTCCCGCGTTTTTTGCGTTTTCTGTTGTTTGCCCTGATATTCTCTGTTTACTGCGTTGTCTCCAAATTCTCCTGAACTTCTGCATTTTCTGCGTTCTCCGGTCTTTCTCCTTACTCTCTCTGTTATCAGCGCTTTCTCCTCTTCTCATGATGCTCTGCGATTCCTTCGTAGTTTTCTGTTTTTGCTTAATCTGCGTTTTACACTCTCCCTTCTGTTTCTTGTCTCTTCCTCTCTTTGGAGCGTTGTGTCCAAATTCTCCTGAATTTCTACGTTTTCTGAGTCCTCGGCTGTCAATTCTGACTCTCTCTGCTATCACGCATTCTCTTCTTTCTCATGATTATCTAAGATTTCTTCTTTGTCAACTGAGGTTGCTTAATTTCGGCGATACGCGTTCACTGCAGTTTCTCCCGATTCTCTCTGTGTAATGCGTTGTCTCTGCTTTCTCGTGAATTTCTGCGTTCTTTGCGATGTCTGCTCCATTTTCTGACTCTCTGTGTTGTCAGCGCGTTCTCCACTTTCTCATTATGCTCTGCGTTTACTTCGTTGTTTTCTGTGTTTCATTAATTCCCGCGTTTTTTGAGTTTTCTGTTGTTTGCCCTGATACTCTCTGTCTACTGCCTTGTCTCCGAATTCTCCTGAACTTCTGCATTTTCTGCGTTCTCTGGTCTTTCTCCTTACTCTCTCTGTTATCAGCGCTTTCTCCTCTGTCTCATGATGCTCTGCGTTTCCTTCGTAGTTTTCTGTTTTTTCCTTAATTTCTGCGATTTACACTCTCCCTGCTGTTTCTTGTCTCCTTCTCTGTTTGGAGCGTTGTGTCCAAATTCTCCTGAATTTCTACGTTTTCAGAATCCTCGGCTGTCAATTCTGACTCTCCCTGTTATCAACGCATTCTCCTCTTTCTCATGATTATCTAAGATTTCTTCGTTGTCTCCTGCTGTTGCTTAATTTCTGCATTTTTCGCGTTCCCTGCAGTTTGTCCAGATTCCCTCTGTGTCCTGCGTTGTCTCCGCTACCTCTTGAATTTCTGCGTTTGTTGCGTTTTCTGCTCCCTTTTCTGACTCTCTGTGTTGTCAGCCTTTTGTCCACTTTCTCATTATGCTCTGCGTTTCCTTCGTTGTTTTCTGTTTTTCATTAATTCCCGCGTTTTTTGCGTTTTCTGTTGTGTTGCCCTGATACACTCTGTTTACTGCGTTGTCTCCGAATTCTCCTGTACTTCTGCATTTTCTGAGTTCTCTGGTCTTTCTCCTTACTCTCTCTGTTATCAGCGCTTTCTCCTCTTCTCATGATGCTCTGCGTATCCTTCGTAGTTTTCTGTTTTTGCTTAATCTGCGTTTTACACTCTCCCTGCTGTTTCTTGTCTCCTTCTCTGTTTGGAGCGTTGTGTCCAAATTCTCCTCAATTTCTACGTTTTCTGAGTCCTCGGCTGTCAATTCTGACTCTCTCTGTTTTCACCGCATTCTCCTCTTTCTCATGATTATCTAAGATTTCTTTGTTGTCTCCTGAGGTTGCTTAATTTCTGCATTTTACGCGTTCACTGCAGTTTGTCTCCATTCTCCCTGTGTAATGGGTTGTCTCCACTTTCTCATGAATTTCTGCGTTCTTTGCGTTGTCTGCTCCCTTTTCTGACTCTCTGTGTTGTCAGCGCGTTCTCCCCTTTCTCATTATGCTCTGCGTTTACTTCATTGTTTTCTGTTTTTCATTAATTCCCGCGTTTTTTGCGTTTTCTGTTGTTTGCGCTGATACTCTCTCTTTACTGCGTTGTCTCAGAATTCTCCTGAACTTCAGCATTTTCTGCGTTCTCTGGTCTTTCTCCTTACTCTCTCTGTTATCAGCGCTTTCTCCTCTGTCTCATGATGCTCTGCGTTTCCTTCGTAGTTTTCTGGTTTTTCCTTAATTTCTGCGATTTACACTCTCCCTGCTGTTTCTTGTCTCCTTCTCTGTTTGGAGCGTTGTGTCCAAATTCTCCTGAATTTCTACGTTTTCTGAGTCCTCGGCTGTCAATTCTGACTCTCCCTGTTATCAACGCATTCTCCTCTTTCTCATGATTATCTAAGATTTCTTTGTTGTCTCCTGAGGTTGCTTAATTTCTGCATTTTACGCGTTCACTGCAGTTTGTCTCCATTCTCCCTGTGTAATGGGTTGTCTCCACTTTCTCATGAATTTCTGCGTTCTTTGTGTTGTCTGCTCCCTTTTCTGACTCTCTGTGTTGTCAGCGCGTTCTCCACTTTCTCATTATGCTCTGCGTTTACTTCATTGTTTTCTGGTTTTCATTAATTCCCGCGTTTTTTGCGTTTTCTGTTGTTTGCGCTGATACTCTCTCTTTACTGCGTTGTCTCAGAATTCTCCTGAACTTCAGCATTTTCTGCGTTCTCTGGTCTTTCTCCTTACTCTCTCTGTTATCAGCGCTTTCTCCTCTGTCTAATGATGCTCTGCGTTTCCTTCGTAGTTTTCTGTTTTTCCTTAATTTCTGCGATTTACACTCTCCCTGCTGTTTCTTGTCTCCTTCTCTGTTTGGAGCGTTGTGTCCAAATTCTCCTGAATTTCTACGTTTTCTGAGTCCTCGGCTGTCAATTCTGACTCTCTCTGCTATCCCCGCATTCTCTTCTTTCTCATGATTATCTAAGATTTCTTCTTTGTCAACTGAGGTTGCTTAATTTCGGCGATTTACGCGTTCACTGCAGTTTGTCCCGTTTCTCTCTGTGTAATGCGTTGTCTCTGCTTTCTCGTGAATTTTTGCGTTCTTTGCATTGTCTGCTCCATTTTCTGACTCTCTGTGTTGTCAGTGCTTTCTCCTCTGTCTCCTGATGCTCTGCGTTTCCTTCGTAGTTTTCTGTTTTTCCTTAATTTCTGCTATTTACACTCTCCCTGCTGTTTCTTGTCTCCTTCTCTGTTTGGAGCGTTTTGTCCAAATTCTCCTGAATTTCTACGTTTTCTGAGTCCTCGGCTGTCAATTCTGACTCTCCCTGTTATCAACGCATTCTCCTCTTTCTCATGATTATCTAAGATTTCTTCGTTGTCTCCTGCTGTTGCTTAATTTCTGCATTTTTCGCGTTCCCTGCAGTTTGTCCAGATTCCCTCTGTGTCCTGCGTTGTCTCCGCTACCTCTTGAATTTCTGCGTTCGTTGCGTTTTCTGCTCCCTTTTCTGACTCTCTGTGTTGTCAGCCTTTTGTCCACTTTCTCATTATGCTCTGCGTTTCCTTCGTTGTTTTCTGTTTTTCATTAATTCCCGCGTTTTTTGCGTTTTCTGTTGTGTTGCCCTGATACACTCTGTTTACTGCGTTGTCTCCGAATTCTCCTGTACTTCTGCATTTTCTGAGTTCTCTGGTCTTTCTCCTTACTCTCTCTGTTATCAGCGCTTTCTCCTCTTCTCATGATGCTCTGCGTATCCTTCGTAGTTTTCTGTTTTTGCTTAATCTGCGTTTTACACTCTCCCTGCTGTTTCTTGTCTCCTTCTCTGTTTGGAGCGTTGTGTCCAAATTCTCCTGAATTTCTACGTTTTCTGAGTCCTCGGCTGTCAATTCTGACTCTCTCTGTTTTCACCGCATTCTCCTCTTTCTCATGATTATCTAAGATTTCTTTGTTGTCTCCTGAGGTTGCTTAATTTCTGCATTTTACGCGTTCACTGCAGTTTGTCTCCATTCTCCCTGTGTAATGGGTTGTCTCCACTTTCTCATGAATTTCTGCGTTCTTTGCGTTGTCTGCTCCCTTTTCTGACTCTCTGTGTTGTCAGCGCGTTCTCCACTTTCACATTATGCTCTGCGTTTACTTCATTGTTTTCTGTTTTTCATTAATTCCCGCGTTTTTTGCGTTTTCTGTTGTTTGCGCTGATACTCTCGGTTTACTGCGTTGTCTCAGAATTCTCCTGAACTTCAGCATTTTCTGCGTTCTCTGGTCTTTCTCCTTACTCTCTCTGTTCTCAGCGCTTTCTCCTCTGTCTCATGATGCTCTGCGTTTCCTTCGTAGTTTTCTGGTTTTTCCTTAATTTCTGCGATTTACACTCTCCCTGCTGTTTCTTGTCTCCTTCTCTGTTTGGAGCGTTGTGTCCAAATTCTCCTGAATTTCCACGTTTTCTGAGTCCTCGGCTGTCAATTCTGACTCTCCCTGTTATCAACGCATTCTCCTCTTTCTCATGATTATCTAAGATTTCTTTGTTGTCTCCTGAGGTTGCTTAATTTCTGCATTTTACGCGTTCACTGCAGTTTGTCTCCATTCTCCCTGTGTAATGGGTTGTCTCCACTTTCTCATGAATTTCTGCGTTCTTTGTGTTGTCTGCTCCCTTTTCTGACTCTCTGTGTTGTCAGCGCGTTCTCCACTTTCTCATTATGCTCTGCGTTTACTTCATTGTTTTCTGTTTTTCATTAATTCCCGCGTTTTTTGCGTTTTCTGTTGTTTGCGCTGATACTCTCTCTTTACTGCGTTGTCTCAGAATTCTCCTGAACTTCAGCATTTTCTGCGTTCTCTGGTCTTTCTCCTTACTCTCTCTGTTATCAGCGCTTTCTCCTCTGTCTCATGATGCTCTGCGTTTCCTTCGTAGTTTTCTGTTTTTCCTTAATTTCTGCGATTTACACTCTCCCTGGGGTTTCTTGTCTCCTTCTCTGTTTGGAGCGTTGTGTCCAAATTCTCCTGAATTTCTACGTTTTCTGAGTCCTCGGCTGTCAATTCTGACTCTCTCTGCTATCCCCGCATTCTCTTCTTTCTCATGATTATCTAAGATTTCTTCTTTGTCAACTGAGGTTGCTTTATTTCGGCGATTTACGCGTTCACTGCAGTTTGTCCCGTTTCTCTCTGTGTAATGCGTTGTCTCTGCTTTCTCGTGAATTTTTGCGTTCTTTGCGTTGTCTGCTCCATTTTCTGTCTCTCTGTGTTGTCAGTGCTTTCTCCTCTGTCTCCTGATGCTCTGCGTTTCCTTCGTAGTTTTCTGTTTTTCCTTAATTTCTGCTATTTACACTCTCCCTGCTGTTTCTTGTCTCCTTCTCTGTTTGGAGCGTTGTGTCCAAATTCTCCTGAATTTCTACGTTTTCTGAGTCCTCGGCTGTCAATTCTGACTCTCCCTGTTATCAACGCATTCTCCTCTTTCTCATGATTATCTAAGATTTCTTCGTTGTCTCCTGCTGTTGCTTAATTTCTGCATTTTTCGCGTTCCCTGCAGTTTGTCCAGATTCCCTCTGTGTCCTGCGTTGTCTCCGCTACCTCTTGAATTTCTGCGTTCGTTGCGTTTTCTGCTCCCTTTTCTGACTCTCTGTGTTGTCAGCCTTTTGTGCACTTTCTCATTATGCTCTGCGTTTACTTCGTTGTTTTCTGTTTTTCATTAATTCCCGCGTTTTTTGCCTTTTCTGTTGTTTGCCCTGATACTCTCTGTTTACTGCCTTGTCTCCGAATTCTCCTGAACTTCTGCATTTTCTGCGTTCTCTGGTCTTTCTCCTTACTCTCTCTGTTATCAGCGCTTTCTCCTCTTCTCATGATGCTCTGCGTATCCTTCGTAGTTTTCTGTTTTTGTTAATTTCTGCGATTTACACTCTCCCTGCTGTTTCTTGTCTCCTTCTCTGTTTGGAGCGTTGTGTCCAAATTTTCCTGAATTTCTACGTTTTCTCAGTCCTCGCCTGTCAATTCTGACTCTCTCTGTTATCACCGCATTCTCCTCTTTCTCATGATTATCTAAGATTTCTTTGTTGTCTCCTGAGGTTGCTTAATTTCTGCATTTTCGCCTTCACTGGAGATTGTTTCCATTATCCCTATGTAATGGGTTGTCTCCACTTTCTCATGAATTTCTGCGTTCTTTGCGTTGTCTGCTCCCTTTTCTGACTCTCTGTGTTGTCAGCGCGTTCTCCACTTTCTCATTATGCTCTGCGTTTACTTCGTTGTTTTCTGTATTTCATTAATTCCCGCAATTTTGCGTTTTCTGTTGTTTGCGCTGATACTCTCTGTTTACTGCGTTGTCTAGGAATTCTCCTGAACTTCTGCATTTTCTGCGTTCTCTGGTCTTTCTCCTTACTCTCTCTGTTATCAGCGCTTTCTCCGCTGTCTCATGATGCTCTGCGTTTCCTTCGTAGTTTTCAGTTTTTCCTTAATTTCTGCGATTTACACTCTCCCTGCTGTTTCTTGTCTCCTTCTCTGTTTGGAGCGTTGTGTCCAAATTCTCCTGAATTTCTACGTTTTCTGAGTCCTCGGCTGTCAATTCTGACTCTCTCTGCTATCACCGCATTCTCTTCTTTCTCATGATTATCTAAGATTTCTTCTTTGTCAACTGAGGTTGCTTAATTTCGGCGATATACGCGTTCACTGCAGTTTGTCCCGATTCTCTCTGTGTAATGCGTTGTCTCTGCTTTCTCGTGAATTTTTGCGTTCTTTGCGTTGTCTGCTCCCTTTTCTGACTCTCTGTGTTGTCAGCACGTTCTCCACTTTCTCATTATGCTCTGCGTTTACTTCGTTGTTTTCTGTTTTTCATTAATACCCGCGTTTTTGCGTTTTCTCTTGTTTGCGCTGATACTCTCTGTTTACTGCGTTGTCTCCGAATTCTCCTGAAGTTCTGCATTTTCTGCGTAATCTGGTCTTTCTCCTTACTCTCTCTGTTCTCAGCGCTTTCTCCTCTGTCTCATGATTCTCTGCGTTTCCTTCGTAGTTTTCTGTTTTTGCTTAATTTCTGCGATTTACACTCTCCCTGCTGTTTCTTGTCTCCTTCTCTGTTTGGAGCGTTGTGTCCAAATTCTCCTGAATTTCTACGTTTTCTGAGTCCTCGGCTGTCAATTCTGACTCTCTCTGTTATCACCGCATTCTCCTCTTTCTCATGATTCTCTAAGATTTCTTTGTTCTCTCCTGAGGTTGCTTAATATCTGCGTTATACGCCTTCACTGCAGTTTGTCTCCATTCTCCCTGTGTAATGGGTTGTCTCCACTTTCTCATAAATTTCTGCGTTCTTTGCGTTGTCTGCTCCCTTTTCTGACTCTCTGTGTTGTCAGCGCGTTCTCCACTTTCTCATTATGCTCTGCGTTTACTTTGTTGTTTTCTGTATTTCATTAATTCCCGCGTTTTTTGCGTTTTCTGTTGTTTGCGCTGATACTCTCTGTTTACTGCGTTATCTCAGAATTCTCCTGAACTTCTGCATTTTCTGCGATCCCTTGTCTTTCTCCTTACTCTCTCTGTTATCAGCGCTTTCTACTCTGTCTCATGATGCTCTGCGTTTCCTTCGTAGTTTTCTGTTTTTGCTTAATTTCTGCGATTTACACTCTCCCTGCTGTTTCTTGTCTCCTTCTCTGTTTGGAGCGTTGTGTCCAAATTCTCCTCAATTTCTACGTTTTCTGAGTCCTCGGCTGTCAATTCTGAATCTCCCTGTTATCAACGCAGTCTCCTCTTTCTCATGATTATCTAAGATTTCTTCTTTGTCTCCTGCTGTTGCTTAATTTCTGCATTTTTCGCGTTCCCTGCAGTTTGTCCAGATTCCCTCTGTGTCCTTCTTTGTCTCCGCTACCTCTTGAATTTCTGCGATCGTTGCGTTTTCTGCTCCCTTTTCTGACTCTCTGTGTTGTCAGCCTTTTGTCCACTTTCTCATTATGCTCTGCGTTTACTTCGTTGTTTTCTGTTTTTCATTAATTCCCGCGTTTTTTGCGTTTTCTGATGTTTGCCCAGATACTCTCTGTTTACTGCCTTGTCTCCGAATTCTCCTGAACTTCTGCATTTTCTGCGTTCTCTGGTCTTTCTCCTTACTCTCTCTGTTATCAGCGCTTTCTCCTCTTCTCATGATGCTCTGCGTATCCTTCGTAGTTTTCTGTTTTTGCTTAATCTGCGTTTTACACTCTCCCTGCTGTTTCTTGTCTCCTTCCCTGTTTGGAGCGTTGTGTCCAAATTCTCCTGAATTTCTACGTTTTCTGAGTCCTCGGCTGTCAATTCTGACTCTATCTGCTATCAAGGCATTCTCCTCTTTCTCTTGATTATCTATGATTTCTTCTTTGTCTCCTGCTGTTGCTTAATTTCTGCGTTTTACGCGTTCTCTGCATTTTTTCCCGATTCTCTCTGTGTAATGCTTTGTCTCTGCTTTCTCGTGAATTTTTGCGTTCTTTGCGTTGTCTGCTCCCTTTTCTGACTCTCTGTGTTGTCAGCACGTTCTCCACTTTCTCATTATGCTCTGCGTTTACTTCGTTGTTTTCTGTTTTTCATTAATACCCGCGTTTTTGCGTTTGATCTTGTTTGCGCTGATACTCTCTGTTTACTGCGTTGTCTCTGAATTCTCCTGAACTGCATTTTCTGCGTTCTCTGGTCTTTCTCCTTACTCTCTCTGTTATCAGCCCTTTCTCCTCTGTCTCATGATTCTCTGCGTTTCCTTCGTAGTTTTCTGTTTTTGCTTAATTTCTGTGATTTACACTCTCCCTGCTGTTTCTTGTCTCCTTCTCTGTTTGGAGCGTTGTGTCCAAATTCTCTTGAATTTCTACGTTTTCTGAGTCCTCGGCTGTCAATTCTGACTCTCTGTTATCACCGCATTCTCCTCTTTCTCATGATTATCTAAGATTTCTTTGTTGTCTCCTGAGGTTGCTCATTTTCTGCATTTTACGCCTTCACTGCAGTTTGTCTCCATTCTCCCTGTGTAATGGGTTGTCTCCACTTTCTCATGAATTTCTGCGTTCTTTGCGTTGTCTGCTCCCTTTTCTGACTCTCTGTGTTTTCAGCGCGTTCTCCACTTTCTCATATGCTCTGCGTTTACTTCGTTGTTTTCTGTTTTTCCTTAATTGCCGCGTTTTTTGCGTTTTCTGTTGTTTGCGCTGATACTCTCTGTTTACTGCGTTGTTTCCGAATTCTCCTGAACTTCTGCATTTTCTGCGTTCCCTGGTCTTTCTCCTTACTCTCTCTGTTATCAGTGCTTTCTCCTCTGTCTCATGATGCTCTGCGTTTCCTTCGTAGTTTTCTGTTTTACCTTAATTTCTGCGATTTACACTCTCCCTGCTGTTTCTTGTCTCCTTCTCTGTTTGGAGCGTTGTGTCCAAATTCTCATGAATTTCTACGTTTTCTGAGTCCTCGGCTGTCAATTCTGACTCTCCCTGTTATCAACGCATTCTCCTCCTTCTCATGATTATCTAAGACTTCTTCGTTGTCTCCTGCTGTTGCTTAATTTCTGCATTTTTCGCGTTCCCTGCAGTTTGTCCAGATTCCCTCTGTGTCCTGCGTTGTCTCCGCTACCTCTTGAATTTCTGCGTTCGTTGCGTTTTCTGCTCCCTTTTCTGACTCTCTGTGTTGTCAGCCTTTTGTCCACTTTCTCATTATGCTCTGCGTTTACTTCGTTGTTTTCTGTTTTTCATTAATTCCCGCGTTTTTTGCGTTTCCTGTTGTTTGCCCTGATACTCTCTGTTTACTGCGTTGTCTCCGAATTCTCCTGAACTTCTGCATTTTCTGCGTTCTCTGGTCTTTCTCCTTACTCTCTCTGTTATCAGCGCTTTCTCCTCTTTCTCATGATGCTCTGCGTATCCTTCGTAGTTTTCTGTTTTGGCTTAATCTGCGTTTTACACTCTCCCTGCTGATTCTTGTCTCCTTCTCTGTTTGGAGCGTTGTGTCCAAATTTTCCTGAATTTCTACGTTTTCAGAGTCCTCTGCTGTCAATTCTGACTCTCTCTGTTATCACCGCAGTCTCCTCTTTCTCTTGATTATCTATGATTTCTTCTTTGTCTCCTGCTGTTGCTTAATTTCTGCGTTTTACGCGTTCTCTGCATTTTGTCCTGATTCTCTCTGTGTAATGCGTTGTCTCTGCTTTCTCGTGAACTTCTGCGTTCTTTGCGATGTCTGCTCCATTTTCTGACTCTCTGTGTTGTCAGCGCGTTCTCCACTTTCTAATTATGCTCTGCGTTTACTTCGTTGTTTTCTGTTTTTCATTAATTCCCGCGTTTTTGCGTTTTCTCTTGTTTGCGCTGATACTCTCTGTTTACTGCGTTGTCTTCGAATTCTCCTGAACTTCTGCATTTTCTGCGTTCTCTGGTCTTTCTCCTTACTCTCTCTGTTATCAGCACTTTCTCCTCTGTCTCATGATTCTCTGCGTTTCCTTCGTAGTTTTCTGTTTTTGCTTAATTTCTGCGATTTACACTCTCACTGCTGTTTCTTGTCTCCTTCTCCCTTTGGAGCGTTGTGTCCAAATTCTCCTGAATTTCTACGTTTTCTGAGTCCTCGGCCTTCAATTCTGACTCTCTCTGTTATCACCGCATTCTCCTCTTTCTCATGATTATCTAAGATTTCTTTGTTGTCTCCTGAGGTTGCTTAATTTCTGCATTTTACGCGTTCACTGCAGTTTGTCTCCATTCTCCCTGTGTAATGGGTTGTCTCCACTTTCTCATGAATTTCTGCGTTCTTTGCGTTGTCTGCTCCCTTTTCTGACTCTCTGTGTTGTCAGCGCGTTCTCCACTTTCTCATTATGCTCTGCGTTTACTTTTTTGTTTTCTGTATTTCATTAATTCCCGCGTTTTTTGCGTTTTCTGTTGTTTGCCCTGATACTCTGTGTTTACTGCGTTGTCTCAGAATTCTCCTGAACATCTGCATTTTCTGCGTTCTCTGGTCTTTCTCCTTACTCTCTCTGTTATCAGAGCTTTCTCCTCTGTCTCATGATGCTCTGCGTTTCCTTCGTAGTTTTCTGTTTTTTCCTTAATTTCTGCGATTTACACTCTCCCTGCTGTTTCTTGTCTCCTTCTCTGTTTGGAGCGTTGTGTCCAAATTCTCCTGAATTTCTACGTTTTCAGAGTCCTCGGCTGTCAATTCTGACTCTCTCTGCTATCAACGCATTCTCCTCTTTCTCTTGATTATCTATGATTTCTTCTTTGTCTCTTGCTGTTGCTTAATTTCTGCGTTTTACATGTTCTCTGCGTTTTGTCCCGATTCTCTCTGTGTAATGCGTTGTCTCTGCTTTCTCGTGAATTTCTGCGTTCTTTGCGTTGTCTGCTCCATTTTCTGACTCTCTGTGTTGTCAGCGCGTTCTCCACTTTCTCATTATGCTCTGCTTTTACTTCGTTGTTTTCAGTTTTTCATTAATTCCCGCGTTTTTGCGTTTTCTCTTGTTTGCGCTGATACTCTCTGTTTACTGCGTTGTCTTCGAATTCTCCTGAACTTCTGTATTTTCTGCGTTCTCTGATCTTTCTCCTTACTCTCTCTGTTATCAGCGCTTTCTCCTCTTCTCATGATGCTCTGCGTATCCTTCGTAGCTTTCTGTTTTTGCTTAATCTGCGTTTTACACTCTCCCTGCTGATTCTTGTCTCCTTCTCTGTTTGGAGCGTTGTGTCCAAATTCTCCTAAATTTCAACGTTTTCTGAGTCCTCTGCTGTCAATTCTCACTCTCTCTGTTATCACCGCAGTCTCCTCTTTCTCTTGATTATCTATGATTTCTTCTTTGTCTCCTGCTGTTGCATAATTTCTGCGTTTTACGCGTTCTCTGCATTTTGTCCCGATTCTCTCTGTGTAATGCGTTGTCTCTGCTTTCTCGTGAATTTCTGCGTTCTTTGCGTTGTCTGCTCCCTTTTCTGACTCTCTGTGTTGTCAGCGCGTTCTCCACTTTCTCATTATGGCCTGCGTTTACTTCGTTGTTTTCTGTTTTTCGTTAATTTCTGCGTTTTACACTCTCCCTGCTGTTTCTTGTCTCCTTCTCTGTTTGGAGCGTTGTGTCCAAATTCTCCTGAATTTCTACGTTTTCTGAGTCCTCGGCTGTCAATTCTGACTCTCTCTGCTGTCACCGCATTCTCTTCTTTCTCATGATTATCTATGATTTCTTCTTTGTCTCCTGCTGTTGCTTAATTTCTGCGTTTTACGCGTTCTCTGCGTTTTGTCCCGATTCTCTCTGTGTAATGCGTTGTCTCTGCTTTCTCGTGAATTTATGCGTTCTTTGCGTTGTCTGCTCCTTTTTCTGACTCTCTGTGTTGTCAGCGCGTTCTCCACTTTCTCATTATGCTCTGCGTTTACTTCGTTGTTTTCTGTTTTTCCTTAATTTTCGCGTTTTTTGCGTTTTCTCTTGTTTGCGCTGATACTCTCTGTTTACTGCGTTGTCTCCGAATTCTCCTGAACTTCTGCATTTTCTGCGTTCCCTGGTCTTTCTCCTTACTCTCTCTGTTATCAGTGCTTTCTCCTCTGTCTCATGATGCTCTGGGTTTCCTTCGTAGTTTTCTGTTTTTCCTTAATTTCTGCGATTTACACTCTCCCTGCTGTTTCTTGTCTCCTTCTCTGTTTGGATCGTTGTGTCCAAATTCTCCTGAATTTCGACCTTTTCTGAGTCCTCGGGTGCCAATTCTGACTCTCCCTCTTATCAACGCATTCTCCTCTTTCTCATGATTATCTAACATTTCTTCGTTGTCTCCTGCTGTTGCTTAATTTCTGCATTTTTCGCGTTCCCTGCAGTTTGTCCAGATTCCCTCTGTGTCCTGCGTTGTCTCTGCTACCTCTTGAATTTCTGCGTTCGTTGCGTTTTCTGCTCCCTTTTCTGACCCTCTGTGTTGTCAGCCTTTTGTTCACTTTCTCATTATGCTCTGCGTTTACTTCGTTGTTTTCTGTTTTTCATTAATTCCCGCGTTTTTGCGTTTTCTCTTGTTTGCGCTGATACTCTCTGTTTACTGCGTTGTCTTCGAATTCTCCTGAACTTCTGCATTTTCTGGGTTCTCTGTTCTTTCTCCTTAATCTCTCTGTTATCATCGCTTTCTCCTCTGTCTCATGATTCTCTGCGTTTCCTTCGTAGTTTTCTGTTTTTGCTTAATTTCTGCGATTTACACTCTCCCTGCTGTTTCTTGTCTCCTTCTCTGTTTGGAGCGTTGTGTCCAAATTCTCCTGAATTTCTACTTTTTCTGATTCCTCGGCTGTCAATTCTGACTCTCTCTGTTATCACCGCATTCTCCTCTTTCTCATGATTATCTAAGATTTATTTGTTGTCTCCTGAGGTTGCTTAATTTCTGCATTTTACGCCTTCACTGCAGTTTGTCTCCATTCTCCCTGTGTAATGGGTTGTCTCCACTTTCACATGAATTTCTGCGTTCTTTACGTTGTCTGCTCCCTTTTCTGACTCTCTGTGTTGTCAGCGCGTTCTCCACTTTCTCATTATGCTCTGCGTTTACTTCGTTGTTTTCTGTATTTCATTAATTCCCGCGTTTTTTGCGATTTTCTGTTGTTTGCGCTGATACTCTCTGTTTTCTGCGTTGTCTCAGAATTCTCCTGAAATTCTGCATTCTGCGTTCTCTTGTCTTTCTCCTTTCTCTCTCTGTTATCAGCGCTTTCTCCTGTGTCTCATGATGCTCTGCGTTTCCTTCGTAGTTTTCTGTTTTTTCCTTAATTTCTGCGATTTACACTCTCCCTGCTGTTTCTTGTCTCCTTCTCTGTTTGGAGCGTTGTGTCTAAATTCTCCTGAATTTCTACGTTTTCAGAGTCCTCGGCTGTCAATTCTGACTCTCTCTGCTATCAACGCATTCTCCTCTTTCTCTTGATTTTCTATGATTTCTTCTTTGTCTCCTGCTGTTGCTTAATTTCTGCGTTTTACGCGTTCTCTGCGTTTTGTCCCGATTCTCTCTGTGTAATGCGTTGTCTCTGCTTTCTCGTGAATTTATGCGTTCTTTGCGTTGTCTGGTCCATTTTCTGACTCTCTGTGTTGTCAGCGTGTTCTCCACTTTCTCATGATGCTCTGCGTATCCTTCGTAGTTTTCTGTTTTTGCTTAATCTGCGTTTTACACCCTCCCTGCTGTTTGTTGTCTCCTTCTCTGTTTGGAGCGTTGTGTCCAAATTCTCCTGAATTTCTACGTTTTCTGAGTCCTCGGCTGTCAATTCTGACTCTTTCTGTTATCACCGCATTCTCCTCTTTCTCATGATTATCTAAGATTTCTTTGTTGTCTCCTGAGGTTGCTTAATATATGCATTTTACGCCTTCACTGCAGTTTGTTTCCATTCTCCCTGTGTAATGGGTTGTCTCCACTTTCTCATGAATTTCTGCGTTCTTTGCGTTGTCTGCTCCGTTTTTGACTCTCTGTGTTGTCAACGCGTTCTCCACTTTCTCATTATGCTCTGCGTTTACTTCGTTGTTTTCTGTATTTCATTAATTCCCGCGTTTTTTGCGTTTTCTGTTGTTTGCGCTGATACTCTCTGTTTACTGCGTTGTCTCAGAATTCTCCTGAACTTCTGCATTTTCTGCGTTCTCTGGTCTTTCTCCTTACTCTCTCTGTTATCAGCGCTTTCTCCTCTGTCTCATGATGCTCTGCGTTTCCTTCGTAGTTTTCTGTTTTTCCTTAATTTCTGCTATTTACACTCTCCCTGCTGTTTCTTGTCTCCTTCTCTGTTTGGAGCGTTGTGTCCAAATTCTCCTGAATTTCTACGTTTTCTGAGTCCTCGGCTGTCAATTCTGACTCTCTCTGTTATCACCGCAGTCTCCTCTTTCTCTTGATTATCTATGATTTCTTCTTTGTCTCCTGCTGTTGCTTAATTTCTGCGTTTTACGCGTTCTCTGCATTTTGTCCTGATTCTCTCTGTGTAATGCGTTGTCTCTGCTTTCTCGTGAACTTCTGCGTTCTTTGCGATGTCTGCTCCATTTTCTGACTCTCTGTGTTGTCAGCGCGTTCTCCACTTTCTAATTATGCTCTGCGTTTACTTCGTTGTTTTCTGTTTTTCATTAATTCCCGCGTTTTTGCGTTTTCTCTTGTTTGCGCTGATACTCTCTGTTTACTGCGTTGTCTTCGAATTCTCCTGAACTTCTGCATTTTCTGCGTTCTCTGGTCTTTCTCCTTACTCTCTCTGTTATCAGCGCTTTCTCCTCTGTCTCATGATTCTCTGCGTTTCCTTCGTAGTTTTCTGTTTTTGCTTAATTTCTGCGATTTACACTCTCACTGCTGTTTCTTGTCTCCTTCTCCCTTTGGAGCGTTGTGTCCAAATTCTCCTGAATTTCTACGTTTTCTGAGTCCTCGGCCTTCAATTCTGACTCTCTCTGTTATCACCGCATTCTCCTCTTTCTCATGATTATCTAAGATTTCTTTGTTGTCTCCTGAGGTTGCTTAATTTCTGCATTTTACGCGTTCACTGCAGTTTGTCTCCATTCTCCCTGTGTAATGGGTTGTCTCCACTTTCTCATGAATTTCTGCGTTCTTTGCGTTGTCTGCTCCCTTTTCTGACTCTCTGTGTTGTCAGCGCGTTCTCCACTTTCTCATTATGCTCTGCGTTTACTTTTTTGTTTTCTGTATTTCATTAATTCCCGCGTTTTTTGCGTTTTCTGTTGTTTGCCCTGATACTCTCTGTTTACTGCGTTGTCTCAGAATTCTCCTGAACTTCTGCATTTTCTGCGTTCTCTGGTCTTTCTCCTTACTCTCTCTGTTATCAGAGCTTTCTCCTCTGTCTCATGATGCTCTGCGTTTCCTTCGTAGTTTTCTGTTTTTTCCTTAATTTCTGCGATTTACACTCTCCCTGCTGTTTCTTGTCTCCTTCTCTGTTTGGAGCGTTGTGTCCAAATTCTCCTGAATTTCTACGTTTTCAGAGTCCTCGGCTGTCAATTCTGACTCTCTCTGCTATCAACGCATTCTCCTCTTTCTCCTGATTATCTATGATTTCTTCTTTGTCTCTTGCTGTTGCTTAATTTCTGCGTTTTACATGTTCTCTGCGTTTTGTCCCGATTCTCTCTGTGTAATGCGTTGTCTCTGCTTTCTCGTGAATTTCTGCGTTCTTTGCGTTGTCTGCTCCATTTTCTGACTCTCTGTGTTGTCAGCGCGTTCTCCACTTTCTCATTATGCTCTGCTTTTACTTCGTTGTTTTCAGTTTTTCATTAATTCCCGCGTTTTTGCGTTTTCTCTTGTTTGCGCTGATACTCTCTGTTTACTGCGTTGTCTTCGAATTCTCCTGAACTTCTGTATTTTCTGCGTTCTCTGATCTTTCTCCTTACTCTCTCTGTTATCAGCGCTTTCTCCTCTTCTCATGATGCTCTGCGTATCCTTCGTAGTTTTCTGTTTTTGCTTAATCTGCGTTTTACACTCTCCCTGCTGATTCTTGTCTCCTTCTCTGTTTGGAGCGTTGTGTCCAAATTCTCCTAAATTTCAACGTTTTCTGAGTCCTCTGCTGTCAATTCTCACTCTCTCTGTTATCACCGCAGTCTCCTCTTTCTCTTGATTATCTATGATTTCTTCTTTGTCTCCTGCTGTTGCATAATTTCTGCGTTTTACGCGTTCTCTGCATTTTGTCCCGATTCTCTCTGTGTAATGCGTTGTCTCTGCTTTCTCGTGAATTTCTGCGTTCTTTGCGTTGTCTGCTCCCTTTTCTGACTCTCTGTGTTGTCAGCGCGTTCTCCACTTTCTCATTATGGCCTGCGTTTACTTCGTTGTTTTCTGTTTTTCGTTAATTCCCGCGTTTTTTGCGTTTTCTCCCTGCTGTTTCTTGTCTCCTTCTCTGTTTGGAGCGTTGTGTCCAAATTCTCCTGAATTTCTACGTTTTCTGAGTCCTCGGCTGTCAATTCTGACTCTCTCTGCTGTCACCGCATTCTCTTCTTTCTCATGATTATCTATGATTTCTTCTTTGTCTCCTGCTGTTGCTTAATTTCTGCGTTTTACGCGTTCTCTGCGTTTTGTCCCGATTCTCTCTGTGTAATGCGTTGTCTCTGCTTTCTCGTGAATTTCTGCGTTCTTTGCGTTGTCTGCTCCATTTTCTGACTCTCTGTGTTGTCAGCGTGTTCTCCACTTTCTCATTATGCTCTGCGATTACTTCGTTGTTTTCTGTTTTTCATTAATTCCCGCGTTTTTGCGTTTTCTCTTGTTTGCGCTGATACTCTCTGTTTACTGCGTTGTCTTCGAATTCTCCTGAACTTCTGCATTTTCTGCGTTCTCTGGTCTTTCTCCTTACTCTCTCTGTTATCAGCGCTTTCTCCTCTGTCTCATGATGCTCTGCGTTTCCTTCGTAGTTTTCTGTTTTTGCTTAATTTCTGCGATTTACACTCTCCCTGCTGTTTCTTGTCTCCTTCTCTGTTTGGAGCGTTGTGTCCAAATTCTCCTGAATTTCTACGTTTTCTGAGTCCTCGGCTGTCAATTCTGTCTCTCCCTGTTATCAACGCATTCTCCTCTTTCTCATGATTATCTAAGATTTCTTTGTTGTCTCCTGAGGTTGCTTAATTTCTGCATTTTACGCGTTCACTGCAGTTTGTCTCCATTGTCCCTGTGTAATGGGTTGTCTCCACTTTCTCATGAATTTCTGCGTTCTTTGCGTTGTCTGCTCCTTTTTCTGACTCTCTGTGTTGTCAGCGCGTTCTCCACTTTCTCATTATGCTCTGCGTTTACTTCGTTGTTTTCTGTTTTTCATTAATTTTCGCGTTTTTTGCGTTTTCTCTTGTTTGCGCTGATACTCTCTGTTTACTGCGTTGTCTCCGAATTCTCCTGAACTTCAGCATTTTCTGCGTTCCCTGGTCTTTCTCCTTACTCTCTCTGTTATCAGTGCTTTCTCCTCTGTCTCATGATGCTCTGGGTTTCCTTCGTAGTTTTCTGTTTTTCCTTAATTTCTGCGATTTACACTCTCCCTGCTGTTTCTTGTCTCCTTCTCTGTTTGGATCGTTGTGTCCAAATTCTCCTGAATTTCGACCTTTTCTGAGTCCTCGGCTGCCAATTCTGACTCTCCCTCTTATCAACGCATTCTCCTCTTTCTCATGATTATCTAACATTTCTTCGTTGTCTCCTGCTGTTGCTTAATTTCTGCATTTTTCGCGTTCCCTGCAGTTTGTCCAGATTCCCTCTGTGTCCTGCGTTGTCTCTGCTACCTCTTGAATTTCTGCGTTCGTTGCGTTTTCTGCTCCCTTTTCTGACCCTCTGTGTTGTCAGCCTTTTGTCCACTTTCTCATTATGCTCTGCGTTTACTTCGTTGTTTTCTGTTTTTCATTAATTCCCGCGTTTTTGCGTTCTTGTTTGCGCTGATACTCTCTGTTTACTGCGTTGTCTTCGAATTCTCCTGAACTTCTGCATTTTCTGGGTTCTCTGTTCTTTCTCCTTAATCTCTCTGTTATCATCGCTTTCTCCTCTGTCTCATGATTCTCTGCGTTTCCTTCGTAGTTTTCTGTTTTTGCTTAATTTCTGCGATTTACACTCTCCCTGCTGTTTCTTGTCTCCTTCTCTGTTTGGAGCGTTGTGTCCAAATTCTCCTGAATTTCTACTTTTTCTGATTCCTCGGCTGTCAATTCTGACTCTCTCTGTTATCACCGCATTCTCCTCTTTCTCATGATTATCTAAGATTTATTTGTTGTCTCCTGAGGTTGCTTAATTTCTGCATTTTACGCCTTCACTGCAGTTTGTCTCCATTCTCCCTGTGTAATGGGTTGTCTCCACTTTCACATGAATTTCTGCGTTCTTTACGTTGTCTGCTCCCTTTTCTGACTCTCTGTGTTGTCAGCGCGTTCTCCACTTTCTCATTATGCTCTGCGTTTACTTCGTTGTTTTCTGTATTTCATTAATTCCCGCGTTTTTTGCGATTTTTCTGTTGTTTGCGCTGATACTCTCTGTTTTCTGCGTTGTCTCAGAATTCTCCTGAAATTCTGCATTCTGCGTTCTCTTGTCTTTCTCCTTTCTCTCTCTGTTATCAGCGCTTTCTCCTCTGTCTCATGATGCTCTGCGTTTCCTTCGTAGTTTTCTGTTTTTTCCTTAATTTCTGCGATTTACACTCTCCCTGCTGTTTCTTGTCTCCTTCTCTGTTTGGAGCGTTGTGTCTAAATTCTCCTGAATTTCTACGTTTTCAGAGTCCTCGGCTATCAATTCTGACTCTCTCTGCTATCAACGCATTCTCCTCTTTCTCTTGATGATCTATGATTTCTTCTTTGTCTCCTGCTGTTGCTTAATTTCTGCGTTTTACCCGTTCTCTGCATTTTGTCCCGATTCTCTCTGAGTAATGCGTTGTCTCTGCTTTCTCGTGAATTTCTGCGTTCTTTGCGTTGTCTGCTCCATTTTCTGACTCTCTGTGTTGTCAGCGCGTTCTCCACTTTCTCATTATGCTCTGCGTTTACTTCGTTGTTTTCTGTTTTTCATTAATTCCCGCGTTTTTTGCGTTTTCTGTTGTTTGCCCTGATACTCTCTGTTTACTGCCTTGTCTCCGAATTCTCCTGAACTTCTGAATTTTCTGCGATCTCTGGTCTTTCTCCTTACTCTCTCTGTTATCAGCGCTTTCTCCTCTTCTCATGATGCTCTGCGTATCCTTCGTAGTTTTCTGTTTTTGCTTAATCTGCGTTTTACACTCTCCCTGCTGTTTCTTGTCTCCTTCTCTGTTTGGAGCGTGGTGTCCAAATTCTCCTGAATTTCTACGTTTTCTGAGTCCTCGGCTGTCAATTCTGTCTCTCTGTGTTATCACCGCATTCTCCTCTTTCTCATGATTATCTAAGATTTCTTTGTTGTCTCCTGAGGTTGCTTAATTTCTGCATTTTACGCCTTCACTGCAGTTTGTCTCCATTCTCCCTGTGTAATGGGTTGTCTCCACTTTCTCATGAATTTCTGCGTTCTTTGCGTTGTCTGCTCCCTTTTCTGACTCTCTGTGTTGTCAGCGCGTTCTCCACTTTCTCATTATGCTCTGCGTTTACTTCGTTGTTTTCTGTATTTCATTAATTCCCGCGTTTTTTGCGTTTTCTGTTGTTTGCGCTGATACTCTCTGTTTACTGCGTTGTCTCCGAATTCTCCTGAACTTCTGCATTTTCTGCGTTCTCTGGTCTTTCTCCTTACTCTCTCTGTTATCAGCGCTTTCTCCTCTGTCTCATGATGCTCTGCGTTTCCTTCGTAGTTTTCTGTTTTTCCTTAATTTCTGCGATTTGCACTCTCCCTGCTGTTTCTTGTCTCCTTCTCTGTTTGGAGCGTTGTGTCCAAATTCTCCTGAATTTCTACGTTTTCTGAGTCCTCGGCTGTCAATTCTGACTCTCTCTGCTATCAATGCATTCTCCTCTTTCTCTTGATTATCTATGATTTGTTCCTTGACTCCTGCTGTTGCTTAATTTCTGTGTTTTACGCGTTCTCTGCATTTTGTCCCGATTCTCTCTGTGTAATGCGTTGTCTCTGCTTTCTCGTGAATTTCTGCGTTCTTTGCGTTGTCTGCTCCATTTTCTGACTCTCTGTGTTGTCTTCGCGTTCTCCACTTTCTCATTATGCTCTGCGTTTACTTCGTTGTTTTCTGTTTTTCATTAATTCCCGCTTTTTTGCGTTTTCTCTTGTTTGCGCTGATACTCTCTGTTTACTGCGTTGTCTTCGAATTCTCCTGAACTTCTGCATTTTCTGCGTTCTCTGGTCTTTCTCCTTACTCTCTCTGTTATCAGCGCTTTCTCCTCTGTCTCATGATTCTCTGCGTTTCCTTCGTAGTTTTCTGTTTTTGCTTAATTTCTGTGATTTACACTCTCCCTGCTGTTTCTTGTCTCCTTCTCTGTTTGGAGCATTGTGTCCAAATTCTCCTGAATTTCTACGTTTTCTGTGTCCTCGGCTGTCAATTCTGACTCTCTCTGTTATCATCGAATTCTCCTCTTTCTCATGATTATCTAAGATTTCTTTGTTGTCTCCTGAGGTTGCTTAATTTCTGCATTTTACGCGTTCACTGCAGTTTGTCTCCATTCTCCCTGTGTAATGGGTTGTCTCCACTTTCTCATGAATTTCTGCGTTCTTTGCGCTGTCTGCTCCTTTTCCTGACTCTCTCTGTTATCAGCGCTTTCTCCTCTTTCTCATGATGCTCTGCGTTTACTTCGTTGTTTTCTGTTTTTCATTAATTCCCGCGTTTTTTGCGTTTTCTGTTGTTTGCGCTGATACTCTGTTTACTGCGTTGTCTCAGAATTCTCCTGAACTTCTGCATTTTCTGCGTTCTCTGGTCTTTCTCCTTACTCTCTCTGTTATCAGCGCTTTCTCCTCTGTCTCATGATGCTCTACGTTTCCTTCGTAGTTTTCTATTTTTTCCTTAATTTCTGCGATTTACACTCTCCCTGCTGTTTCTTGTCTCCTTCTCTGTTTGGAGCGTTGTGTCCAAATCCTCCTGAATTTCTACGTTTTCAGAGTCCTCCGCTGTCAATTCTGACTCTCTCTGCTATCAACGCATTCTCCTCTTTCTCTTGATTATCTATGATTTCTTCTTTGTCTCCTGCTGTTGCTTAATTTCTGCGTTTTACGCGTTCTCTGCGTTTTGACCCGATTCTCTCTGTGTAATGCGTTGTCTCTGCTTTCTCGTGAATTTCTGCGTTCTTTGCGTTGTCTGCTCCATTTTCTGACTCTCTGTGTTGTCAGCACGTTCTCCACTTTCTCATTATGCTCTGCGATTACTTCTTTGTTTTCTGTTTTTCATTAATTCCCGCGTTTTTGCGTTTTCTCTTGTTTGCGCTGATACTCTCTGTTTACTGCGTTGTCTCCGAATTCTCCTGAACTTCTGCATTTTCTGCGTTCTCTGGTCTTTCTCCTTACTCTCTCTGTTTTCAGCGCTTTCTACTCTGTCTCATATTTCTCTGCGTTTCCTTCGTAGTTTTCTGTTTTTGCTTAATTTCTGCGATTTACACTCTCCCTGCTGTTTCTTGTCTCCTTCTCTGTTTGGAGCGTTGTGTCCAAATTCTCCTGAATTTCGACGTTTTCTGAGTCCTCGGCTGTCAATTCTGACTCTCTGTTATCACCGCATTCTCCTCTTTCTCATGATTATCTAAGATTTCTTTGTTGTCACCTGAGGTTGCTTAATATCTGCGTTTTACGCCTTCACTGCAGTTTGTCTCCATTCTCCCTGTGTAATGGGTTGTCTCCACTTTCTCATGAATTTCTGCGTTCTTTGCGTTGTCTGCTCCCTTTTCTGACTCTCTGTGTTGTCAGCGCGTTCTCCACTTTCTCATTATGCTCTGCGTTTACTTTGTTGTTTTCTGTATTTCATTAATTCCCGCGTTTTTTGCGTTTTCTGTTGTTTGCGCTGATACTCTCTGTTTACTGCGTTGTCTCAGAATTCTCCTGAACTTCTGCATTTTCTGCGTTCTCTGGTCTTTCTCCTTACTCTCTCTGTTATCAGCGCTTTCTCCTCTGTCTCATGATGCTCTGCGTTTCCTTCGTAGTTTTCTGTTTTTGCTTAATTTCTGCGATTTACACTCTCCCTGCTGTTTCTTGTCTCCTTCTCTGTTTGGAGCGTTGTGTCCAAATTCTCCTGAATTTCTACGTTTTCAGAGTCCTCGGCTGTAAATTCTGACTCTCTCTGTTATCACCGCAGTCTCCTCTTTCTCATGATTATCTATGATTCCTCCGTTGTCTCCTGATGTTGCTTAATTTCTGCGTTTTACGCATTCTCTGCATTTTGTCCCGATTCCCTCTGTGTACTGCGTTGTCTCCGCTTCCTCTTGAATTTCTGCGTTCTTTGCATTGTCTGCTTCTTTTTCTGACTCTCTGTGTTGTCAGAGCGTTCTCCACGTTCTCATTGTGCACTGCGTTTACTTCGCTGTTTTTTGTTTTTCATTAATTCCCGCGTTTTTTGCGTTTTCTGTTGTTTGCCCTGATACTCTCTGTTTACTGCGTTGTCTCTGAATTCTCCTGAACTTCTGCATTTACTGCGTTCTCTGCTCTTTCTCCGTACTCTCTCTGTTATCAGCGCTTTCTCCTCTTCTCATGATGCTCTGCGATTCTTTCGTAGTTTTCTGTTTTTGCTTAATCTGCGTTTTACCCTCTCCCTGCTGTTTCTTGTCTCCTTTTCTGTTTGGAGCGTTGTGTCCAAATTCTCCTGAATTTCTACGTTTTCTGAGTCCTCGGCTGTCAATTCTGACTCTCTCTGTTATCAACGCATTCTCCTCTTTCTCATGATTATCTATGATTTCTTCGTTGTTTCCTGCTGTTGCTTAATTTCTGCGTTTTACGTGTTCTCTGCAGTTTGTCCCGATTCCCTCTGTGTACTGCATTGTCTCTGCTTCCTCTTGAATTCCTGCGTTCATTGCGTTGTCTGCTCCCTTGTCTGACTCTGTGTTGTCAGCACGTTCTCCACTTTCTCATTATGCTCTGCGTTTACTTCGTTGTTTTCTGTTTTTCATTAATTCCCGCGTTTTTGCGTTTTCTGTTGTTTGCCCTGATATTCTCTGTTTACTGCGTTGTCTCCAAATTCTCCTGAACTTCTGCATTTTCTGCGTTCTCCAGTCTTTCTCCTTACTCTCTCTGTTATCAGCGCTTTCTCCTCTTCTCATGATGCTCTGCGATTCCTTCGTAGTTTTCTGTTTTTGCTTAATCTGCGTTTTACACTCTCCCTTCTGTTTCTTGTCTCTTTCTCTCTTTGGAGCGTTGTGTCCAAATTCTCCTGAATTTCTACGTTTTCTGAGTCCTCGGCTGTCAATTCTGACTCTCTCTGCTTTCACCGCATTCTCTTCTTTCTCATGATTATCTAAGATTTCTTCTTTGTCAACTGAGGTTGCTTAATTTCGGCGATTTACGCGTTCACTGCAGTTTCTCCCGATTCTCTCTGTGTAATGCGTTGTCTCTGCTTTCTCGTGAATTTCTGCGTTCTTTGCGATGTCTGCTCCATTTTCTGACTCTCTGTGTTGTCAGCGCGTTCTCCACTTTCTCATTATGCTCTGCGTTTACTTCGTTGTTTTCTGTGTTTCATTAATTCCCGCGTTTTTTGCGTTTTCTGTTGTTTGCCCTGATATTCTCTGTTTACTGCATTGTCTCCAAATTCTCCTGACCTTCTGCATTTTCTGCGTTCTCTCGTCTTTCTTCTTACTCTCTCTCTTATCAGCGCTTTCTCCTCTGTCTCATGATTCTCTGCGTTTCCTTCGTAGTTTTCTGTTTTTGCTTAATTTCTGCGATTTACACTCTCCCTGCTGTTTCTTGTCTCCTTCTCTGTTTGGAGCGTTGTGTCCAAATTCTCCTGAATTTCTACGATTTCTGAGTCCTCGGCTGTCAATTCTGACTCTCTCTGTTATCACCGCATTCTCCTCTTTCTCATGATTATCTAAGATTTCTTTGTTGTCTCCTGAGGTTGCTTAATTTGTGCATTTACGCGTTCACTGCAGTTTGTCTCCATTCTCCCTGTGTAATGGGTTGTCTCCACTTTCTCATGAATTTCTGTGTTCTTTGCGTTGTCTGCTCCCGTTTCTGACTCTCTGTGTTGTCAGCGCGTTCTCCACTTTCTCATTATGCTCTGCGTTTACTTCGTTGTTTTCTGTATTTCATTAATTCCCGCGTGTTTTGCGTTTTCTGTTGTTTGCGCTGATACTCTCTGTTTACTGCGTTGTCTCCGAATTCTCCTGAACTTCTGCATTTTCTGCGTTCTCTGGTCTTTCTCCTTACTCTCTCTGTTATCAGCGCTTTCTCCTCTGTCTCATGATGCTCTGCGTTTCCTTCGTAGTTTTCTGTTTTTCCTTAATTTCTGCGATTTGCACTCTCCCTGCTGTTTCTTGTCTCCTTCTCTGTTTGGAGCGTTGTGTCCAAATTCTCCTGAATTTCTACGTTTTCTGAGTCCTCGGCTGTCAATTCTGACTCTCTCTGCTATCAACGCATTCTCCTCTTTCTCTTGATTATCTATGATTTCTTCTTTGACTCCTGCTGTTGCTTAATTTCTGTGTTTTACGCGTTCTCTGCATTTTGTCCCTATTCTCTCTGTGTAATGCGTTGTCTCTGCTTTCTCGTGAATTTCTGCGTTCTTTGCGTTGTCTGCTCCTTTTTCTGACTCTCTGTGTTGTCCTCGCGTTCTCCACTTTCTCATTATGCTCTGCGTTTACTTCGTTGTTTTCTGTTTTTCATTAATACCCGCGTTTTTGCGTTTTCTCTTGTTTGCGCTGATACTCTCTGTTTACTGCGTTGTCTCCGAATTCTCCTGAACTTCTGCATTTTCTGCGTTCTCTGGTCTTTCTCTTTACTCTCTCTGTTATCAGCGCTTTCTCCTCTGTCTCATGATTCTCTGCGTTTCCTTCGTAGTTTTCTGTTTTTGCTTAATTTCTGCGATTTACACTCTCCCTGCTGTTTCTTGTCTCCTTCTCTGTTTGGAGCGTTGTGTCCAAATTCTCCTGAATTTCTACGTTTTCTGAGTCCTCGGCTGTCAATTCTGACTCTCCCTGTTATCAACGCATTCTCCTCTTTCTCATGATTATCTAAGATTTCTTTGTTGTCTCCTGAGGTTGCGTAATTTCTGCATTTTACGCGTTCATTGAAGTTTGTCTCCATTGTCCCTGTGTAATGGGTTGTCTCCACTTTCTCATGAATTTCTGCGTTCTTTGCGTTGTCTGCTCCTTTTTCGGACTCTCTGTGTTGTCAGCGCGTTATCCACTTTCTCATTATGCTCTGCGTTTACTTCGTTGTTTTCTGTTTCTCCTTAATTGCCGCGTTTTTTGCGTTTTCTGTTGTTTGCGCTGATACTCTCTGTTTACTGCGTTGTCTCCGAATTCTCCTGAACTTCTGCATTTTCTGTGTTCCCTGGTCTTTCTCCTTACTCTCTCTGTTATCAGTGCTTTCTCCTCTGTCTCATGATGCTCTGCGTTTCCTTCGTAGTTTTCTGTTTTTCCTTAATTTCTGCGATTTACACTCTCCCTGCTGTTTCTTGTCTCCTTCTCTGTTTGGAGCGTTGTGTCCAAATTCTCCTGAATTTCTACTTTTTCTGAGTCCTCGGCTGTCAATTCTGACTCTCCCTGTTATCAACGCATTCTCCTCTTTCTCATGATTATCTAAGATTTCTTCGTTATCTCCTGCTGTTGCTTAATTTCTGCATTTTTCGCGTTCCCTGCATTTTGTCCAGATTCCCTCTGTGTCCTGCGTTGTCTCTGCTACCTCTTGAATTTCTGCGTTCGTTGCGTTTTCTGCTCCCTTTTCAGACCCTCTGTGTTGTAAGCCTTTTGTCCACTTTCTCATTATGCTCTGCGTTTACTTCGTTGTTTTCTGTTTTTCATTAATTCCCGCGTTTTTTGCGTTTTCTTTTGTTTGCCCTGATACTCTCTGTTTACTGCGTTGTCTCAGAATTCTCCTGAACTTCTGCATTTTCTGCGTTCTCTGGTCTTTCTCCATACTCTCTCTGTTATCAGCGCTTTCTCCTTTTCTCATGATGCTCTGCGTATCCTTCGTAGTTTTCTCTTTTTGCTTAATCTGCGTTTTACACTCTCCCTGCTGTTTCTTGTCTCCTTCTCTGTTTGGAGCGTTGTGTCCAAATTCTCCTAAATTTCTACGTTTTCTGAGTCCTCTGCTGTCAATTCTGACTCTCTCTGTTATCACCGCAGTCTCCTCTTTCTCTTGATTATCTATGATTTCTTCTTTGTCTCCTGCTCTTGTTTAATTTCTGCGTTTTACGCGTTCTCTGCATTTTGTCCCGATTCTCTCTGTGTAATGCGTTGTCTCTGCTTTCTCGTGAATTTCTGCATTCTTTGCGATGTCTGCTCCATTTTCTGACTCTCTGTGTTGTCAGCGCGTTCTCCACTTTCTCATTATACTCTGCGTTTACTTCGTTGTTTTCTGTTTTTCCTTAATTGCCGCGTTTTTTTGCGTTTTCTGTTGTTTGTGCTGATACTCTCGGTTTACTGCGTTGTCTCATAATTCTCCTGAACTTCTGCATTTTCTGCATTCTCTGGTCTTTCTCCTTATTCTCTCTGTTATCAGCGCTTTCTCCTCTGTCTCATGATGCTCTGCGTTTCCTTCGTAGTTTTCTGTTTTTGCTTAATTTCTGCGATTTACACTCTCCCTGCTGTTTCTTGTCTCCTTCTCTGTTTGGAGCGTTGTGTCCAAATTCTCCTGAATTTCTACGTTTTCTGAGTCCTCGGCTGTCAATTCTGACTCTCTCTGTTATCACCGCATTCTCCTCTTTCTCATGATTATCTAAGATTTCTTTGTTGTCTCCTGAGGTTGCTTAATTTCTGCATTTTACGCGTTCACTGCAGTTTGTCTCCATTCTCCCTGTGTAATGGGTTGTCTCCACTTTCACATGAATTTCTGCGTTCTTTGCATTGTCTGCTCCATTTTCTGACTCTCTGTGTTGTCAGCACGTTCTCCACTTTCTCATTATGCTCTGCGATTACTTCGTTGTTTTCTGTTTTTCATTAATTCCCGCGTTTTTGCGTTTTCTCTTGTTTGCCCTGATACTCTCTGTTTACTGCGTTGTCTTCGAATTCTCCTGAACTTCTGCATTTTCTCCGTTCTCTGGTCTTTCTCCTTACTCTCTCTGTTATCAGCGCTTTCTCCTCTGTCTCATGATTCTCTGCGTTTCCTTCGTAGTTTTCTGTTTTTGCTTAATTTCTGCGATTTACACTCTCCCTGCTGTTTCTTGTCTCCTTCTCTGTTTGGAGCGTTGTGTCCAAATTCTCCTGAATTTCTACGTTTTCTGAGTCCTCGGCTGTCAATTCTGACTCTCTCTGTTATCACCGCAGTCTCCTCTTTCTCTTGATTATCTATGATTTCTTCTTTGTCTCCTGCTGTTGCTTAATTTCTGCATTTTTCGCGTTCCCTGCAGTTTTGTCCAGATTCCCTCTGTGTCCTGCGTTGTCTCCGCTACCTCTTGAATTTCTGCGTTCGTTGCGTTTTCTGCTCCCTTTTCTGACTCTCTGTGTTGTCAGCTCTTTGTCCACTTTCTCATTATGCTCTGCGTTTACTTCGTTGTTTTCTGTTTTTCATTAATTCCCGCGTTTTTTGCGTTTTCTGTTGTTTGCCCTGATACTCTCTGTCTACTGCCTTGTCTCCGAATTCTCCTGAACTTCTGCATTTTCTGCGTTCTCTGGTCTTTCTCCTTACTCTCTCTGTTATCAGCGCTTTCTCCTGTGTCTCATGATGCTCTGCGTTTCCTTCGTAGTTTTCTGTTTTTTTCCCTAATTTCTGCGATTTACACTCTCCCTGCTGTTTCTTGTCTCCTTCTCTGTTTGGAGCGTTGTGTCCAAATTCTCCTGAATTTCTACGTTTTCTGAGTCCTCGGCTGTCAATTCTGACTCTCTCTGCTATCAACGCATTCTCCTCTTTCTCTTGATTATCTATGATTTCTTCTTTGACTCCTGCTGTTGCTTAATTTCTGTGTTTTACGCGTTCTCTGCATTTTGTCCCTATTCTCTCTGTGTAATGCGTTGTCTCTGCTTTCTCGTGAATTTCTGCGTTCTTTGCGTTGTCTGCTCCTTTTTCTGACTCTCTGTGTTGTCCTCGCGTTCTCCACTTTCTCATTATGCTCTGCGTTTACTTCGTTGTTTTCTGTTTTTCATTAATACCCGCGTTTTTGCGTTTTCTCTTGTTTGCGCTGATACTCTCTGTTTACTGCGTTGTCTCCGTATTCTCCTGAACTTCTGCATTTTCTGCGTTCTCTGGTCTTTCTCTTTACTCTCTCTGTTATCAGCGCTTTCTCCTCTGTCTCATGATTCTCTGCGTTTCCTTCGTAGTTTTCTGTTTTTGCTTAATTTCTGCGATTTACACTCTCCCTGCTGTTTCTTGTCTCCTTCTCTGTTTGGAGCGTTGTGTCCAAATTCTCCTGAATTTCTACGTTTTCTGAGTCCTCGGCTGTCAATTCTGACTCTCTCTGTTATCACCGCATTCTCCTCTTTCTCATGATTATCTAAGATTTCTTTGTTGTCTCCTGAGGTTGCTTAATTTCTGCATTTTACGCGTTCACTGCAGTTTGTCTCCATTCTCCCTGTGTAATGGGTTGTCTCCACTTTCTCATGAATTTCTGCGTTCTTTGCATTGTCTGCTCCCTTTTCTGACTCTCTGTGTTGTCAGCCCGTTCTCCACTTTCTCATTATGCTCTGCGTTTACTTCGTAGTGTTCTGTTTTTTCCTTAATTTCTGCGATTTACACTCTCCCTGCTGTTTCTTGTCTCCTTCTCTGTTTGGAGCGTTGTGTCCAAATTCTCCTGAATTTCTACGTTTTCTGAGTCCTCGGCTGTCAATTCTGACTCTCTCTGCTATCAACGCATTCTCCTCTTTCTCTTGATTATCTATGATTTCTTCTTTGACTCCTGCTGTTGCTTAATTTCTGTGTTTTACGCGTTCTCTGCATTTTGTCCCTATTCTCTCTGTGTAATGCGTTGTCTCTGCTTTCTCGTGAATTTCTGCGTTCTTTGCGTTGTCTGCTCCTTTTTCTGACTCTCTGTGTTGTCCTCGCGTTCTCCACTTTCTCATTATGCTCTGCGTTTACTTCGTTGTTTTCTGTTTTTCATTAATACCCGCGTTTTTGCGTTTTCTCTTGTTTGCGCTGATACTCTCTGTTTACTGCGTTGTCTCCGTATTCTCCTGAACTTCTGCATTTTCTGCGTTCTCTGGTCTTTCTCTTTACTCTCTCTGTTATCAGCGCTTTCTCCTCTGTCTCATGATTCTCTGCGTTTCCTTCGTAGTTTTCTGTTTTTCCTTAATTTCTGCGATTTACACTCTCCCTGCTGTTTCTTGTCTCCTTCTCTGTTTGGAGCGTTGTGTCCAAATTCTCCTGAATTTCTACGTTTTCTGAGTCCTCGGCTGTCAATTCTGACTCTCCCTGTTATCAACGCATTCTCCTCTTTCTCATGATTATCTAAGATTTCTTTGTTGTCTCCTGAGGTTGCGTAATTTCTGCATTTTACGCGTTCATTGAAGTTTGTCTCCATTGTCCCTGTGTAATGGGTTGTCTCCACTTTCTCATGAATTTCTGCGTTCTTTGCGTTGTCTGCTCCTTTTTCTGACTCTCTGTGTTGTCAGCGCGTTATCCACTTTCTCATTATGCTCTGCGTTTACTTCGTTGTTTTCTGTTTCTCCTTAATTGCCGCGTTTTTTGCGTTTTCTGTTGTTTGCGCTGATACTCTCTGTTTACTGCGTTGTCTCCGAATTCTCCTGAACTTCTGCATTTTCTGTGTTCCCTGGTCTTTCTCCTTACTCTCTCTGTTATCAGTGCTTTCTCCTCTGTCTCATGATGCTCTGCGTTTCCTTCGTAGTTTTCTGTTTTTCCTTAATTTCTGCGATTTACACTCTCCCTGCTGTTTCTTGTCTCCTTCTCTGTTTGGAGCGTTGTGTCCAAATTCTCCTGAATTTCTACTTTTTCTGAGTCCTCGGCTGTCAATTCTGACTCTCCCTGTTATCAACGCATTCTCCTCTTTCTCATGATTATCTAAGATTTCTTCGTTATCTCCTGCTGTTGCTTAATTTCTGCATTTTTCGCGTTCCCTGCATTTTGTCCAGATTCCCTCTGTGTCCTGCGTTGTCTCTGCTACCTCTTGAATTTCTGCGTTCATTGCGTTTTCTGCTCCCTTTTCAGACCCTCTGTGTTGTCAGCCTTTTGTCCACTTTCTCATTATGCTCTGCGTTTACTTCGTTGTTTTCTGTTTTTCCTTAATTGCCGCGTTTTTTGCGTTTTCTTTTGTTTGCCCTGATACTCTCTGTTTACTGCGTTGTCTCAGAATTCTCCTGAACTTCTGCATTTTCTGCGTTCTCTGGTCTTTCTCCATACTCTCTCTGTTATCAGCGCTTTCTCCTTTTCTCATGATGCTCTGCGTATCCTTCGTAGTTTTCTCTTTTTGCTTAATCTGCGTTTTACACTCTCCCTGCTGTTTCTTGTCTCCTTCTCTGTTTGGAGCGTTGTGTCCAAATTCTCCTAAATTTCTACGTTTTCTGAGTCCTCTGCTGTCAATTCTGACTCTCTCTGTTATCACCGCAGTCTCCTCTTTCTCTTGATTATCTATGATTTCTTCTTTGTCTCCTGCTCTTGTTTAATTTCTGCGTTTTACGCGTTCTCTGCATTTTGTCCCGATTCTCTCTGTGTAATGCGTTGTCTCTGCTTTCTCGTGAATTTCTGCATTCTTTGCGATGTCTGCTCCATTTTCTGACTCTCTGTGTTGTCAGCGCGTTCTCCACTTTCTCATTATGCTCTGCGTTTACTTCGTTGTTTTCTGTTTTTCCTTAATTGCCGCGTTTTTTGCGTTTTCTGTTGTTTGCGCTGATACTCTCGGTTTACTGCGTTGTCTCAGAATTCTCCTGAACTTCTGCATTTTCTGCATTCTCTGGTCTTTCTCCTTACTCTCTCTGTTATCAGCGCTTTCTCCTCTGTCTCATGATGCTCTGCGTTTCCTTCGTAGTTTTCTGTTTTTGCTTAATTTCTGCGATTTACACTCTCCCTGCTGTTTCTTGTCTCCTTCTCTGTTTGGAGCGTTGTGTCCAAATTCTCCTGAATTTCTACGTTTTCTGAGTCCTCGGCTGTCAATTCTGACTCTCTCTGTTATCACCGCATTCTCCTCTTTCTCATGATTATCTAAGATTTCTTTGTTGTCTCCTGAGGTTGCTTAATTTCTGCATTTTACGCGTTCACTGCAGTTTGTCTCCATTCTCCCTGTGTAATGGGTTGTCTCCACTTTCACATGAATTTCTGCGTTCTTTGCGTTGTCTGCTCCATTTTCTGACTCTCTGTGTTGTCAGCACGTTCTCCACTTTCTCATTATGCTCTGCGTTTACTTCGTTGTTTTCTGTTTTTCATTAATTCCCGCGTTTTTGCGTTTTCTCTTGTTTGCGCTGATACTCTCTGTTTACTGCGTTGTCTTCGAATTCTCCTGAACTTCTGCATTTTCTCCGTTCTCTGGTCTTTCTCCTTACTCTCTCTGTTATCAGCGCTTTCACCTCTGTCTCATGATTCTCTGCGTTTCCTTCGTAGTTTTCTGTTTTTGCTTAATTTCTGCGATTTACACTCTCCCTGCTGTTTCTTGTCTCCTTCTCTGTTTGGAGCGTTGTGTCCAAATTCTCCTGAATTTCTACGTTTTCTGAGTCCTCGGCTGTCAATTCTGACTCTCTCTGTTATCACCGCAGTCTCCTCTTTCTCTTGATTATCTATGATTTCTTCTTTGTCTCCTGCTGTTGCTTAATTTCTGCATTTTTCGCGTTCCCTGCAGTTTTGTCCAGATTCCCTCTGTGTCCTGCGTTGTCTCCGCTACCTCTTGAATTTCTGCGTTCGTTGCGTTTTCTGCTCCCTTTTCTGACTCTCTGTGTTGTCAGCTCTTTGTCCACTTTCTCATTATGCTCTGCGTTTACTTCGTTGTTTTCTGTTTTTCATTAATTCCCGCGTTTTTTGCGTTTTCTGTTGTTTGCCCTGATACTCTCTGTCTACTGCCTTGTCTCCGAATTCTCCTGAACTTCTGCATTTTCTGCGTTCTCTGGTCTTTCTCCTTACTCTCTCTGTTATCAGCGCTTTCTCCTGTGTCTCATGATGCTCTGCGTTTCCTTCGTAGTTTTCTGTTTTTTCCTTAATTTCTGCGATTTACACTCTCCCTGCTGTTTCTTGTCTCCTTCTCTGTTTGGAGCGTTGTGTCCAAATTCTCCTCAATTTCTACGTTTTCTGAGTCCTCGGCTGTCAATTCTGACTCTCTCTGTTATCACCGCATTCTCCTCTTTCTCATGATTATCTAAGATTTCTTTGTTGTCTCCTGAGGTTGCTTAATTTCTGCATTTTACGCGTTCACTGCAGTTTGTCTCCATTCTCCCTGTGTAATGGGTTGTCTCCAATTTCTCATGAATTTCTGCGTTCTTTGCATTGTCTGCTCCCTTTTCTGACTCTCTGTGTTGTCAGCCTTTTGTCCATTTTCTCATTATGCTCTGCGTTTACTTCGTTGTTTTCTGTTTTTCATTAATTCCCGCGTTTTTTGCGTTTTCTGTTGTTTGCGCTGATACTCTCTCTTTACTGCGTTGTCTCAGAATTCTCCTGAACTTCAGCATTTTCTGCGTTCTCTGGTCTTTCTCCTTACTCTCTCTGTTATCAGCGCTTTCTCCTCTTCTCATGATGCTCTGCGTTTCCTTCGTAGTTTTCTGGTTTTTCCTTAATTTCTGCGATTTACACTCTCCCTGCTGTTTCTTGTCTCCTTCTCTGTTTGGAGCGTTGTGTCCAAATTCTCCTCAATTTCTACGTTTTCTGAGTCCTCGGCTGTCAATTCTGACTCTCTCTGTTATCACCGCAGTCTCCTCTTTCTCTTGATTATCTATGATTTCTTCTTTGTTTCCTGCCGTTGCTTAATTTCTGCGTTGTACGCGTTCTCTGCATTTTGTCCCGATTCTCTCTGTGTAATGCGTTGTCTCTGCTTTCTCGTGAATTTCTGCGTTCTTTGTGTTGTCTGCTCCATTTTCTGACTCTCTGTGTTGTCAGCGTGTTCTCCACTTTCTCATGATGCTCTGCGTATCCTTCGTAGTTTTCTGTTTTTGCTTAATCTGCGTTTTACACCCTCCCTGCTCTTTGTTGTCTCCTTCTCTGTTTGGAGCGTTGTGTCCAAATTCTCCTGAATTTCTACGTTTTCTGAGTCCTCGGCTGTCAATTCTGACTCTTTCTGTTATCACCGCATTCTCCTCTTTCTCATGATTATCTAAGATTTCTTTGTTGTCTCCTGAGGTTGCGTAATATATGCATTTTACGCCTTCACTGCAGTTTGTTTCCATTCTCCCTGTGTAATGGGTTGTCTCCACTTTCTCATGAATTTCTGCGTTCTTTGCGTTGTCTGCTCCCTTTCCTGACTCTCTGTGTTGTCAACGCGTTCTCCACTTTCTCATTATGCTCTGCGTTTACTTCGTTGTTTTCTGTATTTCATTAATTCCCGCGTTTTTTGCGTTTTCTGTTGTTTGCGCTGATACTCTCTGTTTACTGCGTTATCTCAGAATTCTCCTGAACTTCTGCATTTTCTGCGTTCTCTGGTCTTTCTCCTTACTCTCTCTGTTATCAGCGCTTTCTCCTCTGTCTCATGATGCTCTGCGTTTCCTTCGTAGTTTTCTGTTTTTCCTTAATTTCTGCTATTTACACTCTCCCTGCTGTTTCTTGTCTCCTTCTCTGTTTGGTGCGTTGTGTCCAAATTCTCCTGAATTTCTACGTTTTCTGTGTCCTTGGCTGTCAATTCTGACTCTCTCTGCTATCACCACTTTTTCTTCTTTCTCATGATTATCTAAGATTTCTTCTTTGTCAACTGAGGTTGCTTAATTTCGGCGATTTACGCGTTCACTGCAGTTTGTCCCGATTCTCTCTGTGTAATGCGTTGTCTCTGCTTTCTCGTGAATTTTTGCGTTCTTTGCGTTGTCTGCTCCATTTTCTGACTCTCTGTGTTGTCAGCACATTCTCCACTTTCTCATTATGCTCTGCGTTTACTTCGTTGTTTTCTGTTTTTCATTAATACCCGCGTTTTTGCGTTTTCTCTTGTTTGCCCTGATACTCTCTGTTTACTGCGTTGTCTCAGAATTCTCCTGAACTTCTGCATTTTCTGCCTTCTATGGCCTTTCTCCTTACTCTCTCTGTTATCAGCGCTTTCTCCTCTGTCTCATGATTCTCTGCGTATCCTTCGTAGTTTTCTGTTTTTGCTTAATTTCTGCGATTTACACTCTCCCTGCTGTTTCTTGTCTCCTTCTCTGTTTGGAGCGTTCTGTCCAAATTCTCCTAAATTTCTACGTTTTCTGAGTCCTCTGCTGTCAATTCTGACTCTCTCTGTTATCACCGCAGTCTCCTCTTTCTCTTGATTATCTATGATTTCTTCTTTTTCTCCTGCTGTTGCTTAATTTCTGCATTTTTCGCGTTCCCTGCAGTTTTGTCCAGATTCCCTCTGTGTCCTGCGTTGTCTCCGCTACCTCTTGAATTTCTGCGTTCGTTGCGTTTTCTGCTCCCTTTTCTGACTCTCTGTGTTGTCAGCCTTTTCTCCACTTTCTCATTATGCTCTGCGTTTACTTCGTTGTTTTCTGTTTTTCATTAATTCCCGCGTTTTTTGCGTTTTCTGTTGTTTGCCCTGATACTCTCTGTCTACTGCCTTGTCTCCGAATTCTCCTGAACTTCTGCATTTTCTGCGTTCTCTGGTCTTTCTCCTTACTCTCTCTGTTATCAGCGCTTTCTCCTCTTCTCATGATGCTCTGCGTTTCCTTCGTAGTTTTCTGTTTTTGCTTAATTTCTGCGATTTACACTCTCCCTGCTGTTTCTTGTCTCCTTCTCTGTTTGGAGCGTTGTGTCCAAATTCTCCTGAATTTCTAAGTTTTCAGAGTCCTCGGCTGTCAATTCTGACTCTCTCTGTTATCACCGCAGTCTCCTCTTTCTCATGATTATCTATGATTCCTCCGTTGTCTCCTGATGTTGCTTAATTTCTGCGTTTTACGCATTCTCTGCATTTTGTCCCGATTCCCTCTGTGTACTGCGTTGTCTCCGCTTCCTCTTGAATTTCTGCGTTCTTTGCATTGTCTGCTTCTGTTTCTGACTCTCTGTGTTGTCAGCGCGTTCTCCACGTTCTCATTGTGCACTGCGTTTACTTCGCTGTTTTTTGTTTTTCATTAATTCCCGCGTTTTTTGCGTTTTCTGTTGTTTGCCCTGATACTCTCTGTTTACTGCGTTGTCTCTGAATTCTCCTGAACTTCTGCATTTTCTGCGTTCTCTGGTCTTTCTCCGTACTCTCTCTGTTATCAGCGCTTTCTCCTCTTCTCATGATGCTCTGCGATTCTTTTGTAGTTTTCTGTTTTTGCTTAATCTGCGTTTTACCCTCTCCCTGCTGTTTCTTGTCTCCTTTTCCGTTTGGAGCGTTGTGTCCAAATTCTCCTGAATTTCTACGTTTTCTGAGTCCTCGGCTGTCAATTCTGACTCTCTCTGTTATCAACGCATTCTCCTCTTTCTCATGATTATCTATGATTTCTTCGTTGTTTCCTGCTGTTGCTTAATTTCTGCGTTTTACGTGTTCTCTGCAGTTTGTCCCGATTCCCTCTGTGTACTGCCTTGTCTCTGCTTCCTCTTGAATTCCTGCGTTCTTTGCGTTGTCTGCTCCCTTGTCTGACTCTGTGTTGTCAGCACGTTCTCCACTTTCTCATTATGCTCTGCGTTTACTTCGTTGTTTTCTGTTTTTCATTAATTCCCGCGTTTTTTGCGTTTTCTCTTGTTTGCCCTGATACTCTCTGTCTACTGCGTTGTCTTCGAATTCTCCTGAACTTCTGCATTTTCTGCGTTCTCTGGTCTTTCTCCTTACTCTCTCTGTTATCAGCGCTTTCTCCTCTGTCTCATGATGCTCTGCGTTTCCTTCGTAGTTTTCTGTTTTTGCTTAATTTCTGCGATTTACACTCTCCCTGCTGTTTCTTGTCTCCTTCTCTGTTTGGAGCGTTGTGTCCAAATTCTCCTGAATTTCTAAGTTTTCAGAGTCCTCGGCTGTCAATTCTGACTCTCTCTGTTATCACCGCAGTCTCCTCTTTCTCATGATTATCTATGATTCCTCCGTTGTCTCCTGATGTTGCTTAATTTCTGCGTTTTACGCATTCTCTGCAGTTTGTCCCGATTCCCTCTGTGTCCTGCGTTGTCTCCGCTTCCTCTTGAATTTCTGCGTTCTTTGCATTGTCTGCTTCTTTTTCTGACTCTCTGTGTTGTCAGCGCGTTCTCCACGTTCTCATTGTGCACTGCGTTTACTTCGCTGTTTTTTGTTTTTCATTAATTCCCGCGTTTTTTGCGTTTTTGTTGTTTGCCCTGATACTCTCTGTTTACTGCGTTGTCTCTGAATTCTCCTGAACTTCTGCATTTACTGCGTTCTCTGGTCTTTCTCCGTACTCTCTCTGTTATCAGCGCTTTCTCCTCTTCTCATGATGCTCTGCGATTCTATCGTAGTTTTCTGTTTTTGCTTAATCTGCGTTTTACCCTCTCCCTGCTGTTTCTTGTCTCCTTTTCTGTTTGGAGCGTTGTGTCCAAATTCTCCTGAATTTCTACGTTTTCTGAGTCCTCGGCTGTCAATTCTGACTCTCTCTGTTATCAACGCATTCTCCTCTTTCTCATGATTATCTATGATTTCTTCGTTGTTTCCTGCTGTTGCTTAATTTCTGCGTTTTACGTGTTCTCTGCAGTTTGTCCCGATTCCCTCTGTGTACTGCATTGTCTCTGCTTCCTCTTGAATTCCTGCGTTCTTTGCGTTGTCTGCTCCCTTGTCTGACTCTGTGTTGTCAGCACGTTCTCCACTTTCTCATTATGCTCTGCGTTTACTTCGTTGTTTTCTGTTTTTCATTAATTCCCGCGTTTTTTGCGTTTTCTGTTGTTTGCCCTGATATTCTCTGTTTACTGCGTTGTCTCCAAATTCTCCTGAACTTCTGCATTTTCTGCGTTCTCCGGTCTTTCTCCTTACTCTCTCTGTTATCAGCGCTTTCTCCTCTTCTCATGATGCTCTGCGATTCCTTCGTAGTTTTCTGTTTTTGCTTAATCTGCGTTTTACACTCTCCCTTCTGTTTCTTGTCTCTTTCTCTCTTTGGAGCGTTGTGTCCAAATTCTCCTGAATTTCTACGTTTTCTGAGTCCTCGGCTGTCAATTCTGACTCTCTCTGCTATCACGCATTCTCTTCTTTCTCATGATTATCTAAGATTTCTTCTTTGTCAACTGAGGTTGCTTAATTTCGGCGATTTACGCGTTCACTGCAGTTTCTCCCGATTCTCTCTGTGTAATGCGTTGTCTCTGCTTTCTCGTGAATTTCTGCGTTCTTTGCGATGTCTGCTCCATTTTCTGACTCTCTGTGTTGTCAGCGCGTTCTCCACTTTCTCATTATGCTCTGCGTTTACTTCGTTGTTTTCTGTGTTTCATTAATTCCCGCGTTTTTTGCGTTTTCTGTTGTTTGCCCTGATATTCTCTGTTTACTGCATTGTCTCCAAATTCTCCTGACCTTCTGCATTTTCTGCGTTCTCTCGTCTTTCTTCTTACTCTCTCTGTTATCAGCGCTTTCTCCTCTGTCTCATGATTCTCTGCGTTTCCTTCGTAGTTTTCTGTTTTTGCTTAATTTCTGCGATTTACACTCTCCCTGCTGTTTCTTGTCTCCTTCTCTGTTTGGAGCGTTGTGTCCAAATTCTCCTGAATTTCTACTTTTTCTGAGTCCTCGGCTGTCAATTCTGACTCTCTCTGTTATCACCGCATTCTCCTCTTTCTCATGATTATCTAAGATTTCTTTGTTGTCTCCTGAGGTTGCTTAATTTCTGCATTTTACGCGTTCACTGCAGTTTGTCTCCATTCTCCCTGTGTAATGGGTTGTCTCCACTTTCTCATGAATTTCTGTGTTCTTTGCGTTGTCTGCTCCCGTTTCTGACTCTCTGTGTTGTCAGCGCGTTCTCCACTTCTCATTATGCTCTGCGTTTACTTCGTTGTTTTCTGTGTTTCATTAATTCCCGCGTTTTTTGCGTTTTCTCTTGTTTGCGCTGATACTCTCTGTTTACTGCGTTGTCTCCGAATTCTCCTGAACTTCTGCATTTTCTGCGTTCTCTGGTCTTTCTCCTTACTCTCTCTGTTATCAGCGCTTTCTCCTCTGTCTCATGATGCTCTGCGTTTCCTTCGTAGTTTTCTGTTTTTCCTTAATTTCTGCGATTTGCACTCTCCCTGCTGTTTTTTGTCTCCTTCTCTGTTTGGAGCGTTGTGTCCAAATTCTCCTGAATTTCTACGTTTTCTGAGTCCTCGGCTGTCAATTCTGACTCTCTCTGCTATCAACGCATTCTCCTCTTTCTCTTGATTATCTAAGATTTCTTCGTTGTCTCCTGCTGTTGCTTAATTTCTGCATTTTTCGCGTTCCCTGCAGGTTGTCCAGATTCCCTCTGTGTCCTGCGTTGTCTCTGCTACCTCTTGAATTTCTGCGTTCGTTGCGTTTTCTGCTCCCTTTTCAGACCCTCTGTGTTGTCAGCCTTTTGTCCACTTTCTCATTATGCTCTGCGTTTACTTCGTTGTTTTCTGTTTTTCATTAATTCCCGCGTTTTTTGCGTTTTCTTTTGTTTGCCCTGATACTCTCTGTTTACTGCGTTGTCTCCGAATTCTCCTGAACTTCTGCATTTTCTGCGTTCTCTGGTCTTTCTCCGTACTCTCTCTGTTATCAGCGCTTTCTCCTTTTCTCATGATGCTCTGCGTATCCTTCGTAGTTTTCTCTTTTTGCTTAATCTGCGTTTTACACTCTCCCTGCTGTTTCTTGTCTCCTTCTCTGTTTGGAGCGTTGTGTCCAAATTCTCCTAAATTTCTACGGGTTCTGAGTCATCTGCTGTCAATTCTGACTCTCTCTGTTATCACCGCAGTCTCCTCTTTCTCTTGATTATCTATGATTTCTTCTTTGTCTCCTGCTGTTGCTTAATTTCTGCGTTTTACGCGTTCTCTGCATTTTGTCCCGATTCTCTCTGTGTAATGCGTTGTCTCTGCTTTCTCGTGAATTTCTGCGTTCTTTGCGATGTCTGCTCCATTTTCTGACTCTCTGTGTTGTCAGCGCGTTCTCCACTTTCTCATTATGCTCTGCGTTTACTTCGTTGTTTTCTGTTTTTCATTAATTCCCGCGTTTTTGCGTTTTCTCTTGTTTGCGCTGATACTCTCTGTTTACTGCGTTGTCTTCGAATTCTCCTAAACTTCTGCATTTTCTGCGTTCTCTGTTCTTTCTGCTTAATCTCTCTGTTGTCAGCGCTTTCTCCTCTGTCTCATGATTCTCTGCGTTTCCTTCGTAGTTTTCTGTTTTTGCTTAATTTCTGCGATTTACACTCTCCCTGCTGTTTCTTGTCTCCTTCTCTGTTTGGAGCGTTGTGTCCAAATTCTCCTGAATTTCTACGTTTTCTGAGTCCTCGGCTGTCAATTCTGACTCTCTCTGTTATCACCGCATTCTCCTCTTTCTCATGATTATCTAAGATTTCTTTGTTGTCTCCTGAGGTTGCTTAATTTCTGCATTTTACGCGTTCACTGCAGTTTGTCTCCATTCTCCCTGTGTAATGGGTTGTCTCCACTTTCTCGTGAATTTCTGCGTTCTTTGCGTTGTCTGCTCCATTTTCTGACTCTCTGTGTTGTCAGCACGTTCTCCACTTTCTCATTATGCTCTGCGATTACTTCGTTGTTTTCTGTTTTTCATTAATTCCCGCGTTTTTGCGTTTTCTCTTGTTTGCCCTGATACTCTCTGTTTACTGCGTTGTCTTCGAATTCTCCTGAACTTCTGCATTTTCTGCGTTCTCTGGTCTTTCTCCTTACTCTCTCTGTTATCAGCGCTTTCTCCTCTGTCTCATGATTCTCTGCGTTTCCTTCGTAGTTTTCTGTTTTTGCTTAATTTCTGCGATTTACACTCTCCCTGCTGTTTCTTGTCTCCTTCTCTGTTTGGAGCGTTGTGTCCAAATTCTCCTGAATTTCTACGTTTTCTGAGTCCTCGGCTGTCAATTCTGACTCTCTCTGTTATCACCGCAGTCTCCTCTTTCTCTTGATTATCTATGATTTCTTCTTTGTCTCCTGCTGTTGCTTAATTTCTGCATTTTTCGCGTTCCCTGCAGTTTTGTCCAGATTCCCTCTGTGTCCTGCGTTGTCTCCGCTACCTCTCGAATTTCTGCGTTCGTTGCGTTTTCTGCTCCCTTTTCTGACTCTCTGTGTTGTCAGCCTTTTGTCCACTTTCTCATTATGCTCTGCGTTTCCTTCGTTGTTTTCTGTTTTTCATTAATTCCCGCGTTTTTTGCGTTTTCTGTTGTTTGCCCTGATACTCTCTGTCTACTGCCTTGTCTCCGAATTCTCCTGAACTTCTGCATTTTCTGCGTTCTCTGGTCTTTCTCCTTACTCTCTCTGTTATCAGCGCTTTCTCCTCTGTCTCATGATGCTCTGCGTTTCCTTCGTAGTTTTCTGGTTTTTCCTTAATTTCTGCGATTTACACTCTCCCTGCTCTTTCTTGTCTCCTTCTCTGTTTGGAGCGTTGTGTCCAAATTCTCCTGAATTTCTACGTTTTCTGAGTCCTCGGCTGTCAATTCTGACTCTCTCTGTTATCACCGCATTCTCCTCATTCTCTTGATTATCTATGATTTCTTTGTTGTCTCCTGAGGTTGCTTAATTTCTGCATTTTACGCCTTCACTGCAGTTTGTCTCCATTCTCCCTGTGTAATGGGTTGTGTCCACTTTCTCATTAATTTCTGCGTTCTTTGCGTTGTCTGCTCCCTTTTCTGACTCTCTGTGTTGTCAGCGCGTTCTGCACTTTCTCATCATGCTCTGCGTTTACTTCGTTGTTTTCTGTATTTCATTAATTCCCGCGTTTTTTGCGTTTTCTGTTGTTTGCGCTGATACTCTCTGTTTACTGCGTTGTCTCCGAATTCTCCTGAACTTCTGCATTTTCTGCGTTCTCTGGTCTTTCTCCTTACTCTCTCTGTTATCAGTGCTTTCTCCTCTGTCTTATGATGCTCTGCGTTTCCTTCGTAGTTTTCTGTTTTTCCTTAATTTCTGCGATTTACACTCTCCCTGCTGTTTCTTGTCTCCTTCTCTTGTGTCCAAATTCTCCTGAATTTCTACGTTTTCTGAGTCCTCGGCTGTCAATTCTGACTCTCCCTGTTATCAACGCATTCTCCTCTTTCTCATGATTATCTAAGATTTCTTCGTTGTCTCCTGCTGTTGCTTAAATTCTGGGTTTTTCGCGTTCCCTGCAGTTTGTCCCGATTCCCTCTGTGTCCTGCGTTGTCTCCGCTTCCTCTTGAATTTCTGCGTTTGTTGCGTTGTCTGCTCCCTTTTCTGACTCTCTGTGTTGTCAGCCTTTTCTCCACTTTCTCATTATGCTCTGCGTTTACTTCGTTGTTTTCTGTTTTTCATTAATTCCCGCGTTTTTTGCCTTTTCTGTTGTTGGCCCTGATACTCTCTGTTTACTGCGTTGTCTCAGAATTCTCCTGAACTTCTGCATTTTCTGCGTTCTCTGGTCTTTCTCCTTACTCTCTCTGTTATCAGCGCTTTCTCCTCTGTCTCATGATGCTCTGCGTTTCCTTCGTAGTTTTCTGTTTTTCCTTAATTTCTGCTATTTACACTCTCCCTGCTGTTTCTTGTCTCCTTCTCTGTTTGGAGCGTTGTGTCCAAATTCTCCTGAATTTCTACGTTTTCTGTGTCCTTGGCTGTCAATTCTGACTCTCTCTGCTATCACCACTTTCTCTTCTTTCTCATGATTATCTAAGATTTCTTCTTTGTCAACTGAGGTTGCTTAATTTCGGCGATTTACGCGTTCACTGCAGTTTGTCCCGATTCTCTCTGTGTAATGCGTTGTCTCTGCTTTCTCGTGAATTTTTGCGTTCTTTGCGTTGTCTGCTCCATTTTCTGACTCTCTGTGTTGTCAGCACATTCTCCACTTTCTCATTATGCTCTGCGTTTACTTCGTTGTTTTCTGTTTTTCATTAATACCCGCGTTTTTGCGTTTTCTCTTGTTTGCCCTGATACTCTCTGTTTACTGCGTTGTCTCAGAATTCTCCTGAACTTCTGCATTTTCTGCCTTCTATGGCCTTTCTCCTTACTCTCTCTGTTATCAGCGCTTTCTCCTCTGTCTCATGATTCTCTGCGTATCCTTCGTAGTTTTCTGTTTTTCCTTAATTTCTGCTATTTACACTCTCCCTGCTGTTTCTTGTCTCCTTCTCTGTTTGGAGCGTTGTGTCCAAATTCTCCTGAATTTCTACGTTTTCTGTGTCCTTGGCTGTCAATTCTGACTCTCTCTGCTATCACCACTTTCTCTTCTTTCTCATGATTATCTAAGATTTCTTCTTTGTCAACTGAGGTTGCTTAATTTCGGCGATTTACGCGTTCACTGCAGTTTGTCCCGATTCTCTCTGTGTAATGCGTTGTCTCTGCTTTCTCGTGAATTTTTGCGTTCTTTGCGTTGTCTGCTCCATTTTCTGACTCTCTGTGTTGTCAGCACATTCTCCACTTTCTCATTATGCTCTGCGTTTACTTCGTTGTTTTCTGTTTTTCATTAATACCCGCGTTTTTGCGTTTTCTCTTGTTTGCGCTGATACTCTCTGTTTACTGCGTTGTCTCAGAATTCTCCTGAACTTCTGCATTTTCTGCCTTCTATGGCCTTTCTCCTTACTCTCTCTGTTATCAGCGCTTTCTCCTCTGTCTCATGATTCTCTGCGTATCCTTCGTAGTTTTCTGTTTTTGCTTAATTTCTGCGATTTACACTCTCCCTGCTGTTTCTTGTCTCCTTCTCTGTTTGGAGCGTTCTGTCCAAATTCTCCTAAATTTCTACGTTTTCTGAGTCCTCTGCTGTCAATTCTGACTCTCTCTGTTATCACCGCAGTCTCCTCTTTCTCTTGATTATCTATGATTTCTTCTTTGTCTCCTGCTGTTGCTTAATTTCTGCATTTTTCGCGTTCCCTGCAGTTTTGTCCAGATTCCCTCTGTGTCCTGCGTTGTCTCCGCTACCTCTTGAATTTCTGCGTTCGTTGCGTTTTCTGCTCCCTTTTCTGACTCTCTGTGTTGTCAGCCTTTTGTCCACTTTCTCATTATGCTCTGCGTTTACTTCGTTGTTTTCTGTTTTTCATTAATTCCCGCGTTTTTTGCGTTTTCTGTTGTTTGCCCTGATACTCTCTGTCTACTGCCTTGTCTCCGAATTCTCCTGAACTTCTGCATTTTCTGCGTTCTCTGGTCTTTCTCCTTACTCTCTCTGTTATCAGCGCTTTCTCCTCTTCTCATGATGCTCTGCGTTTCCTTCGTAGTTTTCTGTTTTTGCTTAATTTCTGCGATTTACCCTCTCCCTGCTGTTTCTTGTCTCCTTCTCTGTTTGGAGCGTTGTGTCCAAATTCTCCTGAATTTCTAAGTTTTCAGAGTCCTCGGCTGTCAATTCTGACTCTCTCTGTTATCACCGCAGTCTCCTCTTTCTCTTGATTATCTATGATTTCTTCTTTGTCTCCTGCTGTTGCTTAATTTCTGCATTTTTCGCGTTCCCTGCAGTTTTGTCCAGATTCCCTCTGTGTCCTGCGTTGTCTCCGCTACCTCTTGAATTTCTGCGTTCGTTGCGTTTTCTGCTCCCTTTTCTGACTCTCTGTGTTGTCAGCCTTTTCTCCACTTTCTCATTATGCTCTGCGTTTACTTCGTTGTTTTCTGTTTTTCATTAATTCCCGCGTTTTTTGAGTTTTCTGTTGTTTGCCCTGATACTCTCTGTCTACTGCCTTGTCTCCGAATTCTCCTGAACTTCTGCATTTTCTGCGTTCTCTGGTCTTTCTCCTTACTCTCTCTGTTATCAGCGCTTTCTCCTCTTCTCATGATGCTCTGCGTTTCCTTCGTAGTTTTCTGTTTTTGCTTAATTTCTGCGATTTACACTCTCCCTGCTGTTTCTTGTCTCCTTCTCTGTTTGGAGCGTTGTGTCCAAATTCTCCTGAATTTCTAAGTTTTCAGAGTCCTCGGCTGTCAATTCTGACTCTCTCTGTTATCACCGCAGTCTCCTCTTTCTCATGATTATCTATGGTTCCTCCGTTGTCTCCTGATGTTGCTTAATTTCTGCGTTTTACGCATTCTCTGCATTTTGTCCCGATTCCCTCTGTGTACTGCGTTGTCTCCGCTTCCTCTTGAATTTCTGCGTTCTTTGCATTGTCTGCTTCTTTTTCTGACTCTCTGTGTTGTCAGCGCGTTCTCCACGTTCTCATTGTGCACTGCGTTTACTTCGCTGTTTTTTGTTTTTCATTAATTCCCGCGTTTTTTGCGTTTTCTGTTGTTTGCCCTGATACTCTCTGTTTACTGCGTTGTCTCTGAATTCTCCTGAACTTCTGCATTTACTGCGTTCTCTGGTCTTTCTCCGTACTCTCTCTGTTATCAGCGCTTTCTCCTCTTCTCATGATGCTCTGCGATTCTATCGTAGTTTTCTGTTTTTGCTTAATCTGCGTTTTACCCTCTCCCTGCTGTTTCTTGTCTCCTTTTCTGTTTGGAGCGTTGTGTCCAAATTCTCCTGAATTTCTACGTTTTCTGAGTCCTCGGCTGTCAATTCTGACTCTCTCTGTTATCAACGCATTCTCCTCTTTCTCATGATTATCTATGATTTCTTCGTTGTTTCCTGCTGTTGCTTAATTTCTGCGTTTTACGTGTTCTCTGCAGTTTGTCCCGATTCCCTCTGTGTACTGCATTGTCTCTGCTTCCTCTTGAATTCCTGCGTTCTTTGCGTTGTCTGCTCCCTTGTCTGACTCTGTGTTGTCAGCATGTTCTCCACTTTCTCATTATGCTCTGCGTTTACTTCGTTGTTTTCTGTTTTTCATTAATTCCCGCGTTTTTTGCGTTTTCTCTTGTTTGCCCTGATACTCTCTGTCTACTGCCTTGTCTCCGAATTCTCCTGAACTTCTGCATTTTCTGCGTTCTCTAGTCTTTCTCCTTACTCTCTCTGTTATCAGCGCTTTCTCCTCTGTCTCATGATGCTCTGCGTTTCCTTCGTAGTTTTCTGTTTTTGCTTAATTTCTGCGATTTACACTCTCCCTGCTGTTTCTTGTCTCCTTCTCTGTTTGGAGCGTTGTGTCCAAATTCTCCTGAATTTCTACGTTTTCAGAGTCCTCGGCTGTCAATTCTGACTCTCTCTGTTATCACCGCAGTCTCCTCTTTCTCATGATTATCTATGATTCCTCCGTTGTCTCCTGATGTTGCTTAATTTCTGCGTTTTACGCATTCTCTGCATTTTGTCCCGATTCCCTCTTTGTACTGCGTTGTCTCCGTTTCCTCTTGAATTTCTGCGTTCTTTGCATTGTCTGCTTCTTTTTCTGACTCTCTGTGTTGTCAGCGCGTTCTCCACGTTCTCATTGTGCACTGCGTTTACTTCGTTGTTTTTTGTTTTTCATTAATTCCCGCGTTTTTTGCGTTTTCTGTTGTTTGCCCTGATACTCTCTGTTTACTGCGTTGTCTCTGAATTCTCCTGAACTTCTGCATTTTCTGCGTTCTCTGGTCTTTCTCCTTACTCTCTCTGTTATCAGCGCTTTCTCCTCTGTCTCATGATGCTCTGCGTTTCCTTCGTAGTTTTCTGTTTTTCCTTAATTTCTGCTATTTACACTCTCCCTGCTGTTTCTTGTCTCCTTCTCTGTTTGGAGCGTTGTGTCCAAATTCTCCTGAATTTCTACGTTTTCTGTGTCCTTGGCTGTCAATTCTGACTCTCTCTGCTATCACCACTTTCTCTTCTTTCTCATGATTATCTAAGATTTCTTCTTTGTCAACTGAGGTTGCTTAATTTCGGCGATTTACGCGTTCACTGCAGTTTGTCCCGATTCTCTCTGTGTAATGCGTTGTCTCTGCTTTCTCGTGAATTTTTGCGTTCTTTGCGTTGTCTGCTCCATTTTCTGACTCTCTGTGTTGTCAGCACATTCTCCACTTTCTCATTATGCTCTGCGTTTACTTCGTTGTTTTCTGTTTCTCATTAATACCCGCGTTTTTGCGTTTTCTCTTGTTTGCGCTGATACTCTCTGTTTACTGCGTTGTCTCAGAATTCTCCTGAACTTCTGCATTTTCTGCGTTCTATGGCCTTTCTCCTTACTCTCTCTGTTATCAGCGCTTTCTCCTCTGTCTCATGATTCTCTGCGTATCCTTCGTAGTTTTCTGTTTTTGCTTAATTTCTGCGATTTACACTCTCCCTGCTGTTTCTTGTCTCCTTCTCTGTTTGGAGCGTTCTGTCCAAATTCTCCTAAATTTCTACGTTTTCTGAGTCCTCTGCTGTCAATTCTGACTCTCTCTGTTATCACCGCAGTCTCCTCTTTCTCTTGATTATCTATGATTTCTTCTTTGTCTCCTGCTGTTGCTTAATTTCTGCATTTTTCGCGTTCCCTGCAGTTTTGTCCAGATTCCCTCTGTGTCCTGCGTTGTCTCCGCTACCTCTTGAATTTCTGCGTTCTTTGCGTTTTCTGCTCCCTTTTCTGACTCTCTGTGTTGTCAGCCTTTTCTCCACTTTCTCATTATGCTCTGCGTTTACTTCGTTGTTTTCTGTTTTTCATTAATTCCCGCGTTTTTTGCGTTTTCTGTTGTTTGCCCTGATACTCTCTGTCTACTGCCTTGTCTCCGAATTCTCCTGAACTTCTGCATTTTCTGCGTTCTCTGGTCTTTCTCCTTACTCTCTCTGTTATCAGCGCTTTCTCCTCTTCTCATGATGCTCTGCGTTTCCTTCGTAGTTTTCTGTTTTTGCTTAATTTCTGCGATTTACACTCTCCCTGCTGTTTCTTGTCTCCTTCTCTGTTTGGAGCGTTGTGTCCAAATTCTCCTGAATTTCTAAGTTTTCTGAGTCCTCGGCTGTCAATTCTGACTCTCTCTGTTATCACCGCAGTCTCCTCTTTCTCATGATTATCTATGGTTCCTCCATTGTCTCCTGATGTTGCTTAATTTCTGCGTTTTACGCATTCTCTGCATTTTGTCCCGATTCCCTCTGTGTACTGCGTTGTCTCCGCTTCCTCTTGAATTTCTGCGTTCTTTGCATTGTCTGCTTCTTTTTCTGACTCTCTGTGTTGTCACCGCGTTCTCCACGTTCTCATTGTGCACTGCGTTTACTTCGCTGTTTTTTGTTTTTCATTAATTCCCGCGTTTTTTGCGTTTTCTGTTTTTTGCCCTGATACTCTCTGTTTACTGCGTTGTCTCTGAATTCTCCTGAACTTCTGCATTTACTGCGTTCTCTGGTCTTTCTCCGTACTCTCTCTGTTATCAGCGCTTTCTCCTCTTCTCATGATGCTCTGCGATTCTATCGTAGTTTTCTGTTTTTGCTTAATCTGCGTTTTACCCTCTCCCTGCTGTTTCTTGTCTCCTTTTCTGTTTGGAGCGTTGTGTCCAAATTCTCCTGAATTTCTACGTTTTCTGAGTCCTCGGCTGTCAATTCTGACTCTCTCTGTTATCAACGCATTCTCCTCTTTCTCATGATTATCTATGATTTCTTCGTTGTTTCCTGCTGTTGCTTAATTTCTGCGTTTTACGTGTTCTCTGCAGTTTGTCCCGATTCCCTCTGTGTACTGCATTGTCTCTGCTTCCTCTTGAATTCCTGCGTTCTTTGCGTTGTCTGCTCCCTTGTCTGACTCTGTGTTGTCAGCACGTTCTCCACTTTCTCATTATGCTCTGCGTTTACTTCGTTGTTTTCTGTTTTTCATTAATTCCCGCGTTTTTTGCGTTTTCTGTTGTTTGCCCTGATATTCTCTGTTTACTGCGTTGTCTCCAAATTCTCCTGAACTTCTGCATTTTCTGCGTTCTCCGGTCTTTCTCCTTACTCTCTCTGTTATCAGCGCTTTCTCCTCTTCTCATGATGCTCTGCGATTCCTTCGTAGTTTTCTGTTTTTGCTTAATCTGCGTTTTACACTCTCCCTTCTGTTTCTTGTCTCTTCCTCTCTTTGGAGCGTTGTGTCCAAATTCTCCTGAATTTCTACGTTTTCTGAGTCCTCGGCTGTCAATTCTGACTCTCTCTGCTATCACGCATTCTCTTCTTTCTCATGATTATCTAAGATTTCTTCTTTGTCAACTGAGGTTGCTTAATTTCGGCGATACGCGTTCACTGCAGTTTCTCCCGATTCTCTCTGTGTAATGCGTTGTCTCTGCTTTCTCGTGAATTTCTGCGTTCTTTGCGATGTCTGCTCCATTTTCTGACTCTCTGTGTTGTCAGCGCGTTCTCCACTTTCTCATTATGCTCTGCGTTTACTTCGTTGTTTTCTGTGTTTCATTAATTCCCGCGTTTTTTGAGTTTTCTGTTGTTTGCCCTGATACTCTCTGTCTACTGCCTTGTCTCCGAATTCTCCTGAACTTCTGCATTTTCTGCGTTCTCTGGTCTTTCTCCTTACTCTCTCTGTTATCAGCGCTTTCTCCTCTGTCTCATGATGCTCTGCGTTTCCTTCGTAGTTTTCTGTTTTTTCCTTAATTTCTGCGATTTACACTCTCCCTGCTGTTTCTTGTCTCCTTCTCTGTTTGGAGCGTTGTGTCCAAATTCTCCTGAATTTCTACGTTTTCAGAATCCTCGGCTGTCAATTCTGACTCTCCCTGTTATCAACGCATTCTCCTCTTTCTCATGATTATCTAAGATTTCTTCGTTGTCTCCTGCTGTTGCTTAATTTCTGCATTTTTCGCGTTCCCTGCAGTTTGTCCAGATTCCCTCTGTGTCCTGCGTTGTCTCCGCTACCTCTTGAATTTCTGCGTTTGTTGCGTTTTCTGCTCCCTTTTCTGACTCTCTGTGTTGTCAGCCTTTTGTCCACTTTCTCATTATGCTCTGCGTTTCCTTCGTTGTTTTCTGTTTTTCATTAATTCCCGCGTTTTTTGCGTTTTCTGTTGTGTTGCCCTGATACACTCTGTTTACTGCGTTGTCTCCGAATTCTCCTGTACTTCTGCATTTTCTGAGTTCTCTGGTCTTTCTCCTTACTCTCTCTGTTATCAGCGCTTTCTCCTCTTCTCATGATGCTCTGCGTATCCTTCGTAGTTTTCTGTTTTTGCTTAATCTGCGTTTTACACTCTCCCTGCTGTTTCTTGTCTCCTTCTCTGTTTGGAGCGTTGTGTCCAAATTCTCCTCAATTTCTACGTTTTCTGAGTCCTCGGCTGTCAATTCTGACTCTCTCTGTTTTCACCGCATTCTCCTCTTTCTCATGATTATCTAAGATTTCTTTGTTGTCTCCTGAGGTTGCTTAATTTCTGCATTTTACGCGTTCACTGCAGTTTGTCTCCATTCTCCCTGTGTAATGGGTTGTCTCCACTTTCTCATGAATTTCTGCGTTCTTTGCGTTGTCTGCTCCCTTTTCTGACTCTCTGTGTTGTCAGCGCGTTCTCCCCTTTCTCATTATGCTCTGCGTTTACTTCATTGTTTTCTGTTTTTCATTAATTCCCGCGTTTTTTGCGTTTTCTGTTGTTTGCGCTGATACTCTCTCTTTACTGCGTTGTCTCAGAATTCTCCTGAACTTCAGCATTTTCTGCGTTCTCTGGTCTTTCTCCTTACTCTCTCTGTTATCAGCGCTTTCTCCTCTGTCTCATGATGCTCTGCGTTTCCTTCGTAGTTTTCTGGTTTTTCCTTAATTTCTGCGATTTACACTCTCCCTGCTGTTTCTTGTCTCCTTCTCTGTTTGGAGCGTTGTGTCCAAATTCTCCTGAATTTCTACGTTTTCTGAGTCCTCGGCTGTCAATTCTGACTCTCCCTGTTATCAACGCATTCTCCTCTTTCTCATGATTATCTAAGATTTCTTTGTTGTCTCCTGAGGTTGCTTAATTTCTGCATTTTACGCGTTCACTGCAGTTTGTCTCCATTCTCCCTGTGTAATGGGTTGTCTCCACTTTCTCATGAATTTCTGCGTTCTTTGTGTTGTCTGCTCCCTTTTCTGACTCTCTGTGTTGTCAGCGCGTTCTCCACTTTCTCATTATGCTCTGCGTTTACTTCATTGTTTTCTGTTTTTCATTAATTCCCGCGTTTTTTGCGTTTTCTGTTGTTTGCGCTGATACTCTCTCTTTACTGCGTTGTCTCAGAATTCTCCTGAACTTCAGCATTTTCTGCGTTCTCTGGTCTTTCTCCTTACTCTCTCTGTTATCAGCGCTTTCTCCTCTGTCTAATGATGCTCTGCGTTTCCTTCGTAGTTTTCTGTTTTTCCTTAATTTCTGCGATTTACACTCTCCCTGCTGTTTCTTGTCTCCTTCTCTGTTTGGAGCGTTGTGTCCAAATTCTCCTGAATTTCTACGTTTTCTGAGTCCTCGGCTGTCAATTCTGACTCTCTCTGCTATCCCCGCATTCTCTTCTTTCTCATGATTATCTAAGATTTCTTCTTTGTCAACTGAGGTTGCTTAATTTCGGCGATTTACGCGTTCACTGCAGTTTGTCCCGTTTCTCTCTGTGTAATGCGTTGTCTCTGCTTTCTCGTGAATTTTTGCGTTCTTTGCGTTGTCTGCTCCATTTTCTGACTCTCTGTGTTGTCAGTGCTTTCTCCTCTGTCTCCTGATGCTCTGCGTTTCCTTCGTAGTTTTCTGTTTTTCCTTAATTTCTGCTATTTACACTCTCCCTGCTGTTTCTTGTCTCCTTCTCTGTTTGGAGCGTTTTGTCCAAATTCTCCTGAATTTCTACGTTTTCTGAGTCTTCGGCTGTCAATTCTGACTCTCCCTGTTATCAACGCATTCTCCTCTTTCTCATGATTATCTAAGATTTCTTCGTTGTCTCCTGCTGTTGCTTAATTTCTGCATTTTTCGCGTTCCCTGCAGTTTGTCCAGATTCCCTCTGTGTCCTGCGTTGTCTCCGCTACCTCTTGAATTTCTGCGTTCGTTTCGTTTTCTGCTCCCTTTTCTGACTCTCTGTGTTGTCAGCCTTTTGTCCACTTTCTCATAATGCTCTGCGTTTCCTTCGTTGTTTTCTGTTTTTCATTAATTCCCGCGTTTTTTGCGTTTTCTGTTGTGTTGCCCTGATACACTCTGTTTACTGCGTTGTCTCCGAATTCTCCTGTACTTCTGCATTTTCTGAGTTCTCTGGTCTTTCTCCTTACTCTCTCTGTTATCAGCGCTTTCTCCTCTTCTCATGATGCTCTGCGTATCCTTCGTAGTTTTCTGTTTTTGCTTAATCTGCGTTTTACACTCTCCCTGCTGTTTCTTGTCTCCTTCTCTGTTTGGAGCGTTGTGTCCAAATTCTCCTGAATTTCTACGTTTTCTGAGTCCTCGGCTGTCAATTCTGACTCTCTCTGTTTTCACCGCATTCTCCTCTTTCTCATGATTATCTAAGATTTCTTTGTTGTCTCCTGAGGTTGCTTAATTTCTGCATTTTACGCGTTCACTGCAGTTTGTCTCCATTCTCCCTGTGTAATGGGTTGTCTCCACTTTCTCATGAATTTCTGCGTTCTTTGCGTTGTCTGCTCCCTTTTCTGACTCTCTGTGTTGTCAGCGCGTTCTCCACTTTCACATTAAGCTCTGCGTTTACTTCATTGTTTTCTGTTTTTCATTAATTCCCGCGTTTTTTGCGTTTTCTGTTGTTTGCGCTGATACTCTCGGTTTACTGCGTTGTCTCAGAATTCTCCTGAACTTCAGCATTTTCTGCGTTCTCTGGTCTTTCTCCTTACTCTCTCTGTTATCAGCGCTTTCTCCTCTGTCTCATGATGCTCTGCGTTTCCTTCGTAGTTTTCTGGTTTTTCCTTAATTTCTGCGATTTACACTCTCCCTGCTGTTTCTTGTCTCCTTCTCTGTTTGGAGCGTTGTGTCCAAATTCTCCTGAATTTCCACGTTTTCTGAGTCCTCGGCTGTCAATTCTGACTCTCCCTGTTATCAACGCATTCTCCTCTTTCTCATGATTATCTAAGATTTCTTTGTTGTCTCCTGAGGTTGCTTAATTTCTGCATTTTACGCGTTCACTGCAGTTTGTCTCCATTCTCCCTGTGTAATGGGTTGTCTCCACTTTCTCATGAATTTCTGCGTTCTTTGCGTTGTCTGCTCCCTTTTCTGACTCTCTGTGTTGTCAGCGCGTTCTCCACTTTCTCATTATGCTCTGCGTTTACTTCATTGTTTTCTGTTTTTCATTAATTCCCGCGTTTTTTGCGTTTTCTGTTGTTTGCGCTGATACTCTCTCTTTACTGCGTTGTCTCAGAATTCTCCTGAACTTCAGCATTTTCTGCGTTCTCTGGTCTTTCTCCTTACTCTCTCTGTTATCAGCGCTTTCTCCTCTGTCTCATGATGCTCTGCGTTTCCTTCGTAGTTTTCTGTTTTTCCTTAATTTCTGCGATTTACACTCTCCCTGGGGTTTCTTGTCTCCTTCTCTGTTTGGAGCGTTGTGTCCAAATTCTCCTGAATTTCTACGTTTTCTGAGTCCTCGGCTGTCAATTCTGACTCTCTCTGCTATCCCCGCATTCTCTTCTTTCTCATGATTATCTAAGATTTCTTCTTTGTCAACTGAGGTTGCTTTATTTCGGCGATTTACGCGTTCACTGCAGTTTGTCCCGTTTCTCTCTGTGTAATGCGTTGTCTCTGCTTTCTCGTGAATTTTTGCGTTCTTTGCGTTGTCTGCTCCATTTTCTGTCTCTCTGTGTTGTCAGTGCTTTCTCCTCTGTCTCCTGATGCTCTGCGTTTCCTTCGTAGTTTTCTGTTTTTCCTTAATTTCTGCTATTTACACTCTCCCTGCTGTTTCTTGTCTCCTTCTCTGTTTGGAGCGTTGTGTCCAAATTCTCTTGAATTTCTACGTTTTCTGAGTCCTCGGCTGTCAATTCTGACTCTCTGTTATCACCGCATTCTCCTCTTTCTCATGATTATCTAAGATTTCTTTGTTGTCTCCTGAGGTTTCTTATTTTCTGCATTTTACGCCTTCACTGCAGTTTGTCTCCATTCTCCCTGTGTAATGGGTTGTCTCCACTTTCTCATGAATTTCTGCGTTCTTTGCGTTGTCTGCTCCCTTTTCTGACTCTCTGTGTTTTCAGCGCGTTCTCCACTTTCTCATATGCTCTGCGTTTACTTCGTTGTTTTCTGTTTTTCCTTAATTGCCGCGTTTTTTGCGTTTTCTGTTGTTTGCGCTGATACTCTCTGTTTACTGCGTTGTTTCCGAATTCTCCTGAACTTCTGCATTTTCTGCGTTCCCTGGTCTTTCTCCTTACTCTCTCTGTTATCAGTGCTTTCTCCTCTGTCTCATGATGCTCTGCGTTTCCTTCGTAGTTTTCTGTTTTACCTTAATTTCTGCGATTTACACTCTCCCTGCTGTTTCTTGTCTCCTTCTCTGTTTGGAGCGTTGTGTCCAAATTCTCATGAATTTCTACGTTTTCTGAGTCCTCGGCTGTCAATTCTGACTCTCCCTGTTATCAACGCATTCTCCTCCTTCTCATGATTATCTAAGACTTCTTCGTTGTCTCCTGCTGTTGCTTAATTTCTGCATTTTTCGCGTTCCCTGCAGTTTGTCCAGATTCCCTCTGTGTCCTGCGTTGTCTCCGCTACCTCTTGAATTTCTGCGTTCGTTGCGTTTTCTGCTCCCTTTTCTGACTCTCTGTGTTGTCAGCCTTTTGTCCACTTTCTCATTATGCTCTGCGTTTACTTCGTTGTTTTCTGTTTTTCATTAATTCCCGCGTTTTTTGCGTTTCCTGTTGTTTGCCCTGATACTCTCTGTTTACTGCGTTGTCTCCGAATTCTCCTGAACTTCTGCATTTTCTGCGTTCTCTGGTCTTTCTCCTTACTCTCTCTGTTATCAGCGCTTTCTCCTCTTTCTCATGATGCTCTGCGTATCCTTCGTAGTTTTCTGTTTTGGCTTAATCTGCGTTTTACACTCTCCCTGCTGATTCTTGTCTCCTTCTCTGTTTGGAGCGTTGTGTCCAAATTTTCCTGAATTTCTACGTTTTCAGAGTCCTCTGCTGTCAATTCTGACTCTCTCTGTTATCACCGCAGTCTCCTCTTTCTCTTGATTATCTATGATTTCTTCTTTGTCTCCTGCTGTTGCTTAATTTCTGCGTTTTACGCGTTCTCTGCATTTTGTCCTGATTCTCTCTGTGTAATGCGTTGTCTCTGCTTTCTCGTGAACTTCTGCGTTCTTTGCGATGTCTGCTCCATTTTCTGACTCTCTGTGTTGTCAGCGCGTTCTCCACTTTCTAATTATGCTCTGCGTTTACTTCGTTGTTTTCTGTTTTTCATTAATTCCCGCGTTTTTGCGTTTTCTCTTGTTTGCGCTGATACTCTCTGTTTACTGCGTTGTCTTCGAATTCTCCTGAACTTCTGCATTTTCTGCGTTCTCTGGTCTTTCTCCTTACTCTCTCTGTTATCAGCACTTTCTCCTCTGTCTCATGATTCTCTGCGTTTCCTTCGTAGTTTTCTGTTTTTGCTTAATTTCTGCGATTTACACTCTCACTGCTGTTTCTTGTCTCCTTCTCCCTTTGGAGCGTTGTGTCCAAATTCTCCTGAATTTCTACGTTTTCTGAGTCCTCGGCCTTCAATTCTGACTCTCTCTGTTATCACCGCATTCTCCTCTTTCTCATGATTATCTAAGATTTCTTTGTTGTCTCCTGAGGTTGCTTAATTTCTGCATTTTACGCGTTCACTGCAGTTTGTCTCCATTCTCCCTGTGTAATGGGTTGTCTCCACTTTCTCATGAATTTCTGCGTTCTTTGCGTTGTCTGCTCCCTTTTCTGACTCTCTGTGTTGTCAGCGCGTTCTCCACTTTCTCATTATGCTCTGCGTTTACTTTTTTGTTTTCTGTATTTCATTAATTCCCGCGTTTTTTGCGTTTTCTGTTGTTTGCCCTGATACTCTGTGTTTACTGCGTTGTCTCAGAATTCTCCTGAACATCTGCATTTTCTGCGTTCTCTGGTCTTTCTCCTTACTCTCTCTGTTATCAGAGCTTTCTCCTCTGTCTCATGATGCTCTGCGTTTCCTTCGTAGTTTTCTGTTTTTTCCTTAATTTCTGCGATTTACACTCTCCCTGCTGTTTCTTGTCTCCTTCTCTGTTTGGAGCGTTGTGTCCAAATTCTCCTGAATTTCTACGTTTTCAGAGTCCTCGGCTGTCAATTCTGACTCTCTCTGCTATCAACGCATTCTCCTCTTTCTCTTGATTATCTATGATTTCTTCTTTGTCTCTTGCTGTTGCTTAATTTCTGCGTTTTACATGTTCTCTGCGTTTTGTCCCGATTCTCTCTGTGTAATGCGTTGTCTCTGCTTTCTCGTGAATTTCTGCGTTCTTTGCGTTGTCTGCTCCATTTTCTGACTCTCTGTGTTGTCAGCGCGTTCTCCACTTTCTCATTATGCTCTGCTTTTACTTCGTTGTTTTCAGTTTTTCATTAATTCCCGCGTTTTTGCGTTTTCTCTTGTTTGCGCTGATACTCTCTGTTTACTGCGTTGTCTTCGAATTCTCCTGAACTTCTGTATTTTCTGCGTTCTCTGATCTTTCTCCTTACTCTCTCTGTTATCAGCGCTTTCTCCTCTTCTCATGATGCTCTGCGTATCCTTCGTAGCTTTCTGTTTTTGCTTAATCTGCGTTTTACACTCTCCCTGCTGATTCTTGTCTCCTTCTCTGTTTGGAGCGTTGTGTCCAAATTCTCCTAAATTTCAACGTTTTCTGAGTCCTCTGCTGTCAATTCTCACTCTCTCTGTTATCACCGCAGTCTCCTCTTTCTCTTGATTATCTATGATTTCTTCTTTGTCTCCTGCTGTTGCATAATTTCTGCGTTTTACGCGTTCTCTGCATTTTGTCCCGATTCTCTCTGTGTAATGCGTTGTCTCTGCTTTCTCGTGAATTTCTGCGTTCTTTGCGTTGTCTGCTCCCTTTTCTGACTCTCTGTGTTGTCAGCGCGTTCTCCACTTTCTCATTATGCTCTGCGTTTACTTCGTTGTTTTCTGTCTCCCTGCTGTTTCTTGTCTCCTTCTCTGTTTGGAGCGTTGTGTCCAAATTCTCCTGAATTTCTACGTTTTCTGAGTCCTCGGCTGTCAATTCTGACTCTCTCTGCTGTCACCGCATTCTCTTCTTTCTCATGATTATCTATGATTTCTTCTTTGTCTCCTGCTGTTGCTTAATTTCTGCGTTTTACGCGTTCTCTGCGTTTTGTCCCGATTCTCTCTGTGTAATGCGTTGTCTCTGCTTTCTCGTGAATTTATGCGTTCTTTGCGTTGTCTGCTCCTTTTTCTGACTCTCTGTGTTGTCAGCGCGTTCTCCACTTTCTCATTATGCTCTGCGTTTACTTCGTTGTTTTCTGTTTTTCCTTAATTTTCGCGTTTTTTGCGTTTTCTCTTGTTTGCGCTGATACTCTCTGTTTACTGCGTTGTCTCCGAATTCTCCTGAACTTCAGCATTTTCTGCGTTCCCTGGTCTTTCTCCTTACTCTCTCTGTTATCAGTGCTTTCTCCTCTGTCTCATGATGCTCTGGGTTTCCTTCGTAGTTTTCTGTTTTTCCTTAATTTCTGCGATTTACACTCTCCCTGCTGTTTCTTGTCTCCTTCTCTGTTTGGATCGTTGTGTCCAAATTCTCCTGAATTTCGACCTTTTCTGAGTCCTCGGGTGCCAATTCTGACTCTCCCTCTTATCAACGCATTCTCCTCTTTCTCATGATTATCTAACATTTCTTCGTTGTCTCCTGCTGTTGCTTAATTTCTGCATTTTTCGCGTTCCCTGCAGTTTGTCCAGATTCCCTCTGTGTCCTGCGTTGTCTCTGCTACCTCTTGAATTTCTGCGTTCGTTGCGTTTTCTGCTCCCTTTTCTGACCCTCTGTGTTGTCAGCCTTTTGTTCACTTTCTCATTATGCTCTGCGTTTACTTCGTTGTTTTCTGTTTTTCATTAATTCCCGCGTTTTTGCGTTTTCTCTTGTTTGCGCTGATACTCTCTGTTTACTGCGTTGTCTTCGAATTCTCCTGAACTTCTGCATTTTCTGGGTTCTCTGTTCTTTCTCCTTAATCTCTCTGTTATCATCGCTTTCTCCTCTGTCTCATGATTCTCTGCGTTTCCTTCGTAGTTTTCTGTTTTTGCTTAATTTCTGCGATTTACACTCTCCCTGCTGTTTCTTGTCTCCTTCTCTGTTTGGAGCGTTGTGTCCAAATTCTCCTGAATTTCTACTTTTTCTGATTCCTCGGCTGTCAATTCTGACTCTCTCTGTTATCACCGCATTCTCCTCTTTCTCATGATTATCTAAGATTTATTTGTTGTCTCCTGAGGTTGCTTAATTTCTGCATTTTACGCCTTCACTGCAGTTTGTCTCCATTCTCCCTGTGTAATGGGTTGTCTCCACTTTCACATGAATTTCTGCGTTCTTTACGTTGTCTGCTCCCTTTTCTGACTCTCTGTGTTGTCAGCGCGTTCTCCACTTTCTCATTATGCTCTGCGTTTACTTCGTTGTTTTCTGTATTTCATTAATTCCCGCGTTTTTTGCGATTTTCTGTTGTTTGCGCTGATACTCTCTGTTTTCTGCGTTGTCTCAGAATTCTCCTGAAATTCTGCATTCTGCGTTCTCTTGTCTTTCTCCTTTCTCTCTCTGTTATCAGCGCTTTCTCCTGTGTCTCATGATGCTCTGCGTTTCCTTCGTAGTTTTCTGTTTTTTCCTTAATTTCTGCGATTTACACTCTCCCTGCTGTTTCTTGTCTCCTTCTCTGTTTGGAGCGTTGTGTCTAAATTCTCCTGAATTTCTACGTTTTCAGAGTCCTCGGCTGTCAATTCTGACTCTCTCTGCTATCAACGCATTCTCCTCTTTCTCTTGATTTTCTATGATTTCTTCTTTGTCTCCTGCTGTTGCTTAATTTCTGCGTTTTACGCGTTCTCTGCGTTTTGTCCCGATTCTCTCTGTGTAATGCGTTGTCTCTGCTTTCTCGTGAATTTATGCGTTCTTTGCGTTGTCTGGTCCATTTTCTGACTCTCTGTGTTGTCAGCGTGTTCTCCACTTTCTCATGATGCTCTGCGTATCCTTCGTAGTTTTCTGTTTTTGCTTAATCTGCGTTTTACACCCTCCCTGCTGTTTGTTGTCTCCTTCTCTGTTTGGAGCGTTGTGTCCAAATTCTCCTGAATTTCTACGTTTTCTGAGTCCTCGGCTGTCAATTCTGACTCTTTCTGTTATCACCGCATTCTCCTCTTTCTCATGATTATCTAAGATTTCTTTGTTGTCTCCTGAGGTTGCTTAATATATGCATTTTACGCCTTCACTGCAGTTTGTTTCCATTCTCCCTGTGTAATGGGTTGTCTCCACTTTCTCATGAATTTCTGCGTTCTTTGCGTTGTCTGCTCCGTTTTTGACTCTCTGTGTTGTCAACGCGTTCTCCACTTTCTCATTATGCTCTGCGTTTACTTCGTTGTTTTCTGTATTTCATTAATTCCCGCGTTTTTTGCGTTTTCTGTTGTTTGCGCTGATACTCTCTGTTTACTGCGTTGTCTCAGAATTCTCCTGAACTTCTGCATTTTCTGCGTTCTCTGGTCTTTCTCCTTACTCTCTCTGTTATCAGCGCTTTCTCCTCTGTCTCATGATGCTCTGCGTTTCCTTCGTAGTTTTCTGTTTTTCCTTAATTTCTGCTATTTACACTCTCCCTGCTGTTTCTTGTCTCCTTCTCTGTTTGGAGCGTTGTGTCCAAATTCTCCTGAATTTCTACGTTTTCTGAGTCCTCGGCTGTCAATTCTGACTCTCTCTGTTATCACCGCAGTCTCCTCTTTCTCTTGATTATCTATGATTTCTTCTTTGTCTCCTGCTGTTGCTTAATTTCTGCGTTTTACGCGTTCTCTGCATTTTGTCCTGATTCTCTCTGTGTAATGCGTTGTCTCTGCTTTCTCGTGAACTTCTGCGTTCTTTGCGATGTCTGCTCCATTTTCTGACTCTCTGTGTTGTCAGCGCGTTCTCCACTTTCTAATTATGCTCTGCGTTTACTTCGTTGTTTTCTGTTTTTCATTAATTCCCGCGTTTTTGCGTTTTCTCTTGTTTGCGCTGATACTCTCTGTTTACTGCGTTGTCTTCGAATTCTCCTGAACTTCTGCATTTTCTGCGTTCTCTGGTCTTTCTCCTTACTCTCTCTGTTATCAGCGCTTTCTCCTCTGTCTCATGATTCTCTGCGTTTCCTTCGTAGTTTTCTGTTTTTGCTTAATTTCTGCGATTTACACTCTCACTGCTGTTTCTTGTCTCCTTCTCCCTTTGGAGCGTTGTGTCCAAATTCTCCTGAATTTCTACGTTTTCTGAGTCCTCGGCCTTCAATTCTGACTCTCTCTGTTATCACCGCATTCTCCTCTTTCTCATGATTATCTAAGATTTCTTTGTTGTCTCCTGAGGTTGCTTAATTTCTGCATTTTACGCGTTCACTGCAGTTTGTCTCCATTCTCCCTGTGTAATGGGTTGTCTCCACTTTCTCATGAATTTCTGCGTTCTTTGCGTTGTCTGCTCCCTTTTCTGACTCTCTGTGTTGTCAGCGCGTTCTCCACTTTCTCATTATGCTCTGCGTTTACTTTTTTGTTTTCTGTATTTCATTAATTCCCGCGTTTTTTGCGTTTTCTGTTGTTTGCCCTGATACTCTCTGTTTACTGCGTTGTCTCAGAATTCTCCTGAACTTCTGCATTTTCTGCGTTCTCTGGTCTTTCTCCTTACTCTCTCTGTTATCAGAGCTTTCTCCTCTGTCTCATGATGCTCTGCGTTTCCTTCGTAGTTTTCTGTTTTTTCCTTAATTTCTGCGATTTACACTCTCCCTGCTGTTTCTTGTCTCCTTCTCTGTTTGGAGCGTTGTGTCCAAATTCTCCTGAATTTCTACGTTTTCAGAGTCCTCGGCTGTCAATTCTGACTCTCTCTGCTATCAACGCATTCTCCTCTTTCTCCTGATTATCTATGATTTCTTCTTTGTCTCTTGCTGTTGCTTAATTTCTGCGTTTTACATGTTCTCTGCGTTTTGTCCCGATTCTCTCTGTGTAATGCGTTGTCTCTGCTTTCTCGTGAATTTCTGCGTTCTTTGCGTTGTCTGCTCCATTTTCTGACTCTCTGTGTTGTCAGCGCGTTCTCCACTTTCTCATTATGCTCTGCTTTTACTTCGTTGTTTTCAGTTTTTCATTAATTCCCGCGTTTTTGCGTTTTCTCTTGTTTGCGCTGATACTCTCTGTTTACTGCGTTGTCTTCGAATTCTCCTGAACTTCTGTATTTTCTGCGTTCTCTGATCTTTCTCCTTACTCTCTCTGTTATCAGCGCTTTCTCCTCTTCTCATGATGCTCTGCGTATCCTTCGTAGTTTTCTGTTTTTGCTTAATCTGCGTTTTACACTCTCCCTGCTGATTCTTGTCTCCTTCTCTGTTTGGAGCGTTGTGTCCAAATTCTCCTAAATTTCAACGTTTTCTGAGTCCTCTGCTGTCAATTCTCACTCTCTCTGTTATCACCGCAGTCTCCTCTTTCTCTTGATTATCTATGATTTCTTCTTTGTCTCCTGCTGTTGCATAATTTCTGCGTTTTACGCGTTCTCTGCATTTTGTCCCGATTCTCTCTGTGTAATGCGTTGTCTCTGCTTTCTCGTGAATTTCTGCGTTCTTTGCGTTGTCTGCTCCCTTTTCTGACTCTCTGTGTTGTCAGCGCGTTCTCCACTTTCTCATTATGGCCTGCGTTTACTTCGTTGTTTTCTGTTTTTGCTTAATTCCCGCGTTTTACACTCTCCCTGCTGTTTCTTGTCTCCTTCTCTGTTTGGAGCGTTGTGTCCAAATTCTCCTGAATTTCTACGTTTTCTGAGTCCTCGGCTGTCAATTCTGCCTCTCTCTGCTGTCACCGCATTCTCTTCTTTCTCATGATTATCTATGATTTCTTCTTTGTCTCCTGCTGTTGCTTAATTTCTGCGTTTTACGCGTTCTCTGCGTTTTGTCCCGATTCTCTCTGTGTAATGCGTTGTCTCTGCTTTCTCGTGAATTTCTGCGTTCTTTGCGTTGTCTGCTCCATTTTCTGACTCTCTGTGTTGTCAGCGTGTTCTCCACTTTCTCATTATGCTCTGCGATTACTTCGTTGTTTTCTGTTTTTCATTAATTCCCGCGTTTTTGCGTTTTCTCTTGTTTGCGCTGATACTCTCTGTTTACTGCGTTGTCTTCGAATTCTCCTGAACTTCTGCATTTTCTGCGTTCTCTGGTCTTTCTCCTTACTCTCTCTGTTATCAGCGCTTTCTCCTCTGTCTCATGATGCTCTGCGTTTCCTTCGTAGTTTTCTGTTTTTGCTTAATTTCTGCGATTTACACTCTCCCTGCTGTTTCTTGTCTCCTTCTCTGTTTGGAGCGTTGTGTCCAAATTCTCCTGAATTTCTACGTTTTCTGAGTCCTCGGCTGTCAATTCTGTCTCTCCCTGTTATCAACGCATTCTCCTCTTTCTCATGATTATCTAAGATTTCTTTGTTGTCTCCTGAGGTTGCTTAATTTCTGCATTTTACGCGTTCACTGCAGTTTGTCTCCATTGTCCCTGTGTAATGGGTTGTCTCCACTTTCTCATGAATTTCTGCGTTCTTTGCGTTGTCTGCTCCTTTTTCTGACTCTCTGTGTTGTCAGCGCGTTCTCCACTTTCTCATTATGCTCTGCGTTTACTTCGTTGTTTTCTGTTTTTCATTAATTTTCGCGTTTTTTGCGTTTTCTCTTGTTTGCGCTGATACTCTCTGTTTACTGCGTTGTCTCCGAATTCTCCTGAACTTCAGCATTTTCTGCGTTCCCTGGTCTTTCTCCTTACTCTCTCTGTTATCAGTGCTTTCTCCTCTGTCTCATGATGCTCTGGGTTTCCTTCGTAGTTTTCTGTTTTTCCTTAATTTCTGCGATTTACACTCTCCCTGCTGTTTCTTGTCTCCTTCTCTGTTTGGATCGTTGTGTCCAAATTCTCCTGAATTTCGACCTTTTCTGAGTCCTCGGCTGCCAATTCTGACTCTCCCTCTTATCAACGCATTCTCCTCTTTCTCATGATTATCTAACATTTCTTCGTTGTCTCCTGCTGTTGCTTAATTTCTGCATTTTTCGCGTTCCCTGCAGTTTGTCCAGATTCCCTCTGTGTCCTGCGTTGTCTCTGCTACCTCTTGAATTTCTGCGTTCGTTGCGTTTTCTGCTCCCTTTTCTGACCCTCTGTGTTGTCAGCCTTTTGTCCACTTTCTCATTATGCTCTGCGTTTACTTCGTTGTTTTCTGTTTTTCATTAATTCCCGCGTTTTTGCGTTTTCTCTTGTTTGCGCTGATACTCTCTGTTTACTGCGTTGTCTTCGAATTCTCCTGAACTTCTGCATTTTCTGGGTTCTCTGTTCTTTCTCCTTAATCTCTCTGTTATCATCGCTTTCTCCTCTGTCTCATGATTCTCTGCGTTTCCTTCGTAGTTTTCTGTTTTTGCTTAATTTCTGCGATTTACACTCTCCCTGCTGTTTCTTGTCTCCTTCTCTGTTTGGAGCGTTGTGTCCAAATTCTCCTGAATTTCTACTTTTTCTGATTCCTCGGCTGTCAATTCTGACTCTCTCTGTTATCACCGCATTCTCCTCTTTCTCATGATTATCTAAGATTTATTTGTTGTCTCCTGAGGTTGCTTAATTTCTGCATTTTACGCCTTCACTGCAGTTTGTCTCCATTCTCCCTGTGTAATGGGTTGTCTCCACTTTCACATGAATTTCTGCGTTCTTTACGTTGTCTGCTCCCTTTTCTGACTCTCTGTGTTGTCAGCGCGTTCTCCACTTTCTCATTATGCTCTGCGTTTACTTCGTTGGTTTCTGTATTTCATTAATTCCCGCGTTTTTTGCGATTTTCTGTTGTTTGCGCTGATACTCTCTGTTTTCTGCGTTGTCTCAGAATTCTCCTGAAATTCTGCATTCTGCGTTCTCTTGTCTTTCTCCTTTCTCTCTCTGTTATCAGCGCTTTCTCCTCTGTCTCATGATGCTCTGCGTTTCCTTCGTAGTTTTCTGTTTTTTCCTTAATTTCTGCGATTTACACTCTCCCTGCTGTTTCTTGTCTCCTTCTCTGTTTGGAGCGTTGTGTCTAAATTCTCCTGAATTTCTACGTTTTCAGAGTCCTCGGCTATCAATTCTGACTCTCTCTGCTATCAACGCATTCTCCTCTTTCTCTTGATTTTCTATGATTTCTTCTTTGTCTCCTGCTGTTGCTTAATTTCTGCGTTTTACGCGTTCTCTGCGTTTTGTCCCGATTCTCTCTGTGTAATGCGTTGTCTCTGCTTTCTCGTGAATTTATGCGTTCTTTGCGTTGTCTGGTCCATTTTCTGACTCTCTGTGTTGTCAGCGTGTTCTCCACTTTCTCATGATGCTCTGCGTATCCTTCGTAGTTTTCTGTTTTTGCTTAATCTGCGTTTTACACCCTCCCTGCTGTTTGTTGTCTCCTTCTCTGTTTGGAGCGTTGTGTCCAAATTCTCCTGAATTTCTACGTTTTCTGAGTCCTCGGCTGTCAATTCTGACTCTTTCTGTTATCACCGCATTCTCCTCTTTCTCATGATTATCTAAGATTTCTTTGTTGTCTCCTGAGGTTGCTTAATATATGCATTTTACGCCTTCACTGCAGTTTGTTTCCATTCTCCCTGTGTAATGGGTTGTCTCCACTTTCTCATGAATTTCTGCGTTCTTTGCGTTGTCTGCTCCGTTTTCTGACTCTCTGTGTTGTCAACGCGTTCTCCACTTTCTCATTATGCTCTGCGTTTACTTCGTTGTTTTCTGTATTTCATTAATTCCCGCGTTTTTTGCGTTTTCTGTTGTTTGCGCTGATACTCTCTGTTTACTGCGTTGTCTCAGAATTCTCCTGAACTTCTGCATTTTCTGCGTTCTCTGGTCTTTCTCCTTACTCTCTCTGTTATCAGCGCTTTCTCCTCTGTCTCATGATGCTCTGCGTTTCCTTCGTAGTTTTCTGTTTTTCCTTAATTTCTGCTATTTACACTCTCCCTGCTGTTTCTTGTCTCCTTCTCTGTTTGGAGCGTTGTGTCCAAATTCTCCTGAATTTCTACGTTTTCTGTGTCCTTGGCTGTCAATTCTGACTCTCTCTGCTATCACCACTTTCTCTTCTTTCTCATGATTATCTAAGATTTCTTCTTTGTCAACTGAGGTTGCTTAATTTCGGCGATTTACGCGTTCACTGCAGTTTGTCCCGATTCTCTCTGTGTAATGCGTTGTCTCTGCTTTCTCGTGAATTTTTGCGTTCTTTGCGTTGTCTGCTCCATTTTCTGACTCTCTGTGTTGTCAGCACATTCTCCACTTTCTCATTATGCTCTGCGTTTACGTCGTTGTTTTCTGTTTCTCATTAATACCCGCGTTTTTGCGTTTTCTCTTGTTTGCGCTGATACTCTCTGTTTACTGCGTTGTCTCAGAATTCTCCTGCACTTCTGCATTTTCTGCGTTCTATGGCCTTTCTCCTTACTCTCTCTGTTATCAGCGCTTTCTCCTCTGTCTCATGATTCTCTGCGTATCCTTCGTAGTTTTCTGTTTTTGCTTAATTTCTGCGATTTACACTCTCCCTGCTGTTTCTTGTCTCCTTCTCTGTTTGGAGCGTTCTGTCCAAATTCTCCTAAATTTCTACGTTTTCTGAGTCCTCTGCTGTCAATTCTGACTCTCTCTGTTATCACCGCAGTCTCCTCTTTCTCTTGATTGTCTATGATTTCTTCTTTGTCTCCTGCTGTTGCTTAATTTCTGCATTTTTCGCGTTCCCTGCAGTTTTGTCCAGATTCCCTCTGTGTCCTGCGTTGTCTCCGCTACCTCTTGAATTTCTGCGTTCGTTGCGTTTTCTGCTCCCTTTTCTGACTCTCTGTGTTGTCAGCCTTTTCTCCACTTTCTCATTATGCTCTGCGTTTACTTCGTTGTTTTCTGTTTTTCATTAATTCCCGCGTTTTTTGAGTTTTCTGTTGTTTGCCCTGATACTCTCTGTCTACTGCCTTGTCTCCGAATTCTCCTTAACTTCTGCATTTTCTGCGTTCTCTAGTCTTTCTCCTTACTCTCTCTGTTATCAGCGCTTTCTCCTCTGTCTCATGATGCTCTGCGTTTCCTTCGTAGTTTTCTGTTTTTTCCTTAATTTCTGCGATTTACACTTTCCCTGCTGTTTCTTGTCTCCTTCTCTGTTTGGAGCGTTGTGTCCAAATTCTCCTGAATTTCTACGTTTTCAGAATCCTCGGCTGTCAATTCTGACTCTCCCTGTTATCAACGCATTCTCCTCTTTCTCATGATTATCTAAGATTTCTTCGTTGTCTCCTGCTGTTGCTTAATTTCTGCATTTTTCTCGTTCCCTGCAGTTTGTCCAGATTCCCTCTGTGTCCTGCGTTGTCTCCGCTACCTCTTGAATTTCTGCGTTCGTTGCGTTTTCTGCTCCCTTTTCTGACTCTCTGTGTTGTCAGCCTTTTGTCCACTTTCTCATTATGCTCTGCGTTTCCTTCGTTGTTTTCTGTTTTTCATTAATTCCCGCGTTTTTTGCGTTTTCTGTTGTGTTGCCCTGATACACTCTGTTTACTGCGTTGTCTCCGAATTCTCCTGTACTTCTGCATTTTCTGAGTTCTCTGGTCTTTCTCCTTACTCTCTCTGTTATCAGCGCTTTCTCCTCTTCTCATGATGCTCTGCGTATCCTTCGTAGTTTTCTGTTTTTGCTTAATTTCTGCGTTTTACACTCTCCCTGCTGTTTCTTGTCTCCTTCTCTGTTTGGAGCGTTGTGTCCAAATTCTCCTCAATTTCTACGTTTTCTGAGTCCTCGGCTGTCAATTCTGACTCTCTCTGTTTTCACCGCATTCTCCTCTTTCTCATGATTATCTAAGATTTCTTTGTTGTCTCCTGAGGTTGCTTAATTTCTGAATTTTACGCGTTCACTGCAGTTTGTCTCCATTCTCCCTGTGTAATGGGTTGTCTCCACTTTCTCATGAATTTCTGCGTTCTTTGCGTTGTCTGCTCCCTTTTCTGACTCTCTGTGTTGTCAGCGCGTTCTCCACTTTCACATTATGCTCTGCGTTTACTTCATTGTTTTCTGTTTTTCATTAATTCCCGCGTTTTTTGCGTTTTCTGTTGTTTGCGCTGATACTCTCGGTTTACTGCGTCGTCTCAGAATTCTCCTGAACTTCAGCATTTTCTGCGTTCTCTGGTCTTTCTCCTTACTCTCTCTGTTATCAGCGCTTTCTCCTCTGTCTCATGATGCTCTGCGTTTCCTTCGTAGTTTTCTGGTTTTTCCTTAATTTCTGCGATTTACACTCTCCCTGCTGTTTCTTGTCTCCTTCTCTGTTTGGAGCGTTGTGTCCAAATTCTCCTGAATTTCTACGTTTTCTGAGTCCTCGGCTGTCAATTCTGACTCTCCCTGTTATCAACGCATTCTCCTCTTTCTCATGATTATCTAAGATTTCTTTGTTGTCTCCTGAGGTTGCTTAATTTCTGCATTTTACGCGTTCACTGCAGTTTGTCTCCATTCTCCCTGTGTAATGGGTTGTCTCCACTTTCTCATGAATTTCTGCGTTCTTTGTGTTGTCTGCTCCCTTTTCTGACTCTCTGTGTTGTCAGCGCGTTCTCCACTTTCTCATTATGCTCTGCGTTTACTTCATTGTTTTCTGTTTTTCATTAATTCCCGCGTTTTTTGCGTTTTCTGTTGTTTGCGCTGATACTCTCTCTTTACTGCGTTGTCTCAGAATTCTCCTGAACTTCAGCATTTTCTGCGTTCTCTGGTCTTTCTCCTTACTCTCTCTGTTATCAGCGCTTTCTCCTCTGTCTCATGATGCTCTGCGTTTACATCGTTATTTTCTGTTTTTCCTTAATTGCCGCGTTTTTTGCGTTTTCTGTTGTTTGCGCTAATACTCTCGGTTTACTGCGTTGTCTCAGAATTCTCCTGAACTTCTGCATATTCTGCATTCTCTGGTCTTTCTCCTTACTCTCTCTGTTATCAGCGCTTTCTCCTCTGTCTCATGATGCTCTGCGTTTCCTTCGTAGTTTTCTGTTTTTGCTTAAATTCTGCGGTTTACACTCTCCCTGCTGTTTCTTGTCTCCTTCTCTGTTTGGAGCGTTATGTCCAAATTCTCCTGAATTTCTACGTTTTCTGAGTCCTCGGCTGTCAATTCTGACTCTCTCTGTTATCACCGCATTCTCCTCTTTCTCATGATTATCTAAGATTTCTTCTTTGTCTCCTGCTGTTGCTTAATTTCTGCGTTTTACCCGTTCTCTGCATTTTGTCCCGATTCTCTCTGAGTAATGCGTTGTCTCTGCTTTCTCGTGAATTTCTGCGTTCTTTGCGTTGTCTGCTCCATTTTCTGACTCTCTGTGTTGTCAGCGCGTTCTCCACTTTCTCATTATGCTCTGCGTTTACTTCGTTGTTTTCTGTTTTTCATTAATTCCCGCGTTTTTGCGTTTTCTCTTGTTTGCGCTGATACTCTCTGTTTACTGCGTTGTCTCCGAATTCTCCTGAACTTCTGCATTTTCTGCGTTCTCTGGTCTTTCTCCTTACTCTCTCTGTTATCAGCGCTTTCTCCTCTGTCTCATGATTCTCTGCGTTTCCTTCGCAGTTTTCTGTTTTTGCTTAATTTCTGCGATTTACACTCTCCCTGCTGTTTCTTGTCTCCTTCTCTGTTTCGAGCGTTGTGTCCAAATTCTCCTGAATTTCTACGTTTTCTGAGTCCTCGGCTGTCAATTCTGACTCTCTCTGCTATCACCGCATTCTCCTCTTTCTCATGATTATCTAAGATTTCTTTGTTGTCTCCTGAGGTTGCTTAATTTCTGCATTTTACGCGTTCACTGCAGTTTGTCTCCATTCTCCCTGTGTAATGGTTTGTCTCCACTTTCTCATGAATTTCTGCGATCTTTGCGTTGTCTGCTCCTTTTTCTGACTCTCTGTGTTGTCAGCGCGTTCTCCACTTTCTCATTATGCTCTGCGTTTACTTCGTTGTTTTCTGTTTTTCATTAATACCCGCGCTTTTGCGTTTGATCTTGTTTGCGCTGATACTCTCTGTTTACTGCGTTGTCTCCGAATTCTCCTGAACTGCATTTTCTGCGTTCTCTGGTCTTTCTCCTTACTCTCTCTGTTATCAGCCGTTTCTCCTCTGTCTCATGATTCTCTGCGTTTCCTTCGTAGTTTTCTGTTTTTGCTTAATTTCTGTGATTTACACTCTCCCTGCTGTTTCTTGTCTCCTTCTCTGTTTGGAGCGTTGTGTCCAAATTCTCTTGAATTTCTACGTTTTCTGAGTCCTCGGCTGTCAATTCTGACTCTCTGTTATCACCGCATTCTCCTCTTTCTCATGATTATCTAAGATTTCTTTGTTGTCTCCTGAGGTTGCTTATTTTCTGCATTTTACGCCTTCACTGCAGTTTGTCTCCATTCTCCCTGTGTAATGGGTTGTCTCCACTTTCTCATGAATTTCTGCGTTCTTTGCGTTGTCTGCTCCCTTTTCTGACTCTCTGTGTTGTCAGCGCGTTCTCCACTTTCTCATATGCTCTGCGTTTACTTCGTTGTTTTCTGTTTTTCCTTAATTGCCGCGTTTTTTGCGTTTTCTGTTGTTTGCGCTGATACTCTCTGTTTACTGCGTTGTTTCCGAATTCTCCTGAACTTCTGCATTTTCTGCGTTCCCTGGTCTTTCTCCTTACTCTCTCTGTTATCAGTGCTTTCTCCTCTGTCTCATGATGCTCTGCGTTTCCTTCGTAGTTTTCTGTTTTTCCTTAATTTCTGCGATTTACACTCTCCCTGCTGTTTCTTGTCTCCTTCTCTGTTTGGAGCGTTGTGTCCAAATTCTCATGAATTTCTACGTTTTCTGAGTCCTCGGCTGTCAATTCTGACTCTCCCTGTTATCAACGCATTCTCCTCCTTCTCATGATTATCTAAGACTTCTTCGTTGTCTCCTGCTGTTGCTTAATTTCTGCATTTTTCGCGTTCCCTGCAGTTTGTCCAGATTCCCTCTGTGTCCTGCGTTGTCTCCGCTACCTCTTGAATTTCTGCGTTCGTTGCGTTTTCTGCTCCCTTTTCTGACTCTCTGTGTTGTCAGCCTTTTGTCCACTTTCTCATTATGCTCTGCGTTTACTTCGTTGTTTTCTGTTTTTCATTAATTCCCGCGTTTTTTGCGTTTCCTGTTGTTTGCCCTGATACTCTCTGTTTACTGCGTTGTCTCCGAATTCTCCTGAACTTCTGCATTTTCTGCGTTCTCTGGTCTTTCTCCTTTCTCTCTCTGTTATCAGCGCTTTCTCCTCTGTCTCATGATGCTCTGCGTTTCCTTCGTAGTTTTCTGTTTTTTCCTTAATTTCTGCGATTTACACTCTCCCTGCTGTTTCTTGTCTCCTTCTCTGTTTGGAGCGTTGTGTCCAAATTCTCCTGAATTTCTACGTTTTCAGAGTCCTCGGCTGTCAATTCTGACTCTCTCTGCCATCAACGCATTCTCCTCTTTCTCTTGATTTTCTATGATTTCTTCTTTGTCTCCTGCTGTTGCTTAATTTCTGCGTTTTACGCGTTCTCTGCGTTTTGTCCCGATTCACTCTGTGTAATGCGTTGTCTCTGCTTTCTCGTGAATTTATGCGTTCTTTGCGTTGTCTGGTCCATTTTCTGACTCTCTGTGTTGTCAGCGCGTTCTCCACTTTCTCATTATGTTCTGCGATTACTTCGTTGTTTTCTGTTTTTCATTAATTCCCGCGTTTTTGCGTTTTCTCTTGTTTGCGCTGATACTCTCTGTTTACTGCGTTGTCTCCGAATTCTCCTGAACTTCTGCATTTTCTGCGTTACCTGGTCTTTCTCCTTACTCTCTCTGTTATCAGTGCTTTCTCCTCTGTCTCATGATGCTCTGCGTTTCCTTCGTAGTTTTCTGTTTTTCCTTATTTTCTGCGATTTACACTCTCCCTGCTGTTTCTTGTCTCCTTCTCTGTTTGGAGCGTTGTGTCCAAATTCTCCTGAATTTCTACGTTTTCTGATTCCTCGGCTGTCAATTCTGACTCTCCCTGTTATCAACGCATTCTCCTCTTTCTCATGATTATCTAAGATTTCTTCGTTGTCTCCTGCTGTTGCTTAATTTCTGCATTTTTCGCGTTCCCTGCAGTTTGTGCAGATTCCCTCAGTGTCCTGCGTTGTCTCCGCTACCTCTTGAATTTCTGCGTTCGTTGTGTTTTCTGCTCCCTTTTCTGACTCTCTGTGTTGTCAGCCTTTTGTCCACTTTCTCATTATGTTCTGCGTTTACTTCGTTGTTTTCTGTTTTTCATTAATTCCCGCGTTTTTTGCGTTTTCTGTTGTTTGCCCTGATACTCTCTGTTTACTGCGTTGTTTCCGAATTCTCCTGAACTTCTGCATTTTCTGCGTTCTCTGGTCTTTCTCCTTACTCTCTGTTATCAGCGCTTTCTCCTCTTCTCATGATGCTCTGCGTATCCTTCGTAGTTTTCTGTTTTTGCTTAATCTGCGTTTTACACTCTCCCTGCTGTTTCTTGTCTCCTTCTCTGTTTGGAGCGTTGTGTCCAAATTCTCCTGAATTTCTACGTTTTCTGAGTCCTCGGCTGTCAATTCTGACTCTCTCTGCTATCAAGGCATTCTCCTCTTTCTCTTGATGATCTATGATTTCTTCTTTGTCTCCTGCTGTTGCTTAATTTCTGCGTTTTACCCGTTCTCTGCATTTTGTCCCGATTCTCTCTGAGTAATGCGTTGTCTCTGCTTTCTCGTGAATTTCTGCGTTCTTTGCGTTGTCTGCTCCATTTTCTGACTCTCTGTGTTGTCAGCGCGTTCTCCACTTTCTCATTATGCTCTGCGTTTACTTCGTTGTTTTCTGTTTTTCATTAATTCCCGCGTTTTTTGCGTTTTCTGTTGTTTGCCCTGATACTCTCTGTTTACTGCCTTGTCTCCGAATTCTCCTGAACTTCTGAATTTTCTGCGATCTCTGGTCTTTCTCCTTACTCTCTCTGTTATCAGCGCTTTCTCCTCTTCTCATGATGCTCTGCGTATCCTTCGTAGTTTTCTGTTTTTGCTTAATCTGCGTTTTACACTCTCCCTGCTGTTTCTTGTCTCCTTCTCTGTTTGGAGCGTGGTGTCCAAATTCTCCTGAATTTCTACGTTTTCTGAGTCCTCGGCTGTCAATTCTGTCTCTCTGTGTTATCACCGCATTCTCCTCTTTCTCATGATTATCTAAGATTTCTTTGTTGTCTCCTGAGGTTGCTTAATTTCTGCATTTTACGCCTTCACTGCAGTTTGTCTCCATTCTCCCTGTGTAATGGGTTGTCTCCACTTTCTCATGAATTTCTGCGTTCTTTGCGTTGTCTGCTCCCTTTTCTGACTCTCTGTGTTGTCAGCGCGTTCTCCACTTTCTCATTATGCTCTGCGTTTACTTCGTTGTTTTCTGTATTTCATTAATTCCCGCGTTTTTTGCGTTTTCTGTTGTTTGCGCTGATACTCTCTGTTTACTGCGTTGTCTCATTATTCTCCTGAACTTCTGCATTTTCTGCGTTCTCTGGTCTTTCTCCTTACTCTCTCTGTTATCAGCGCTTTCTCCTCTGTCTCATGATGCTCTGCGTTTCCTTCGTAGTTTTCTGTTTTTCCTTAATTTCTGCGATTTACACTCTCCCTGCTGTTTCTTGTCTCCTTCTCTGTTTGGAGCGTTGTGTCCAAATTCTCCTGAATTTCTACGTTTTCTGAGTCCTCGTCTGTCAATTCTGACTCTCTCTGCTATCACCGCATTCTCTTCTTTCTCATGATTATCTAAGATTTTTTCTTTGTTAACTGAGGTTGCTTAATTTCGGCGATTTACGCGTTCACTGCAGTTTGTCCCGAATCCCTCTGTGTAATGCGTTGTCTCTGCTTTCTCGTGAATTTTTGCGTTCTTTGCGTTGTCTGCTCCATTTTCTGACTCTCTGTGTTGTCAGGACGTTCTCCACTTTCTCATTATGCTCTGCGTTTACTTCGTTGTTTTCTGTTTTTCATTAATACCCGCGTTTTTGCGTTTTCTCTTGTTTGCGCTGATACTCTCTGTTTACTGCGTTGTCTCCGAATTCTCCTGAACTTCTGCATTTTCTGCGTTCTCTGGTCTTTCTCCTTACTCTCTCTGTTATCAGCGCTTTCTCCTCTGTCTCATGATTCTCTGCGTTTCCTTCGTAGTTTTCTGTTTTTGCTTAATTTCTGCGATTTACACTCTCCCTGCTGTTTCTTGTCTCCTTCTCTGTTTGGAGCGTTGTGTCCAAATTCTCCTGAATTTCTACGTTTTCTGAGTCCTCGGCTGTCAATTCTGACTCTCTCTGTTATCACCGCAATCTCCTCTTTCTCATGATTATCTAAGATTTCTTTGTTGTCTTCTGAGGTTGCTTAATTTCTGCATTTTACGCGTTCACTGCAGTTTGTCTCCATTCTCCCTGTGTAATGGTTTGTCTCCACTTTCTCATGAATTTCTGCGTTCTTTGCGTTGTCTGCTCCCTTTTTTGACTCTCTGTGTTGTCAGCGCGTTCTCCACTTTCTCATTATGCTCTGCGTTTACTTCGTTGTTTTCTGTATTTCATTAATTCCCGCTTTTTTTGCGTTTTCTGTTGTTTGCGCTGATACTCTCTGTTTACTGCGTTGTCTCAGAATTCTCCTGAACTTCTGCATTTTCTGCGTTCTCTGGTCTTTCTCCTTACTCTCTCTGTTATCAGCGCTTTCTCCTCTGTCTCATGATGCTCTGCGTTTGGTTCGTAGTTTTCTGTTTTTCCTTAATTTCTGCGATTTACACTCTCCCTGCTGTTTCTTGTCTCCTTCTCTGTTTGGAGCGTTGTGTCCAAATTCTCCTGAATTTCTACGTTTTCTGAGTCCTCGGCTGTCAATTCTGACTCTCTCTGCTATCACCGCATTCTCTTCTTTCTCATGATTATCTAAGATTTTTTCTTTGTTAACTGAGGTTGCTTAATTTCGGCGATTTACGCGTTCACTGCAGTTTGTCCCGAATCCCTCTGTGTAATGCGTTGTCTCTGCTTTCTCGTGAATTTTTGCGTTCTTTGCGTTGTCTGCTCCATTTTCTGACTCTCTGTGTTGTCAGGACGTTCTCCACTTTCTCATTATGCTCTGCGTTTACTTCGTTGTATTCTGTATTTCATTAATTCCCGCGTTTTTTGCGTTTTCTGTTGTTTGCGCTGATACTCTGTCTTTACTGCGTTGTCTCAGAATTCTCCTGAACTTCTGCATTTTCTGCGATCCCTGGTCTTTCTCCTTACTCTCTCTGTTATCAGCGCTTTCTACTCTGTCTCATGATGCTCTGCGTTTCCTTCGTAGTTTTCTGTTTTTCCTTAATTTCTGCGATTTACACTCTCCCTGCTGTTTCTTGTCTCCTTCTCTGTTTGGAGCGTTGTGTCCAAATTCTCCTGAATTTCTACTTTTTCTGAGTCCTCGGCTGTCAATTCTGAATCTCCCTGTTATCAACGCAGTCTCCTCTTTCTCATGATTATCTAAGATTTCTTCTTTGTCTCCTGCTGTTGCTTAATTTCTGCATTTTTGCGTTCCCTGCAGTTTGTCCAGATTCCCTCAGTGTCCTGCGTTGTCTCCGCTACCTCTTGAATTTCTGCGTTCGTTGCGTTTTCTGCTCCCTTTTCTGACTCTCTGTGTTGTCAGCCTTTTGTCCACTTTCTCATTATGTTCTGCGTTTACTTCGTTGTTTTCTGTTTTTCATTAATTCCCGCGTTTTTTGCGTTTTCTGTTGTTTGCCCTGATACTCTCTGTTTACTGCGTTGTCTCCGAATTCTCCTGAACTTCTGCATTTTCTGCGTTCTCTGTTCTTTCTCCTTACTCTCTCTGTTATCAGCGTTTTCTCCTCTGTCTCATGATGCTCTGCGTTTCATTTGTAGTTTTCTGTTTTTTTCTTAATTTCTGCGATTTACAGTCTCCCTGCTGTTTCTTGTCTCCTTCTCTGTTTGGAGGGTTGTGACCAAATTCTCCTTAATTTCTACGTTTTCTGAGTCCTCGGCTGTCAATTCTGACTCTCTCTGCTATCAACGCATTCTCCTCTTTCTCTTGATTATCTATGATTTCTTCTTTGTCTCCTGCTGTTGCTTAATTTCTGCGTTTTACGCGTTCTCTGCATTTTGTCCCGATTCTCTCTGTGTAATGCGTTGTCTCTGCTTTCTCATGAATTTCTGCGTTCTTTGCGTTGTCTGCTCTATTTTCTGACTCTCTGTGTTGTCAGCGCGTTCTCCACTTTCTAATTATGCTCTGCGTTTACTTCGTTGTTTTCTGTTTTTCATTTATTCCCGCGTTTTTGCGTTTTCTCTTGTTTGCGCTGATACTCTCTGTTTACTGCGTTGTCTCAGAATTCTCCTGAACTTCTGCATTTTCTGCGTTCTCTGGTCTTTCTCCTTACTCTCTCTGTTATCAGCGCTTTCACCTCTGTCTCATGATGCTCTGCGTTTGGTTCGTAGTTTTCTGTTTTTCCTTAATTTCTGCGATTTACACTCTCCCTGCTGTTTCTTGTCTCCTTCTCTGTTTGGAGCGTTGTGTCCAAATTCTCCTGAATTTCTACGTTTTCTGAGTCCTCGGCTGTCAATTTTGACTGTCTCTGCTATCACCGCATTCTCCTCTTTCTCATGATTATCTAAGATTACTTCTTTGTCAACTGAGGTTGCTTAATTTCGGCGATTTACGCGTTCACTGCAGTTTCTCCCGATTCTCTCTGTGTAATGCGTTGTCTCTGCTTTCTCGTGAATTTTTCCTTCTTTGCGTTGTTTGCTCCATTTTCTGACTCTCTGTGTTGTCAGCGCGTTCTCCACTTTCTCATTATGCTCTGCGTTTACTTCGTTGTTTTCTGTTTTTCATTAATTCCCGCGTTTTTTGCGTTTTCTGTTGTTTGCCCTGATACTCTCTGTTTACTGCGTTGTCTCCGAATTCTCCTGAATTTCTGCATTTTCTGCGTTCTCTGGTCTTTCTCCTTACTCTCTCTGTTATCAGCGCTTTCTCCTCTTCTCATGATGCTCTGCGTATCCTTCGTAGTTTTCTGTTTTTGCTTAATCTGCGTTTTACACTCTCCCTGCTGTTTCTTGTCTCCTTCTCTGTTTGGAGCGTTGTGTCCAAATTCTCCTGAATTTCTACGTTTTCTGAGTCCTCGGCTGTCAATTCTGACTCTATCTGCTATCAAGGCATTCTCCTCTTTCTCTTGATTATCTATGATTTCTTCTTTGTCTCCTGCTGTTGCTTAATTTCTGCGTTTTACGCGTTCTCTGCATTTTTTCCCGATTCTCTCTGTGTAATGCTTTGTCTCTGCTTTCTCGTGAATTTCTGCGTTCTTTGCGTTGTCTGCTCCATTTTCTGACTCTCTGTGTTGTCAGCGCGTTCTCCACTTTCTCATTATGCTCTGCGTTTACTTTGTTGTTTTCTGTTTTTCATTAATTCCCGCGTTTTTGCGTTTTCTCTTGTTTGCGCTGATACTCTCTGTTTACTGCGTTGTCTCCGAATTCTCCTGAACTTCTGCATTTTCTGCGTTCTCTGGTCTTTCTCCTTTCTCTCTCTGTTATCAGTGCTTTCTCCTCTGTCTCATGATTCTCTGCGTTTCCTTCGTAGTTTTCTGTTTTTGCTTAATATCTGCGATTTACACTCTCCCTGCTGTTTCTTGTCTCCTTCTCTGTTTGGAGCGTTGTGTCCAAATTCTCCTGAATTTCTACGTTTTCTGAGTCCTCGGCTGTCAATTCTGACTCTCCCTGTTATCAACGCATTCTCCTCTTTCTCATGATTATCTAAGATTTCTTCGTTGTCTCCTGCTGTTGCCTAATTTCTGCATTTTTCGCGTTCCCTGCAGTTTGTGCAGATTCCCTCAGTGTCCTGCGTTGTCTCCGCTACCTCTTGAATTTCTGCGTTCGTTGTGTTTTCTGCTCCCTTTTCTGACTCTCTGTGTTGTCAGCCTTTTGTCCACTTTCTCATTATGTTCTGCGTTTACTTCGTTGTTTTCTGTTTTTCATTAATTCCCGCGTTTTTTGCGTTTTCTGTTGTTTGCCCTGATACTCTCTGTTTACTGCGTTGTTTCCGAACTCTCCTGAACTTCTGCATTTTCTGCGTTCTCTGGTCTTTCTCCTTACTCTCTGTTATCAGCGCTTTCTCCTCTTCTCATGATGCTCTGCGTATCCTTCGTAGTTTTCTGTTTTTGCTTAATCTGCGTTTTACACTCTCCCTGCTGTTTCTTGTCTCCTTCTCTGTTTGGAGCGTTGTGTCCAAATTCTCCTGAATTTCTACGTTTTCTGAGTCCTCGGCTGTCAATTCTGACTCTCTCTGCTATCAAGGCATTCTCCTCTTTCTCTTGATGATCTATGATTTCTTCTTTGTCTCCTGCTGTTGCTTAATTTCTGCGTTTTACCCGTTCTCTGCATTTTGTCCCGATTCTCTCTGAGTAATGCGTTGTCTCTGCTTTCTCGTGAATTTCTGCGTTCTTTGCGTTGTCTGCTCCATTTTCTGACTCTCTGTGTTGTCAGCGCGTTCTCCACTTTCTCATTATGCTCTGCGTTTACTTCGTTGTTTTCTGTTTTTCATTAATTCCCGCGTTTTTTGCGTTTTCTGTTGTTTGCCCTGATACTCTCTGTTTACTGCGTTGTCTCCGAATTCTCCTGAACTTCTGAATTTTCTGCGATCTCTGGTCTTTCTCCTTACTCTCTCTGTTATCAGCGCTTTCTCCTCTTCTCATGATGCTCTGCGTATCCTTCGTAGTTTTCTGTTTTTGCTTAATCTGCGTTTTACACTCTCCCTGCTGTTTCTTGTCTCCTTCTCTGTTTGGAGCGTGGTGTCCAAATTCTCCTGAATTTCTACGTTTTCTGAGTCCTCGGCTGTCAATTCTGTCTCTCTGTGTTATCACCGCATTCTCCTCTTTCTCATGATTATCTAAGATTTCTTTGTTGTCTCCTGAGGTTGCTTAATTTCTGCATTTTACGCCTTCACTGCAGTTTGTCTCCATTCTCCCTGTGTAATGGGTTGTCTCCACTTTCTCATGAATTTCTGCGTTCTTTGCGTTGTCTGCTCCCTTTTCTGACTCTCTGTGTTGTCAGCGCGTTCTCCACTTTCTCATTATGCTCTGCGTTTACTTCGTTGTTTTCTGTATTTCATTAATTCCCGCGTTTTTTGCGTTTTCTGTTGTTTGCGCTGATACTCTCTGTTTACTGCGTTGTCTCATTATTCTCCTGAACTTCTGCATTTTCTGCGTTCTCTGGTCTTTCTCCTTACTCTCTCTGTTATCAGCGCTTTCTCCTCTGTCTCATGATGCTCTGCGTTTCCTTCGTAGTTTTCTGTTTTTCCTTAATTTCTGCGATTTACACTCTCCCTGCTGTTTCTTGTCTCCTTCTCTGTTTGGAGCGTTGTGTCCAAATTCTCCTGAATTTCTACGTTTTCTGAGTCCTCGTCTGTCAATTCTGACTCTCTCTGCTATCACCGCATTCTCTTCTTTCTCATGATTATCTAAGATTTTTTCTTTGTTAACTGAGGTTGCTTAATTTCGGCGATTTACGCGTTCACTGCAGTTTGTCCCGAATCCCTCTGTGTAATGCGTTGTCTCTGCTTTCTCGTGAATTTTTGCGTTCTTTGCGTTGTCTGCTCCATTTTCTGACTCTCTGTGTTGTCAGGACGTTCTCCACTTTCTCATTATGCTCTGCGTTTACTTCGTTGTTTTCTGTTTTTCATTAATACCCGCGTTTTTGCGTTTTCTCTTGTTTGCGCTGATACTCTCTGTTTACTGCGTTGTCTCCGAATTCTCCTGAACTTCTGCATTTTCTGCGTTCTCTGGTCTTTCTCCTTACTCTCTCTGTTATCAGCGCTTTCTCCTCTGTCTCATGATTCTCTGCGTTTCCTTCGTAGTTTTCTGTTTTTGCTTAATTTCTGCGATTTACACTCTCCCTGCTGTTTCTTGTCTCCTTCTCTGTTTGGAGCGTTGTGTCCAAATTCTCCTGAATTTCTACGTTTTCTGAGTCCTCGGCTGTCAATTCTGACTCTCTCTGTTATCACCGCAATCTCCTCTTTCTCATGATTATCTAAGATTTCTTTGTTGTCTTCTGAGGTTGCTTAATTTCTGCATTTTACGCCTTCACTGCAGTTTGTCTCCATTCTCCCTGTGTAATGGGTTGTCTCCACTTTCTCATGAATTTCTGCGTTCTTTGCGTTGTCTGCTCCCTTTTCTGACTCTCTGTGTTGTCAGCGCGTTCTCCACTTTCTCATTATGCTCTGCGTTTACTTCGTTGTTTTCTGTATTTCATTAATTCCCGCGTTTTTTGCGTTTTCTGTTGTTTGCGCTGATACTCTCTGTTTACTGCATTGTCTCAGAATTCTCCTGAACTTCTGCATTTTCTGCGTTCTCTGGTCTTTCTCCTTACTCTCTCTGTTATCAGCGCTTTCTCCTCTGTCTCATGATGCTCTGCGTTTCCTTCGTAGTTTTCTGTTTTTTCCTTAATTTCTGCGATTTACACTCTCCCTGCTGTTTCTTGTCTCCTTCTCTGTTTGGAGCGTTGTGTCCAAATTCTCCTGAATTTCTACGTTTTCTGAGTCCTCGTCTGTCAATTCTGACTCTCTCTGCTATCAACGCATTCTCCTCTTTCTCTTGATTATCTATGATTTCTTCTTTGTCTCCTGCTGTTGCTTAATTTCTGCGTTTTACGCGTTCTCTGCATTTTGTCCCGATTCTCTCTGTGTAATGCGTTGTCTCTGCTTTCTCATGAATTTCTGCGTTCTTTGCGTTGTCTGCTCTATTTTCTGACTCTCTGTGTTGTCAGCGCGTTCTCCACTTTCTAATTATGCTCTGCGTTTACTTCGTTGTTTTCTGTTTTTCATTAATTCCCGCGTTTTTGCGTTTTCTCTTGTTTGCGCTGATACTCTCTGTTTACTGCGTTGTCTGCGAATTCTCCTGAACTTCTGCATTTTCTGCGTTCTCTGGTCTTTCTCCTTACTCTCTCTGTTATCAGCGCTTTCTCCTCTGTCTCATGATTCTCTGCGTTTCCTTCGTAGTTTTCTGTTTTTGCTTAATTTCTGCAATTTACACTCTCCCTGCTGTTTCTTGTCTCCTTCTCTGTTTGGAGTGTTGTGTCCAAATTCTCCTGAATTTCTACGTTTTCTGAGTCCTCGGCTGTCAATTCTGACTCTCTCTGTTATCACCGCATTCTCCTCTTTCTCATGATTATCTAAGATTTCTTTGTTGTCTCCTGAGGTTGCTTAATTTCTGCATTTTACGCCTTCACTGCAGTTTGTCTGCATTCTCCCTGTGTAATGTGTTGTCTCCACTTTCTCATGAATTTCTGCGTTCTTTGCGTTGTCTGCTCCCTTTTCTGACTCTCTGTGTTGTCAGCGCGTTCTCCACTTTCTCATTATGCTCTGCGTTTACTTCGTTGTTTTCTGTATTTCATTAATTCCCGCTTTTTTTGCGTTTTCTGTTGTTTGCGCTGATACTCTCTGTTTACTGCGTTGTCTCAGAATTCTCCTGAACTTCTGCATTTTCTGCGTTCTCTGGTCTTTCTCCTTACTCTCTCTGTTATCAGCGCTTTCTCCTCTGTCTCATGATGCTCTGCGTTTGGTTCGTAGTTCTCTGTTTTTCCTTAATTTCTGCGATTTACACTCTCCCTGCTGTTTCTTGTCTCCTTCTCTGTTTGGAGCGTTGTGTCCAAATTCTCCTGAATTTCTACGTTTTCTGAGTCCTCGGCTGTCAATTCTGACTCTCTCTGCTATCACCGCATTCTCTTCTTTCTCATGATTATCTAAGATTTTTTCTTTGTTAACTGAGGTTGCTTAATTTCGGCGATTTACGCGTTCACTGCAGTTTGTCCCGAATCCCTCTGTGTAATGCGTTGTCTCTGCTTTCTCGTGAATTTTTGCGTTCTTTGCGTTGTCTGCTCCATTTTCTGACTCTCTGTGTTGTCAGGACGTTCTCCACTTTCTCATTATGCTCTGCGTTTACTTCGTTGTTTTCTGTTTTTCATTAATTCCCGAGTTTTTGCGTTTTCTCTTGTTTGCGCTGATACTCTCTGTGTACTGCGTTGTCTCCGAATTCTCCTGAACTTCTGCATTTTCTGCGTTTTCTGGTCTTTCTCCTTATTCTCTCTGTTATCAGCGCTTTCTCCTCTGTCTCATGATTCTCTGCGTTTCCTTCGTAGTTTTCTGTTTTTGCTTAATTTCTGCGATTTACACTCTCCCTGCTGTTTCTTGTCTCATTCTCTGTTTGGAGCGTTGTGTCCAAATTCTCCTGAATTTCTACGTTTTCTGAGTCCTCGGCTGTCAATTCTGACTCTCTCTGTTATCACCGCATTCTCCTCTTTCTCATGATTATCTAAGATTTCTTTGTTGTCTCCTGAGGTTGCTTAATTTCTGCATTTTACGCCTTCACTGCAGTTTGTCTCCATTCTCCCTGTGTAATGTGTTGTCTCCACTTTCTCATGAATTTCTGCGTTCTTTGCGTTGTCTGCTCCCTTTTGTGACTCTCTGTGTGGTCAGCGCATTCTCCACTTTCTCATTATGCTCTGCGTTTACTTCGTTGTATTCTGTATTTCATTAATTCCCGCGTTTTTTGCGTTTTCTGTTGTTTGCGCTGATACTCTGTCTTTACTGCGTTGTCTCAGAATTCTCCTGAACTTCTGCATTTTCTGCGATCCCTGGTCTTTCTCCTTACTCTCTCTGTTATCAGCGCTTTCTACTCTGTCTCATGATGCTCTGCGTTTCCTTCGTAGTTTTCTGTTTTTCCTTAATTTCTGCGATTTACACTCTCCCTGCTGTTTCTTGTCTCCTTCTCTGTTTGGAGCGTTGTGTCCAAATTCTCCTGAATTTCTACTTTTTCTGAGTCCTCGGCTGTCAATTCTGAATCTCCCTGTTATCAACGCAGTCTCCTCTTTCTCATGATTATCTAAGATTTCTTCTTTGTCTCCTGCTGTTGCTTAATTTCTGCATTTTTGCGTTCCCTGCAGTTTGTCCAGATTCCCTCAGTGTCCTGCGTTGTCTCCGCTACCTCTTGAATTTCTGCGTTCGTTGCGTTTTCTGCTCCCTTTTCTGACTCTCTGTGTTGTCAGCCTTTTGTCCACTTTCTCATTATGTTCTGCGTTTACTTCGTTGTTTTCTGTTTTTCATTAATTCCCGCGTTTTTTGCGTTTTCTGTTGTTTGCCCTGATACTCTCTGTTTACTGCGTTGTCTCCGAATTCTCCTGAACTTCTGCATTTTCTGCGTTCTCTGGTCTTTCTCCTTACTCTCTCTGTTATCAGCGCTTTCTCCTCTTCTCTTGATGCTCTGCGTATCCTTCGTAGTTTTCTGTTTTTGCTTAATTTCTGCGATTTACACTCTCCCTGCTGTTTCTTGTCTCCTTCTCTGTTTGGAGCGTTGTGTCCAAATTCTCCTGAATTTCTACGTTTTCTGAGTCCTCGGCTGTCAATTCTGACTCTATCTGCTATCAAGGCATTCTCCTCTTTCTCTTGATTATCTATGATTTCTTCTTTGTCTCCTGCTGTTGCTTAATTTCTGCGTTTTACGCGTTCTCTGCATTTTTTCCCGATTCTCTCTGTGTAATGCTTTGTCTCTGCTTTCTCGTGAATTTCTGCGTTCTTTGCGTTGTCTGCTCCATTTTCTGACTCTCTGTGTTGTCAGCGCGTTCTCCACTTTCTCATTATGCTCTGCGTTTACTTTGTTGTTTTCTGTTTTTCATTAATTCCCGCGTTTTTGCGTTTTCTCTTGTTTGCGCTGATACTCTCTGTTTACTGCGTTGTCTCCGAATTCTCCTGAACTTCTGCATTTTCTGCGTTCTCTGGTCTTTCTCCTTTCTCTCTCTGTTATCAGCGCTTTCTCCTCTGTCTCATGATTCTCTGCGTTTCCTTCGTAGTTTTCTGTTTTTGCTTAATATCTGCGATTTACACTCTCCCTGCTGTTTCTTGTCTCCTTCTCTGTTTGGAGCGTTGTGTCCAAATTCTCCTGAATTTCTACGTTTTCTGAGTCCTCGGCTGTCAATTCTGACTCTCTCTGTTATCACCGCATTCTCCTCTTTCTCATGATTATCTAAGAGTTCTTTGTTGTCTCCTGAGGTTGCTTAATTTCTGCATTTTACGCCTTCACTGCAGTTTGTCTCCATTCTCCCTGTGTAATGGGTTGTCTCCACTTTCTCATGAATTTATGCGTTCTTTGCATTGTCTGCTCCCTTTTCTGACTCTCTGTGTTGTCAGCGCGTTCTCCACTTTCTCATTATGCTCTGCGTTTTCTTCGTTGTTTTCTGTATTTCATTAATTCCCGCGTTTTTTGCGTTTTCTGTTGTTTGCGCTGATACTCTCTGTTTACTGCGTTGTCTCAGAATTCTCCTAATCTTCTGCATTTTCTGCGTTCTCTGGTCTTTCTCCTTACTCTCTCTGTTATCAGCGTTTTCTCCTCTGTCTCATGATGCTCTGCGTTTCATTTGTAGTTTTCTGTTTTTTTCTTAATTTCTGCGATTTACAGTCTCCCTGCTGTTTCTTGTCTCCTTCTCTGTTTGGAGGGTTGTGACCAAATTCTCCTTAATTTCTACGTTTTCTGAGTCCTCGGCTGTCAATTCTGACTCTCTCTGCTATCAACGCATTCTCCTCTTTTTCTTGATTATCTATGATTTCTTCTTTGTCTCCTGCTGTTGCTTAATTTCTGCGTTTTACGCGTTCTCTGCATTTTGTCCCGATTCTCTCTGTGTAATGCGTTGTCTCTGCTTTCTCATGAATTTCTGCGTTCTTTGCGTTGTCTGCTCTATTTTCTGACTCTCTGTGTTGTCAGCGCGTTCTCCACTTTCTAATTATGCTCTGCGTTTCCTTCGTTGTTTTCTGTTTTTCATTTATTCCCGCGTTTTTGCGTTTTCTCTTGTTTGCGCTGATACTCTCTGTTTACTGCGTTGTCTCAGAATTCTCCTGAACTTCTGCATTTTCTGCGTTCTCTGGTCTTTCTCCTTACTCTCTCTGTTATCAGCGCTTTCACCTCTGTCTCATGATGCTCTGCGTTTGGTTCGTAGTTTTCTGTTTTTCCTTAATTTCTGCGATTTACACTCTCCCTGCTGTTTCTTGTCTCCTTCTCTGTTTGGAGCGTTGTGTCCAAATTCTCCTGAATTTCTACGTTTTCTGAGTCCTCGGCTGTCAATTTTGACTGTCTCTGCTATCACCGCATTCTCCTCTTTCTCATGATTATCTAAGATTACTTCTTTGTCAACTGAGGTTGCTTAATTTCGGCGATTTACGCGTTCACTGCAGTTTCTCCCGATTCTCTCTGTGTAATGCGTTGTCTCTGCTTTCTCGTGAATTTTTGCGTTCTTTGGGTTGTCTGCTCCATTTTCTGACTCTCTGTGTTGTCAGCACGTTCTCCACTTTCTCATTATGCTCTGCGTTTACTTCGTTGTTTTCTGTTTTTCATTAGTACCCGCGTTTTTGCGTTTTCTCTTGTTTGCGCTGATACTCTCTGTTTACTGCATTGTCTCCGAATTCTCCTGAACTTCTGCATTTTCTGCGTTCTCTGGTCTTTCTCCTTACTCCCTCTGTTATCAGCGCTTTCTCCTCTGTCTCATGATGCTCTGCGTTTCCTTCGTAGTTTTCTGTTTTTGCTTAATTTCTGCGATTTACACTCTCCCTGCTGTTTCTTGTCTCCTTCTCTGTTTGGAGCGTTGTGTCCACATTCTCCTGAATTTCTACGTTTTCTGAGTCCTCGGCTGTCAATTCTGACTCTCCCTGTTATCAACGCATTCTCCTCTTTCTCATGATTATCTAAGATTTCTTCGTTGTCTCCTGCTGTTGCTTAATTTCTGCATTTTTCGCGTTCCCTGCAGTTTGTCCAGATTCCCTCAGTGTCCTGCGTTGTCTCCGCTACCTCTTGAATTTCTGCGTTCGTTGCGTTTTCTGCTCCCTTTTCTGACTCTCTGTGTTGTCAGCCTTTTGTCCACTTTCTCATTATGCTCTGCGTTTACTTCGTTGTTTTCTGTTTTTCATTAATTCCCGCGTTTTTTGCGTTTTCTGTTGTTTGCCCTGATACTCTCTGTTTACTGCGTTGTCTCCGAATTCTCCTGAACTTCTGCATTTTCTGCGTTCTCTGGTCTTTCTCCTTACTCTCTCTGTTATCAGCGCTTTCTCCTCTTCTCATGATGCTCTGCGTATCCTTCGTAGTTTTCTGTTTTTGCTTAATCTGCGTTTTACACTCTCCCTGCTGTTTCTTGTCTCCTTCTCTGTTTGGAGCGTTGTGTCCAAATTCTCCTGAATTTCTACGTTTTCTGAGTCCTCGGCTGTCAATTCTGACTCTATCTGCTATCAAGGCATTCTCCTCTTTCTCTTGATTATCTATGATTTCTTCTTTGTCTCCTGCTGTTGCTTAATTTCTGCGTTTTACGCGTTCTCTGCATTTTTTCCCGATTCTCTCTGTGTAATGCTTTGTCTCTGCTTTCTCGTGAATTTCTGCGTTCTTTGCGTTGTCTGCTCCATTTTCTGACTCTCTGTGTTGTCAGCGCGTTCTCCACTTTCTCATTATGCTCTGCGTTTACTTTGTTGTTTTCTGTTTTTCATTAATTCCCGCGTTTTTGCGTTTTCTCTTGTTTGCGCTGATACTCTCTGTTTACTGCGTTGTCTCCGAATTCTCCTGAACTTCTGCATTTTCTGCGTTCTCTGGTCTTTCTCCTTTCTCTCTCTGTTATCAGCGCTTTCTCCTCTGTCTCATGATTCTCTGCGTTTCCTTCGTAGTTTTCTGTTTTTGCTTAATATCTGCGATTTACACTCTCCCTGCTGTTTCTTGTCTCCTTCTCTGTTTGGAGCGTTGTGTCCAAATTCTCCTGAATTTCTACGTTTTCTGAGTCCTCGGCTGTCAATTCTGACTCTATCTGCTATCAAGGCATTCTCCTCTTTCTCTTGATTATCTATGATTTCTTCTTTGTCTCCTGCTGTTGCTTAATTTCTGCGTTTTACGCGTTCTCTGCATTTTTTCCCGATTCTCTCTGTGTAATGCTTTGTCTCTGCTTTCTCGTGAATTTCTGCGTTCTTTGCGTTGTCTGCTCCATTTTCTGACTCTCTGTGTTGTCAGCGCGTTCTCCACTTTCTCATTATGCTCTGCGTTTACTTTGTTGTTTTCTGTTTTTCATTAATTCCCGCGTTTTTGCGTTTTCTCTTGTTTGCGCTGATACTCTCTGTTTACTGCGTTGTCTCCGAATTCTCCTGAACTTCTGCATTTTCTGCGTTCTCTGGTCTTTCTCCTTTCTCTCTCTGTTATCAGCGCTTTCTCCTCTGTCTCATGATTCTCTGCGTTTCCTTCGTAGTTTTCTGTTTTTGCTTAATATCTGCGATTTACACTCTCCCTGCTGTTTCTTGTCTCCTTCTCTGTTTGGAGCGTTGTGTCCAAATTCTCCTGAATTTCTACGTTTTCTGAGTCCTCGGCTGTCAATTCTGACTCTCTCTGTTATCACCGCATTCTCCTCTTTCTCATGATTATCTAAGAGTTCTTTGTTGTCTCCTGAGGTTGCTTAATTTCTGCATTTTACGCCTTCACTGCAGTTTGTCTGCATTCTCCCTGTGTAATGGGTTGTCTCCACTTTCTCATGAATTTCTGCGTTCTTTGCGTTGTCTGCTCCCTTTTCTGACTCTCTGTGTTGTCAGCGCGTTCTCCACTTTCTCATTATGCTCTGCGTTTTCTTCGTTGTTTTCTGTATTTCATTAATTCCCGCGTTTTTTGCGTTTTCTGTTGTTTGCGCTGATACTCTCTGTTTACTGCATTGTCTCAGAATTCTCCTGAACTTCTGCATTTTCTGCGTTCTCTGGTCTTTCTCCTTTCTCTCTCTGTTATCAGCGCTTTCTCCTCTGTCTCATGATTCTCTGCGTTTCCTTCGTAGTTTTCTGTTTTTGCTTAATATCTGCGATTTACACTCTCCCTGCTGTTTCTTGTCTCCTTCTCTGTTTGGAGCGTTGTGTCCAAATTCTCCTGAATTTCTACGTTTTCTGAGTCCTCGGCTGTCAATTTTGACTGTCTCTGCTATCACCGCATTCTCCTCTTTCTCATGATTATCTAAGATTTCTTCTTTGTCAACTGAGGTTGCTTAATTTCGGCGATTTACGCGTTCACTGCCGTTTCTCCCGATTCTCTCTGTGTAATGCGTTGTCTCTGCTTTCTCGTGAATTTTTGCGTTCTTTGCGTTGTATGCTCCATTTTCTGACTCTCTGTGTTGTCAGCACGTTCTCCACTTTCTCATTATGCTCTGCGTTTACTTCGTTGTTTTCTGTTTTTCATTAGTACCCGCGTTTTTGCGTTTTCTCTTTTTTGCGCTGATACTCTCTGTTTACTGCGTTGTCTCCGAATTCTCCTGAACTTCTGCATTTTCTGCGTTCTCTGGTCTTTCTCCTTACTCCCTCTGTTATCAGCGCTTTCTCCTCTGTCTCATGATTCTCTGCGTTTCCTTCGTAGTTTTCTGTTTTTGCTTAATTTCTGCGATTTACACTCTCCCTGCTGTTTCTTGTCTCCTTCTCTGTTTGGAGCGTTGTGTCCAAATTCTCCTGAATTTCTACGTTTTCTGAGTCCTCGGCTGTCAATTCTGACTCTCCCTGTTATCAACGCATTCTCCTCTTTCTCATGATTATCTAAGATTTCTTCGTTGTCTCCTGCTGTTGCTTAATTTCTGCATTTTTCGCGTTCCCTGCAGTTTGTCCAGATTCCCTCAGTGTCCTGCGTTGTCTCCGCTACCTCTTGAATTTCTGCGTTCGTTGCGTTTTTTGCTCCCTTTTCTGACTCTCTGTGTTGTCAGCCTTTTGTCCACTTTCTCATTATGCTCTGCGTTTATTTCGTTGTTTTCTGTTTTTCATTAATTCCCGCGTTTTTTGCGTTTTCTGTTGTTTGCCCTGATACTCTCTGTTTACTGCGTTGTCTCCGAATTCTCCTGAACTTCTGCATTTTCTGCGTTCTCTGGTCTTTCTCCTTACTCTCTCTGTTATCAGCGCTTTCTCCTCTTCTCATGATGCTCTGCGTATCCTTCGTAGTTTTCTGTTTTTGCTTAATCTGCGTTTTACACTCTCCCTGCTGTTTCTTCTCTCCTTCTCTGTTTGGAGCGTTGTGTCCAAATTCTCCTGAATTTCTACGTTTTCTGAGTCCTCGGCTGTCAATTCTGACTCTCTCTGCTATCAAGGCATTCTCCTCTTTCTCTTGATTATCTATGATTTCTTCTTTGTCTCCTGCTGTTGCTTAATTTCTGCGTTTTACCCGTTCTCTGCATTTTGTCCCGATTCTCTCTGAGTAATGCGTTGTCTCTGCTTTCTCGTGAATTTCTGCGTTCTTTGTGTTGTTTGCTCCATTTTCTGACTCTCTGTGTTGTCAACGCGTTCTCCATTTTCTCATTATGCTCTGCGTTTACTTCGTTGTTTTCTGTTTTTCATTAATTCCCGCGTTTTTGCGTTTTCTCTTGTTTGCGCTGATACTCTCTGTTTACTGCGTTGTCTGCGAATTCTCCTGAACTTCTGCATTTTCTGCGTTCTCTGGTCTTTCTCCTTACTCCCTCTGTTATCAGCGCTTTCTCCTCTGTCTCATGATTCTCTGCGTTTCCTTCGTAGTTTTCTGTTTTTGCTTAATTTCTGCGATTTACACTCTCCCTGCTGTTTCTTGTCTCCTTCTCTGTTTGGAGCGTTGTGTCCAAATTCTCCTGAATTTCTACGTTTTCTGAGTCCTCGGCTGTCAATTCTGACTCTCTCTGTTATCACCGCATTCTCCTCTTTCTCATGATTATCTAAGATTTCTTTGTTGTCTCCTGCTGTTGCTTAATTTCTGCATTTTACGCCTTCACTGCAGTTTGTCTGCATTCTCCCTGTGTAATGGATTGTCTCCACTTTCTCATGAATTTCTGCGTTCTTTGCGTTGTCTGCTCCCTTTTCTGACTCTCTGTGTTGTCAGCGCGTTCTCCACTTTCTCATTATGCTCTGCGTTTACTTCGTGGTTTTCTGTATTTCATTAATTCCCGCGTTTTTTGCGTTTTCTGTTGTTTGCACTGATACTCTCTGTTTACTGCGTTGTCTCAGAATTCTCCTGAACTTCTGCATTTTCTGCGTTCTCTGGTCTTTCTCCTTACTCTCTCTGTTATCAGCGCTTTCTCCTCTGTCTCATGATGCTCTGCGTTTCCTACGTAGTTTTCTGTTTTTTCCTTAATTTCTGCGATTTACACTCTCCCTGCTGTTTCTTGTCTCCTTCTCTGTTTGGAGCGTTGTGTCCAAATTCTCCTGAATTTCTACGTTTTCTGAGTCCTCGGCTGTCAATTCTGACTCTCCCTGTTATCAACGCATTCTCCTCTTTCTCATGATTATCTAAGATTTCTTCGTTGTCTCCTGCTGTTGCTTAATTTCTGCATTTTTCGCGTTCCCTGCAGTTTGTCCAGATTCCCTCTGTGTTCTGCGTTGTCTCCGCTACCTCTTGAATTTCTGCGTTCGTTGCGTTTTCTGCTCCCTTTTCTGACTCTCTGTGTTGTCAGCCTTTTGTCCACTTTCTCATTATGCTCTGCGTTTACTTCGTTGTTTTCTGTTTTTCATTAATTCCCGCGTTTTTTGCGTTTTCTGTTGTTTGCCCTGATACTCTCTGTTTACTGCCTTGTCTCAGAATTCTCCTTAACTTCTGCATTTTCTGCGTTCTCTGGTCTTTCTCCTTACTCTCTCTGTTATCAGCGCTTTCTCCTCTGTCTCATGATGCTCTGCGTTTCCTTCGTAGTTTTCTGTTTTTCCTTAATTTCTGCGATTTACACTCTCCCTGCTGTTTCTTGTCTCCTTCTCTGTTTGGAGCGTTGTGTCCAAATTCTCCTGAATTTCTACGTTTTCTGAGGACTCGGCTGTCAATTCTGACTCTCTCTGCTATCACCGCAATCTCTTCTTTCTCATGATTATCTAAGATTTCTTCTTTGTCAACTGTGGTTGCTTAATTTTGGCGATTTACGCGTTCACTGCAGTTTGTCCCGATTCTCTCTGTGTAATGCGTTGTCTCTGCTTTCTCGTGAATTTTTGCGTTCTTTGCGTTGTCTGCTCCCTTTTCTGACTCTCTGTGTTGTCAGCGCGTTCTCCACTTTCTCATTATGCTCTGCGTTTACTTCGTTGTTTTCTGTATTTCATTAATTCCCGCGTTTTTTGCGTTTTCTGTTGTTTGCGCTGATACTCTCTGTTTACTGCGTTGTCTCAGAATTCTCCTGAACTTCTGCATTTTCTGCGTTCTCTGGTCTTTCTCCTTACTCTCTCTGTTATCAGCGCTTTCTGCTCTGTCTCATGATTCTCTGCGTTTCCTTCGTAGTTTTCTGTTTTTGCTTAATTTCTGCCATTTACACTCTCCCTGCTGTTTCTTGTCTCCTTCTCTGTTTGAAGCGTTGTGTCCAAATTTTCCTGAATTTCTACGTTTTCTCAGTCCTCGGCTGTCAATTCTGACTCTCTCTGTTATCACCGCATTCTCCTCTTTCTCATGATTATCTAAGATTTCTTTGTTGTCTCCTGAGGTTGCTTAATTTCTGCATTTTACGCCTTTACTGCAGTTTGTCCGATTCTCTCTGTGTAATGCGCTGTCTTTGCTTTCTCGTGAATTTCTGCGTTCCTTGCGTTGTCTGCTCCATTTTCTGACTCTCTGTGTTGTCAGCGCGTTCTCCACTTTCTGATTATGCTCTGCGTTTACTTCGTTGTTTTCTGTTTTTCATTAATTCCCGCGTTTTTGCGTTTTCTCTTGTTTACCCTGATACTCTCTGTTTACTGCGTTGTCTTCGAATTCTCCTGAACTTCTGCATTTTCTGCGTTCTCTGGTCTTTCTCCTTACTCTCTCTGTTATCAACGCTTTCTCCTCTTCTCATGGTGCTCTGCGTATCCTTCGTAGTTTTCTGTTTTTGCTTAATCTGCGTTTTACACTCTCCCTGCTGTTTCTTGTCTCCTTCTCTGTTTGGAGCGTTGTGTCTAAATTCTCCTAAATTTCTACGTTTTCTGAGTCCTCTGCTGTCAATTCTGACTCTCTCTGTTATCACCGCAGTCTCCTCTTTCTCTTGATTATCTATGATTTCTTCTTTGTCTCCTGCTGTTGCTTAATTTCTGCGTTTTACGCGTTCTCTGCATTTTGTCCCGATTCTCTCTTTGTAATGCGTTGTCTCTGCTTTCTCTTGAATTTCTGCGTTCTTTGCGATGTCTGTTCCATTTTCTGACTCTCTGTGTTGTCAGCGCGTTCTCCACTTTCTAATTATGCTCTGCGTTTACTTCGTTGTTTTCTGTTTTTCATTAATTCCCGCGTTTTTGCGTTTTCTCTTGTTTGCGCTGATACTCTCTGTTTACTGCGTTGTCTTCGAATTCTCCTGAACTTCTGCATTTTCTGCGTTCTCTGGTCTTTCTCCTTACTCTGTCTGTTATCAGCGCTTTTTCCTCTGTCTCATGATTTTCTGCGTTTCCTTCGTAGTTTTCTGTTTTTGCTTAATTTCTGCGATTTACACTCTCCCTGCTGTTTCTTGTCTCCTTCTCTGTTTGGAGCGTTGTGTCCAAATTCTCCTGAATTTCTACGTTTTCTGAGTCCTCGGCTGTCAATTCTGACTCTCTCTGTTACCACCGCATTCTCCTCTTTCTCATGATTATCTAAGATTTCTTTGTTGTCTCCTGAGGTTGCTTAATTTCTGCATTTTACGCCTTCACTGCAGTTTGTCTCCATTCTCCCTGTGTAATGGGTTGTCTCCAATTTCTCATGAATTTCTGCGTTCTTTCCGTTGTCTGCTCCCTTTTCTGACTCTCTGTGTTGTCAGCGCGTTCTCCACTTTCTCATTATGCTCTGCGTTTACTTCGTTGTTTTCTGTATTTTATTAATTCCCGCGTTTTTTGCGTTTTCTGTTGTTTGCGCTGATACTCTGTGTTTACTGCGTTTTCTCAGAATTCTCCTGAACTTCTGCATTTTGTGCGTTCTCTGGTCTTTCTCCTTATTCTCTCTGTTATCAGCGCTTTCTCCTCTGTCTCATGATGCTCTGCATTTCCTTCGTAGTTTTCTGTTTTTTCCTTAATTTCTGCGATTTACACTCTCCCTGCTGTTTCTTGTCTCCTTCTCTGTTTGGAGCGTTGTGTCCAAATTCTCCTGAATTTCTACGTTTTCTGAGTCCTCGGCTGTCAATTCTGACTCTCTCTGCTATCAACGCATTCTCCTCTTTCTCTTGATTATCTATGATTTCTTCTTTGTCTCCTGCTGTTGCTGAATTTCTGCGTTTTACGCGTTCTCTGCATTTTGTCCCGATTCTCTCTGTGTAATGCGTTGTCTCTGCTTTCTCGTGAATTTCTGCGTTCTTTGCGTTGTCTGCTCCATTTTCTGACTCTCTGTGTTGTAAGCGCGTTCTCCACTTTCTCATTATGCTCTGCATTTACTTCGTTGTTTTCTGTTTTTCCTTAATTGCCGCGTTTTTTGCGTTTTCTGTTGTTTGCGCTGATACTCTCTGTTTACTGCGTTGTCTCCGAATTCTCGTGAACTTCTGCATTTTCTGCGTTCTCTGGTCTTTCTCCTTACTCTCTCTGTTATCAGCGCTTTCTCCTCTGTCTCATGATTCTCTGCGTTTCCTTCGTAGTTTTCTGTTCTTGCTTAATTTCTGCGATTTACACTCTCCCTGCTGTTTCTTGTCTCCTTCTCTGTTTGGAGCGTTGTGTCCAAATTCTCCAGAATTTCTACGTTTTCTGAGTCCTCGGCTGTCAATTCCGACTCTCTCTGTTATCACCGCATTGTCCTCTTTCTCATGATTATCTAAGAGATCTTTGTTGTCTCCTGAGGTTGCTTAATTTCTGCATTTTACGCCTTCACTGCAGTTTGTCTCCATTCTCCCTTTGTAATGGGTTGTCTCCACTTTCTCATGAATTTCTGCGTTCTTTGCGTTGTCTGCTCCCTTTTCTGACTCTCTGTGTTCTCAGTGCGTTCTCCACTTTCTCATTATGCTCTGCGTTTACTTCGTTGTTTTCTGTATTTCATTAATTCCCGCGTTTTTTGCGTTTTCTGTTGTTTGCGCTGATACTCTCTGTTTACTGCGTTGTCTCAGAATTCTCCTGAACTTCTGCATTTTCTGCGTTCCCTGGTCTTTCTCCTTACTCTCTCTGTTATCAGCGCTTTCTCCTCTGTCTCATGATTCTCTGCGATTCCTTCGTAGTTTTCTGTTTTTGCTTAATTTCTGCGATTTACACTCTCCCTGCTGTTTCTTGTCTCCTTCTCTGTTTGAAGCGTTGTGTCCAAATTTTCCTGAATTTCTACGTTTTCTCAGTACTCGGCTGTCAATTCTGACTCTCTCTGTTATCACCGCATTCTCCTCTTTCTCATGATTATCTAAGATTTCTTTGTTGTCTCCTGAGGTTGCTTAATTTCTGCATTTTACGCCTTTACTGCAGTTTGTCCGATTCTCTCTGTGTAATGCGTTGTCTCTGCTTTCTCGTGAATTTCTGCGTTCTTTGCGTTGTCTGCTCCATTTTCTGACTCTCTGTGTTGTCAGTGCGTTCTCCACTTTCTCATTATGCTCTGCGTTTACTTCGTTGTTTTCTGTTTTTCATTAATTCCCGCGTTTTTGCGTTTTCTCTTGTTTGCCCTGATAATCTCTGTTTACTGCGTTGTCTTCGAATTCTCCTGAACTTTTGCATTTTCTGCGTTCTCTGGTCTTTCTCCTTACTCTCTCTGTTATCAGCGCTTTCTCCCCGGCCCATGATTCTCTGCGTTTCCTACGTAGTTTTCTGTTTTTGCTTAATTTCTGCGATTTACACTCTCCCTGCTGTTTCTTGTCTCCTTCTCTGTTTGGAGCGTTGTGTCCAAATTCTCCTGAATTTCTACGTTTTCTGAGTCCTCGGCTGTCAATTCTGACTCTCTCTGTTATCACCGCATTCTCCTCTTTCTCATGATGATCTAAGATTTCTTTGTTGTCTCCTGAGGTTGCTTAATTTCTGCATTTTACGCCTTCACTAGAGATTGTCTCCATTATCCCTATGTAATGGGTTGTCTCCACTTTCTCATGAATTTCTGCGTTCTTTGCGTTGTCTGCTCCCTTTTCTGACTCTCTGTGTTGTCAGCGCGTTCTCCACTTTCTCATTATGCTCTGCGTTTACTTCGTTGTTTTCTGTATTTCATTAATTCCCGCGTTTTTTGCGTTTTCTGTTGTTTGCGCTGATACTCTCTGTTTACTGCGTTTTCTCAGAATTCTCCTGAACTTCTGCATTTTGTGCGTTCTCTGGTCTTTCTCCTTACTCTCTCTGTTATCAGCGCTTACTCCTCTGTCTCATGATGCTCTGCATTTCCTTCGTAGTTTTCTGTTTTTTCCTTAATTTCTGCGATTTACACTCTCCTGCTGTTTCTTGTCTCCTTCTCTGTTTGGAGCGTTGTGTCCAAATTCTCCTGAATTTCTACGTTTTCTGAGTCCTCGGCTGTCAATTCTGACTCTCTCTGCTATCAACGCATTCTCCTCTTTCTCTTGATTATCTATGATTTCTTCTTTGTCTCCTGCTGTTGCTGATTTTCTGCGTGTTACGCGTTCTCTGCATTTTGTCCCGATTCTCTCTGTGTAATGCGTTGTCTCTGCTTTCTTGTGAATTTCTGCGTTCTTTGCGTTGTCTGCTCCATTTTCTGACTCTCTGTGTTGTAAGCGCGTTCTCCACTTTCTCATTATGCTCTGCATTTACTTCGTTGTTTTCTTTTTTTCCTTAATTGCCGCGTTTTTTGCGTTTTCTGTTGTTTGCGCTGATACTCTCTGTTTACTGCGTTGTCTCCGAATTCTCGTGAACTTCTGCATTTTCTGCGTTCTCTGGTCTTTCTCCTTACTCTCTCTGTTATCAGCGCTTTCTCCTCTGTCTCATGATTCTCTGCGTTTCCTTCGTAGTTTTCTGTTCTTGCTTAATTTCTGCGATTTACACTCTCCCTGCTGTTTCTTGTCTCCTTCTCTGTTTGGAGCGTTGTGTCCAAATTCTCCAGAATTTCTACGTTTTCTGAGTCCTCGGCTGTCAATTCCGACTCTCTCTGTTATCACCGCATTGTCCTCTTTCTCATGATTATCTAAGAGATCTTTGTTGTCTCCTGAGGTTGCTTAATTTCTGCATTTTACGCCTTCACTGCAGTTTGTCTCCATTCTCCCTTTGTAATGGGTTGTCTCCACTTTCTCATGAATTTCTGCGTTCTTTGCGTTGTCTGCTCCCTTTTCTGACTCTCTGTGTTGTCAGTGCGTTCTCCACTTTCTCATTATGCTCTGCGTTTACTTCGTTGTTTTCTGTATTTCATTAATTCCCGCGTTTTTTGCGTTTTCTGTTGTTTGCGCTGATACTCTCTGTTTACTGCGTTGTTTTCGAATTCTCCTGAACTTCTGCATTTTCTGCGTTCTCTGGTCTTTCTCCTTACTCTCTCTGTTATCAGCGCTTTCTCCTCTGTCTCATGATTCTCTGCGATTCCTTCGTAGTTTTCTGATTTTGCTTAATTTCTGCGATTTACACTCTCCCTGCTGTTTCTTGTCTCCTTCTCTGTTTGAAGCGTTGTGTCCAAATTTTCCTGAATTTCTACGTTTTCTCAGTCCTCGGCTGTCAATTCTGACTCTCTCTGTTATCACCGCATTCTCCTCATTCTCATGATTATCTAAGATTTCTTTGTTGTCTCCTGAGGTTGCTTAATTTCTGCATTTTACGCCTTTACTGCAGTTTGTCCGATTCTCTCTGTGTAATGCGTTGTCTCTGCTTTCTCGTGAATTTCTGCGTTCTTTGCGTTGTCTGCTCCATTTTCTGACTCTCTGTGTTGTCACCACGTTCTCCACTTTCTCATTATGCTCTGCGTTTACTTCGTTGTTTTCTGTATTTCATTAATTCCCGCGTTTTTTGCGTTTTCTGTTATTTGCGCTGATACTCTCTGTTTACTGCGTTGTCTCCGAATTCTCCTGAACTTCTGCATTTTCTGCGTTCCCTGGTCTTTCTCCTTACTCTCTCTGTTATCAGTGCTTTCTCCTCTGTCTCATGATGCTCTGCGTTTCCTTCGTAGTTTTCTGTTTTTGCTTAATTTCTGCGATTTACACTCTCCCTGCTGTTTCTTGTCTCCTTCTCTGTTTGGAGCGTTGTGTCCAAATTCACCTGAATTTCTACGTTCTCTGAGTCCTCGGCTGTCAATTCTGACTCTCCCTGTTATCAACGCATTCTCCTCTTTCTCATGATTATCTAAGATTTCTTCGTTGTGTCCTGCTGTTGCTTAATTTCTGCATTTTTCGCGTTCCCTGCAGTTTGTCCAGATTCCCTCTGTGTCCTGCGTTGTCTCCACTACCTCTTGAATTTCTGCGTTCATTGCGTTTTCTGCTCCCTTTTCTGACTCTCTGTGTTGTCAGCCTTTTGTCTACTTTCTCATTATGCTCTGCGTTTACTTCGTTGTTTTCTGTTTTTCATTAATTCCCGCGTTTTTGCGTTTTCTCTTCTTTGCGCTGATCCTCTCTGTTTACTGCGTTGTCTTCGAATTCTCCTGAACTTCTGCATTTTCTGCGTTCTCTTGTCTTTCTCCTTACTCTCTCTGTTATCAGCGCTTTCTCCTCTTCTCATGATGCTCTGCGTATCCTTCGTAGTTTTCTGTTTTTGCTTAATCTCCGTTTTACACTCTCCCTGCTGTTTCTTGTCTCCTTCTCTGTTTGGAGCGTTGTGTCCAAACTCTCCTGAATTTCTACGTTTTCTGAGTCCTCGGCTGTCAATTATGACTCTCTCTGTTATCACCGCATTCTCCTCTTTCTCATGATTATCTAAGATTTCTTCTTTTTCAATTGAGGTTGCTTAATTTCGGCGATTTACGCGTTCACTGCAGTTTGTCCCGATTCTCTCTGTGTAATGCGTTGTCTCTGCTTTCTCGTGAATTTCTGCGTTCTTTGCGTTGTCTGCTCCATTTTCTGACTCTCTGTGTTGTCAGCCTTTTGTTCACTTTCTCATTATGCTCTGCGTTTACTTCGTTGTTTTCTGTTTTTCATTAATTCCCGCGTTTTTGCGTTTTCTCTTGTTTGCGCTGATACTCTCTGTTTACTGCGTTGTCTTCGAATTCTCCTGAACTTCTGCATTTTCTGCGTTCCCTGGTCTTTCTCCTTACTCTGTCTGTTATCAGTGCTTTCTCCTCTGTCTCATGGTGCTCTGCGTTTCCTTCGTAGTTTTCTGTTTTTGCTTAATTTCTGCGATTTACACTCTCCCTGCTGTTTCTTGTCTCCTTCTCTGTTTGGAGCGTTGTGTCCAAATTCTCCTAAATTTCTACGTTTTCTGAGTCCTCTGCAGTCAATTCTGACTCTCTCTGTTATCACCACAGTCTCCTCTTTCTCTTGATTATCTATGATTTCTTCTTTGTCTCCTGCTGTTGCTTAATTTCTGCGTTTTACGCGTTCTCTGCATTTTGTCCCGATTCTCTCTGTGTAATTCGTTGTCTCTGCTTTCTCGTGAATTTCTGCGTTCTTTGCGATGTCTGCTCCATGTTCTGACTCTCTGTGTTGTCAGCGCGTTCTCCACTTTCTCATTATGCTCTGCGTTTACTTCGTTGTTTTCTGTTTTTCATTAATACCGCGTTTTTGCGTTTTCTGTTGTTTGCGCTGATACTCTCTGTTTACTGCGTTGTCTTCTAATTCTCCTGAACTTCTGCATTTTCTGCGTTCTCTGGTCTTTCTCCTTACTCTCTCTGTTATCAGCGCTTTCTCCTCTGTCTCATGATTCTCTGCGTTTACTTCGTAGTTTTCTGTTTTTGCTTAATTTCTGCCATTTACACTCTCCCTGCTGTTTCTTGTCTCCTTCTCTGTTTGAAGCGTTGTGTCCAAATTTTCCTGAATTTCTACGTTTTCTGAGTCCTCGGCTGTCAATTCTGACTCTCTCTGTTATCACCGCATTCTCCTCCTTCTCATGATTATCTAAGATTTCTTTGTTGTCTCCTGAGGTTGCTTAATTTCTGCATTTTACGCCTTTACTGCAGTTTGTCCGATTCTCTCTGTGTAATGCGTTGTCTTTGCTATCTCGTGAATTTCTGCGTTCTTTGCGTTGTCTGCTCCATTTTCTGACTCTCTGTGTTGTCAGCGCGTTCTCCACTTTCTCATTATGCTCTGCGTTTACTTCGTTGTTTTCTGTTTTTCATTAATTCCCGCGTTTTTGCGTTTTCTCTTGTTTACCCTGATACTCTCTGTTTACTGCGTTGTCTTCGAATTCTCCTGAACTTCTGCATTTTCTGCGTTCTCTGGTCTTTCTCCTTACTCTCTCTGTTATCAGCGCTTTCTCCTCTGTCTCATGATTCTCTGCGTTTCCTTCGTAGTTTTCTGTTTTTGCTTAATTTTTGCGATTTACACTCTCCCTGCTCTTTCTTGTCTCCTTCTCTGTTTGGAGCGTTGTGTCCAAATTCTCCTGAATTTCCACGATTTCTGAGTCCTCGGCTGTCAATTCTGACTCTCTCTGTTATCACCGCATTCTCCTCTTTCTCATGATTACCTAAGATTTCTTTGTTGTCTCCTGAGGTTGCTTAATTTCTGCATTTTACGCGTTCACTGCAGTTTGTCTCCATTCTCCCTGTGTAATGGTTTGTCTCCACTTTCTCATGAATTTCTGCGTTCTTTGCGTTGTCTGCTCCTTTTTCTGACTCTCTGTGTTGTCAGCGCGTTCTCCACTTTCTCATTATGCTCTGCGTTTACTTCGTTGTTTTCTGTTTTTCCTTAATTGCCGCGTTTTTTGCGTTTTCTGTTGTTTGCGCTGATACTCTCTGTTTACTGCGTTGTCTCCGAATTCTCCTGAACTTCTGCATTTTCTGAGTTCCCTGGTCTTTCTCCTTACTCTCTCTGTTATCAGTGCTTTCTCCTCTGTCTCATGATGCTCTGCGTTTCCTTCGTAGTTTTCTGTTTTTCCTTAATATCTGCGATTTACACTCTCCCTGCTGTTTCTTGTCTCCTTCTCTGTTTGGAGCGTTGTGTCCAAATTCTCCTGAATTTCTACGTTTTCTGAGTCCTCGGCTGTCAATTCTGACTCTCCCTGTTATCAACGCATTCTCCTCTTTCTCATGATTATCTAAGATTTCTTCGTTGTCTCCTGCTGTTGCTTAATTTCTGCATTTTTCGCGTTCCCTGCAATGTGTCCAGATTCCCTCTGTGTCCTGCGTTGTCTCCGCTACCTCTTGAATTTCTGCGTTCGTTGCGTTTTCTGCTCCCTTTTCTGACTCTCTGTGTTGTTAGCCTTTTGTCCACTTTCTCATTATGCTCTGCGTTTACTTCGTTGTTTTCTGTTTTTCATTAATTCCCGCGTTTTTTGCGTTTTCTGTTGTTTGCCCTGATACTCTCTGTTTACTGCCTTGTCTCCGAATTCTCCTGAACTTCTACATTTTCTGCATTCTCTGGTCTTTCTCCTTACTCTCTCTGTTATCAGCGCTTTCTCCTCTTCTCATGATGCTCTGCGTATCCTTCGTAGTTTTCTGTTTTTGCTTAATCTGCCTTTTACACTCTCCCTGCTGTTTCTTGTCTCCTTCTCTTTTTGGAGCGTTGTGTCCAAATTCTCCTCAATTTCTACGTTTTCTGAGTCCTCGGCTGTCAATTCTGACTCTCTCTGTTATCACCGCATTCTCCTCTTTCTCATGATTACCTAAGATTTCTTTGTTGTCTCCTGAGGTTGCTTAATTTCTGCATTTTACGCGTTCACTGCAGTTTGTCTCCATTTTCCCTGTGTAAAGGTTTTTCTCCACTTTCTCATGAATTTCTGCGTTGTTTGCGTTGTCTGCTCCTTTTTCTGACTCTCTGTGTTGTCAGCGCGTTCTCCACTTTCTCATTATGTTCTGCGTTTACTTCGTTGTTTTCTGTTTTTCATTAATTCCCGCGTTTTTTGCGTTTTCTGTTGTTTGCCCTGATACTCTCTGTTTACTGCCTTGTCTCCGAATTCTCCTGAACTTCTGCATTTTCTGCGTTCTCTCGTCTTTCTCCTTACTCTCTCTGTTATCAGCGCTTTCTCCTCTGTCTCATGATGCTCTGCTTTTCCTTCGTAGTTTTCTGTTTTTTCCTTAATTTCTTCGATTTACACTCTCCCTGCTGTTTCTTGTGTCCTTCTCTGTTTGGAGCGTTGTTTCCAAATTGTCCTGAATTTCTACGTTTACAGAGTCCTCGGCTGTCAATTTTGACTCTCTCTGCTATCCACGCATTCTCCTCTTTCTCTTGATTATCTATGATTTCTTCTTTGTCTCCTGCTGTTGCTTAATTTCTGCGTTTTACGCGTTCTCTGCATTTTGTCCCGATTCTCTCTGTGTAATGCGTTGTCTCTGCTTTCTCGTGAATTTCTGCGTTTTTTGCGTTGTCTGCTCCATTTTCTGACTCTCTGTGTTGTCAGTGCTTTCTCCACTTTCTCATTATGCTCTGCGTTTACTTCGTTGTTTTCTGTTTTTCATTAATTCCCGCGTTTTTGCGTTTTCTCTTGTTTGCGCTGATTCTCTCTGTTTACTGCGTTGTCTTAGAATTCTCCTGAACTTCTGCATTTTCTGCGTTCTCTGGTCTTTCTCCTTACTCTCTCTGTTATCAGCGCTTTCTCCTCTGTCTCATTATTCTCTGCGTTTCCTTCGTAGTTTTCTGTTTTTGCTTTATATCTGCGATTTACACTCTCCCTGCTGTTTCTTGTCTCCTTCTCTGTTTGGAGCCTTGTGTCCAAATTCTCCTGAATTTCTACGTTTTCTGAGTCCTCGGCTGTCAATTCTGACTCTCTCTGTTATCACCGCATTCTCCTCTTTCTCATGATTACCTAAGATTTCTTTGTTGTCTCCTGAGGTTGCTTAATTTCTGCATTTTACGCGTTCACTGCAGTTTGTCTCCATTCTCCCTGTGTAATGGGTTGTCTCCACTTTCTCATGAATTTTTGCGTTCTTTGCGTTGTCTGCTCCTTTTTCTGACTCTCTGTGTTGTCAGTGCTTTCTCCTCTGTCTCATGATGCTCTGCGTTTACTTCGTTGTTTTCTGTCTTTACTTAATTGCCGCGTTTTTTGCGTTTTCTGTTGTTTGCGCTGATACTCTCTGTTTACTGCGTTGTCTCCGAATTCTCCTGAACTTCTGCGTTTTCGGCTTTCCCTGGTCTTTCTCCTTACTCTCTCTGTTATCAGTGCTTTCTCCTCTGTCTCATGATGCTCTGCGTTTCCTTCGTAGTTTTCTGTTTTTCCTTAATTTCTGCGATTTACACTCTCCCTGCTGTTTCTTGTCTCCTTCTCTGTTTGGAGCGTTGTGTCCAAATTCTCCTGAATTTCTACGTTTTCTGAGTCCTCGGCTGTCAATTCTGACTCTCCCTGTTATCAACGCATTCTCCTCTTTCTCATGATTATCTAAGATTTCTTCGTTGTCTCCTGCTGTTGCTTAATTTCTGCATTTTTCGCGTTCCCTGCAATGTGTCCAGATTCCCTCTGTGTCCTGCGTTGTCTCCGCTACCTCTTGAATTTCTGCGTTCGTTGCGTTTTGTGCTCCCTTTTCTGACTCTCTGTGTTGTCAGCGCGTTCTCCACTTTCTCATTATGCTCTGCGTTTACTTCGTTGTTTTCTGTTTTTCATTAATTCCCGCGTTTTTTGCGTTTTCTGTTGTTTGCCCTGATACTCTCTGTTTACTGCCTTGTCTCCGAATTCTCCTGAACTTCTGCATTTTCTGCGTTCTCTGGTCTTTCTCCTTACTCTCTCTGTTATCAGCGCTTTCTCCTCTTCTCATGATGCTCTGCGTATCCTTCGTAGTTTTCTGTTTTTGCTTAATCTGCGTTTTACACTCTCCCTGCTGTTTCTTGTCTCCTTCTCTGTTTGGAGCGTTGTGTCCAAATTATCCTCAATTTCTACGTTTTCTGAGTCCTCGGCTGTCAATTCTGACTCTCTCTGTTATCACCGCATTCTCCTCTTTCTCATGATTACCTAAGATTTCTTTGTTGTCTCCTGAGGTTGCTTAATTTCTGCATTTTACGCGTTCACTGCAGTTTGTCTCCATTTTCCCTGTGTAATGGGTTGTCTCCACTTTCTCATGAATTTCTGCGTTCTTTGGGTTGTCTGCTCCCTTTTCTGACTCTCTGTGTTGTCAGCGCGTTCTCCACTTTCTCATTATGCTCTGCGTTTACTTCGTTGTTTTCTGTATTTCATTAATTCCCGCGTTTTTTGCGTTTTCTGTTGTTTGCGCTGATACTCTCTGTTTACTGCGTTGTCTCAGAATTCTCCTGAACTTCTGCATTTTCTGCGTTCTCTGGTCTTTCTCCTTACTCTCTCTGTTATCAGCTCTTTCTCCTCTGTCTCATGATGCTCTACGTTTCCTTCGTAGTTTTCTGTTTTTTCCTTAATTTCTGCGATTTACACTCTCCCTGCTGTTTCTTGTGTCCTTCTCTGTTTGGAGCGTTGTGTCCAAATTCTCCTTAATTTCTACGTTTTCAGAGTCCTCGGCTGTCAATTCTGACTCTCTCTGCTATCCACGCATTCTCCTCTTTCTCTTGATTATCTATGATTTCTTCTTTGTCTCCTGCTGTTGCTTAATTTCTGCGTTTTACGCGTTCACTGCAGTTTGTCTCCATTCTCCCTGTGTAATGGTTTGTCTCCACTTTCTCATGAATTTCTGCATTCTTTGCGTAGTCTGCTCCTTTTTCTGACTCTCTGTGTTGTCAGCGCATTCTCCACTTTCTCATTATGCTCTGTGGTTACTTCGTTGTTTTCTGTTTTTCCTTAATTGCCGCGTTTTTTGCGTTTTCTGTTGTTTGCGCTGATACTCTCTGTTTACTGCGTTGTCTCCGAATTCTCCTGAACTTCTGCATTTTCTGCGTTCCCTGGTCTTTCTCCTTACTCTCTCTGTTATCAGCGCTTTCTCCTCTGTCTCATGATTCTCTGCGTTACATTCGTAGTTTTCTGTTTTTGCTTTATTTCTGAGATTTACACTCTCCCTGCTGTTTCTTGTCTCCTTCTCTGTTTGGAGCGTTGTGTCCAAATTCTCCTGAATTTCTACGTTTTCTGAGTCCTCGGCTGTCAATTCTGACTCTCTCTGCTATCACCGCATTCTCTTCTTTCTCATGATTATCTAAGATTTCTTCTTTGTCAACTGAGGTTGCTTAATTTCGGCGATTTACGCGTTCACTGCAGTTTGTCCCGATTCTCTCTGTGTAATGCGTTGTCTCTGCTTTCTCGTGAATTTTTGCGGTCTTTGCGTTGTCTGCTCCATTTTCTGACTCTCTGTGTTGTCAGCGCGTTATCCACTTTCTCATTATGCTCTGCGTTTACTTCGTTTTTTTTTGTTTTTCATTAATTCCCACGTTTTTGCGTTTTCTCTTGTTTGCGCTGATACTCTCTGTTTACTGCGTTTTCTTCGAATTCTCCTGAACTTCTGCATTTTCTGCGTTCTCTGGTCTTTCTCCTTACTCTCTCTGTTATCAGCGCTCTCTCCTCTGTCTCATGATTCTCTGCGTTTCCTTCGTAGTTTTCTGTTTTTGCTTAATTTCTGCGATTTACACTCTCCCTGCTGTTTCTTGTCTCCTTCTCTGTTTGGAGCGTTGTGTCCAAATTCTCCTGAATTTCTACGTTTTCTGAGTCCTCGGCTGTCAATTCTGACTCTCTCTGTTATCACCGCATTCTCCTCTTTCTCATGATTACCTAAGATTTCTTTGTTGTCTCCTGAGGTTGCTTAATTTCTGCATTTTACGCGTTCACTGCAGTTTGTCTCCATTCTCCCTGTGTAATGGTTTGTCTCCACTTTCTCATGAATTTCTGCGTTCTTTGCGTTGTCTGCTCCTTTTTCTGACTCTCTGTGTTGTCAGCGCGTTCTCCACTTTCTCATTATGCTCTGCGGTTACTTCGTTGTTTTCTGTTTTTCCTTAATTGCCGCGTTTTTTGCGTTTTCTGTTGTTTGCGCTGATACTCTCTGTTTACTGCGTTGTCTCCGAATTCTCCTGAACTTCTGCATTTTCTGAGTTCCCTGGTCTTTCTCCTTACTCTCTCTGTTATCAGTGCTTTCTCCTCTGTCTCATGATGCTCTGCGTTTCCTTCGTAGTTTTGTGTTTTTCCTTAATTTCTGCGATTTACACTCTCCCTGCTGTTTCTTGTCTCCTTCTCTGTTTGGAGCGTTGTGTCCAAATTCTCCTGAATTTCTACGTTTTCTGAGTCCTCGGCTGTCAATTCTGACTCTCTCTGCTATCACCGCATTCTCCTCTTTCTCATGATTATCTTAGATTTCTTCGTTGTCTCCTGCTGTTGCTTAATTTCTGCATTTTTCGCGTTCCCTGCAATGTGTCCAGATTCCCTCTGTGTCCTGCGTTGTCTCCACTACCTCTTGAATTTCTGCGTTCGTTGCGTTTTCTGCTCCCTTTTCTGACTCTCTGTGTTGTCAGCCTTTTGTCCACTTTCTCATTATGCTCTGCGTTTACTTCGTTGTTTTCTGTTTTTCATTAATTCCCGCGTTTTTTGCGTTTTCTGTTGTTTGCCCTGATACTCTCTGTTTACTGCCTTGTCTCCGAATTCTCCTGAACTTCTACATTTTCTGCGTTCTCTGGTCTTTCTCCTTACTCTCTCTGTTATCAGCGCTTTCTCCTCTGTCTCATGATGCTCTGCGTTTCCTTCGTAGTTTTGTGTTTTTCCTTAATTTCTGCGATTTACACTCTCCCTGCTGTTTCTTGTCTCCTTCTCTGTTTGGAGCGTTGTGTCCAAATTCTCCTGAATTTCTACGTTTTCTGAGTCCTCGGCTGTCAATTCTGACTCTCTCTGCTATCACCGCATTCTCCTCTTTCTCATGATTACCTAAGATTTCTTTGTTGTCTCCTGAGGTTGCTTAATTTCTGCATTTTACGCGTTCACTGCAGTTTGTCTCCATTTTCCCTGTGTAAAGGTTTTTCTCCACTTTCTCATGAATTTCTGCGTTGTTTGCGTTGTCTGCTCCTTTTTCTGACTCTCTGTGTTGTCAGCGCGTTCTCCACTTTCTCATTATGTTCTGCGTTTACTTCGTTGTTTTCTGTTTTTCATTAATTCCCGCGTTTTTTGCGTTTTCTGTTGTTTGCCCTGATACTCTCTGTTTACTGCCTTGTCTCCGAATTCTCCTGAACTTCTGCATTTTCTGCGTTCTCTCGTCTTTCTCCTTATTCTCTCTGTTATCATCGCTTTCTACTCTGTCTCATGATTCTCTGCGTTTCCTTCGTAGTTTTCTGTTTTTGCTTAATTTCTGCGATTTACACTCTCCCTGCTGTTTCTTGTCTCCTTCTCTGTTTGGAGCGTTGTGTCCAAATTCTCCTTAATTTCTACGTTTTCAGAGTCCTCGGCTGTCAATTCTGACTCTCTCTGCTATCCACGCATTCTCCTCTTTCTCTTGATTATCTATGATTTCTTCTTTGTCTCCTGCTGTTGCTTAATTTCTGCGTTTTACGCGTTCACTGCAGTTTGTCTCCATTCTCCCTGTGTAATGGTTTTTCTCCACTTTCTCATGAATTTCTGCATTCTTTGCGTAGTCTGCTCCTTTTTCTGACTCTCTGTGTTGTCAGCGCATTCTCCACTTTCTCATTATGCTCTGTGGTTACTTCGTTGTTTTCTGTTTTTCCTTAATTGCCGCGTTTTTTGCGTTTTCTGTTGTTTGCGCTGATACTCTCTGTTTACTGCGTTGTCTCCGAATTCTCCTGAACTTCTGCATTTTCTGCGTTCCCTGGTCTTTCTCCTTACTCTCTCTGTTATCAGCGCTTTCTCCTCTGTCTCATGATTCTCTGCGTTACCTTCGTAGTTTTCTGTTTTTGCTTTATTTCTGCGATTTACACTCTCCCTGCTGTTTCTTGTCTCCTTCTCTGTTTGGAGCGTTGTGTCAAAATTCTCCTGAATTTCTACGTTTTCTGAGTCCTCGGCTGTCAATTCTGACTCTCTCTGCTATCACCGCATTCTCTTCTTTCTCATGATTATCTAAGATTTCTTCTTTGTCAACTGAGGTTGCTTAATTTCGGCGATTTACGCGTTCACTGCAGTTTGTCCCGATTCTCTCTGTGTAATGCGTTGTCTCTGCTTTCTCGTGAATTTTTGCGGTCTTTGCGTTGTCTGCTCCATTTTTAGACTCTCTGTGTTGTCAGCGCGTTATCCACTTTCTCATTATGCTCTGCGTTTACTTCGTTTTTTTTTGTTTTTCATTAATTCCCACGTTTTTGCGTTTTCTCTTGTTTGCGCTGATACTCTCTGTTTACTGCGTTTTCTTCGAATTCTCCTGAACTTCTGCATTTTCTGCGTTCTCTGGTCTTTCTCCTTACTCTCTCTGTTATCAGCGCTCTCTCCTCTGTCTCATGATTCTCTGCGTTTCCTTCGTAGTTTTCTGTTTTTGCTTAATTTCTGCGATTTACACTCTCCCTGCTGTTTCTTGTCTCCTTCTCTGTTTGGAGCGTTGTGTCCAAATTCTCCTGAATTTCTACGTTTTCTGAGTCCTCGGCTGTCAATTCTGACTCTCTCTGTTATCACCGCATTCTCCTCTTTCTCATGATTACCTAAGATTTCTTTGTTGTCTCCTGAGGTTGCTTAATTTCTGCATTTTACGCGTTCACTGCAGTTTGTCTCCATTCTCCCTGTGTAATGGTTTGTCTCCACTTTCTCATGAATTTCTGCGTTCTTTGCGTTGTCTGCTCCTTTTTCTGACTCTCTGTGTTGTCAGCGCGTTCTCCACTTTCTCATTATGCTCTGCGTTTACTTCGTTGTTTTCTGTTTTTCCTTAATTGCCGCGTTTTTTGCGTTTTCTGTTGTTTGCGCTGATACTCTCTGTTTACTGCGTTGTCTCCGAATTCTCCTGAACTTCTGCATTTTCTGAGTTCCCTGGTCTTTCTCCTTACTCTCTCTGTTATCAGTGCTTTCTCCTCTGTCTCATGATGCTCTGCGTTTCCTTCGTAGTTTTGTGTTTTTCCTTAATTTCTGCGATTTACACTCTCCCTGCTGTTTCTTGTCTCCTTCTCTGTTTGGAGCGTTGTGTCCAAATTCTCCTGAATTTCTACGTTTTCTGAGTCCTCGGCTGTCAATTCTGACTCTCTCTGCTATCACCGCATTCTCCTCTTTCTCATGATTATCTAAGATTTCTTCGTTGTCTCCTGCTGTTGCTTAATTTCTGCATTTTTCGCGTTCCCTGCAATGTGTCCAGATTCCCTCTGTGTCCTGCGTTGTCTCCGCTACCTCTTGAATTTCTGCGTTCGTTGCGTTTTCTGCTCCCTTTTCTGACTCTCTGTGTTGTCAGCCTTTTGTCCACTTTCTCATTATGCTCTGCGTTTACTTCGTTGTTTTCTGTTTTTCATTAATTCCCGCGTTTTTTGCGTTTTCTGTTGTTTGCCCTGATACTCTCTGTTTACTGCCTTGTCTCCGAATTCTCCTGAACTTCTACATTTTCTGCGTTCTCTGGTCTTTCTCCTTACTCTCTCTGTTATCAGCGCTTTCTCCTCTTCTCATGATGCTCTGCGTATCCTTCGTAGTTTTCTGTTTTTGCTTAATCTGCGTTTTACACTCTCCCTGCTGTTTCTTGTCTCCTTCTCTGTTTGGAGCGTTGTGTCCAAATTCTCCTTAATTTCTACGTTTTCAGAGTCCTCGGCTGTCAATTCTGACTCTCTCTGCTATCCACGCATTCTCCTCTTTCTCTTGATTATCTATGATTTCTTCTTTGTCTCCTGCTGTTGCTTAATTTCTGCGTTTTACGCGTTCACTGCAGTTTGTCTCCATTCTCCCTGTGTAATGGTTTGTCTCCACTTTCTCATGAATTTCTGCATTCTTTGCGTAGTCTGCTCCTTTTTCTGACTCTCTGTGTTGTCAGCGCATTCTCCACTTTCTCATTATGCTCTGTGGTTACTTCGTTGTTTTCTGTTTTTCCTTAATTGCCGCGTTTTTTGCGTTTTCTGTTGTTTGCGCTGATACTCTCTGTTTACTGCGTTTTCTCCGAATTCTCCTGAACTTCTGCATTTTCTGCGTTCCCTGGTCTTTCTCCTTACTCTCTCTGTTATCAGCGCGTTCTCCTCTGTCTCATGATTCTCTGCGTTACCTTCGTAGTTTTCTGTTTTTGCTTTATTTCTGCGATTTACACTCTCCCTGCTGTTTCTTGTCTCCTTCTCTGTTTGGAGCGTTGTGTCCAAATTCTCCTGAATTTCTACGTTTTCTGAGTCCTCGGCTGTCAATTCTGACTCTCTCTGCTATCACCGCATTCTCTTCTTTCTCATGATTATCTAAGATTTCTTCTTTGTCAACTGAGGTTGCTTAATTTCGGCGATTTACGCGTTCACTGCAGTTTGTCCCGATTCTCTCTGTGTAATGCGTTGTCTCTGCTTTCTCGTGAATTTTTGCGGTCTTTGCGTTGTCTGCTCCATTTTCTGACTCTCTGTGTTGTCAGCGCGTTATCCACTTTCTCATTATGCTCTGCGTTTACTTCGTTTTTTTTTTGTTTTTCATTAATTCCCACGTTTTTGCGTTTTCTCTTGTTTGCGCTGATACTCTCTGTTTACTGCGTTGTCTTCGAATTCTCCTGAACTTCTGCATTTTCTGCGTTCTCTGGTCTTTCTCCTTACTCTCTCTGTTATCAGCGCTCTCTCCTCTGTCTCATGATTCTCTGCGTTTCCTTCGTAGTTTTCTGTTTTTGCTTAATTTCTGCGATTTACACTCTCCCTGCTGTTTCTTGTCTCCTTCTCTGTTTGGAGCGTTGTGTCCAAATTCTCCTGAATTTCTACGTTTTCTGAGTCCTCGGCTGTCAATTCTGACTCTCTCTGTTATCACCGCATTCTCCTCTTTCTCATGATTACCTAAGATTTCTTTGTTGTCTCCTGAGGTTGCTTAATTTCTGCATTTTACGCGTTCACTGCAGTTTGTCTCCATTCTCCCTGTGTAATGGTTTGTCTCCACTTTCTCATGAATTTCTGCGTTCTTTGCGTTGTCTGCTCCTTTTTCTGACTCTCTGTGTTGTCAGCGCGTTCTCCACTTTCTCATTATGCTCTGCGTTTACTTCGTTGTTTTCTGTTTTTCCTTAATTGCCGCGTTTTTTGCGTTTTCTGTTGTTTGCGCTGATACTCTCTGTTTACTGCGTTGTCTCCGAATTCTCCTGAACTTCTGCATTTTCTGAGTTCCCTGGTCTTTCTCCTTACTCTCTCTGTTATCAGTGCTTTCTCCTCTGTCTCATGATGCTCTGCGTTTCCTTCGTAGTTTTCTGTTTTTCCTTAATATCTGCGATTTACACTCTCCCTGCTGTTTCTTGTCTCCTTCTCTGTTTGGAGCGTTGTGTCCAAATTCTCCTGAATTTCTACGTTTTCTGAGTCCTCGGCTGTCAATTCTGACTCTCCCTGTTATCAACGCATTCTCCTCTTTCTCATGATTATCTAAGATTTCTTCGTTGTCTCCTGCTGTTGCTTAATATCTGCATTTTTCGCGTTCCCTGCAATGTGTCCGGATTCCCTCTGTGTCCTGCGTTGTCTCCGCTACCTCTTGAATTTCTGCGTTCGTTGCGTTTTCTGCTCCCTTTTCTGACTCTCTGTGTTGTCAGCCTTTTGTCCACTTTCTCATTATGCTCTGCGTTTACTTCGTTGTTTTCTGTTTTTCATTAATTCCCGCGTTTTTTGCGTTTTCTGTTGTTTGCCCTGATACTCTCTGTTTACTGCCTTGTCTCCGAATTCTCCTGAACTTCTACATTTTCTGCGTTCTCTGGTCTTTCTCCTTACTCTCTCTGTTATCAGCGCTTTCTCCTCTTCTCATGATGCTCTGCGTATCCTTCGTAGTTTTCTGTTTTTGCTTAATCTGCCTTTTACACTCTCCCTGCTGTTTCTTGTCTCCTTCTCTTTTTGGAGCGTTGTGTCCAAATTCTCCTCAATTTCTACGTTTTCTGAGTCCTCGGCTGTCAATTCTGACTCTCTCTGTTATCACCGCATTCTCCTCTTTCTCATGATTACCTAAGATTTCTTTGTTGTCTCCTGAGGTTGCTTAATTTCTGCATTTTACGCGTTCACTGCAGTTTGTCTCCATTTTCCCTGTGTAAAGGTTTTTCTCCACTTTCTCATGAATTTCTGCGTTGTTTGCGTTGTCTGCTCCTTTTTCTGACTCTCTGTGTTGTCAGCGCGTTCTCCACTTTCTCATTATGTTCTGCGTTTACTTCGTTGTTTTCTGTTTTTCATTAATTCCCGCGTTTTTTGCGTTTTCTGTTGTTTGCCCTGATACTCTCTGTTTACTGCCTTGTCTCCGAATTCTCCTGAACTTCTGCATTTTCTGCGTTCTCTCGTCTTTCTCCTTACTCTCTCTGTTATCAGCGCTTTCTCCTCTGTCTCATGATGCTCTGCTTTTCCTTCGTAGTTTTCTGTTTTTTCCTTAATTTCTGCGATTTACACTCTCCCTGCTGTTTCTTGTGTCCTTCTCTGTTTGGAGCGTTGTTTCCAAATTCTCCTGAATTTCTACGTTTACAGAGTCCTCGGCTGTCAATTTTGACTCTCTCTGCTATCCACGCATTCTCCTCTTTCTCTTGATTATCTATGATTTCTTCTTTGTCTCCTGCTGTTGCTTAATTTCTGCGTTTTACGCGTTCTCTGCATTTTGTCCCGATTCTCTCTGTGTAATGCGTTGTCTCTGCTTTCTCGTGAATTTCTGCGTTTTTTGCGTTGTCTGCTCCATTTTCTGACTCTCTGTGTTGTCAGTGCTTTCTCCACTTTCTCATTATGCTCTGCGTTTACTTCGTTGTTTTCTGTTTTTCATTAATTCCCGCGTTTTTGCGTTTTCTCTTGTTTGCGCTGATTCTCTCTGTTTACTGCGTTGTCTTAGAATTCTCCTGAACTTCTGCATTTTCTGCGTTCTCTGGTCTTTCTCCTTACTCTCTCTGTTATCAGCGCTTTCTCCTCTGTCTCATTATTCTCTGCGTTTCCTTCGTAGTTTTCTGTTTTTGCTTTATATCTGCGATTTACACTCTCCCTGCTGTTTCTTGTCTCCTTCTCTGTTTGGAGCCTTGTGTCCAAATTCTCCTGAATTTCTACGTTTTCTGAGTCCTCGGCTGTCAATTCTGACTCTCTCTGTTATCACCGCATTCTCCTCTTTCTCATGATTACCTAAGATTTCTTTGTTGTCTCCTGAGGTTGCTTAATTTCTGCATTTTACGCGTTCACTGCAGTTTGTCTCCATTCTCCCTGTGTAATGGGTTGTCTCCACTTTCTCATGAATTTTTGCGTTCTTTTCGTTGTCTGCTCCTTTTTCTGACTCTCTGTGTTGTCAGTGCTTTCTCCTCTGTCTCATGATGCTCTGCGTTTACTTCGTTGTTTTCTGTCTTTACTTAATTGCCGCGTTTTTTGCGTTTTCTGTTGTTTGCGCTGATACTCTCTGTTTACTGCGTTGTCTCCGAATTCTCCTGAACTTCTGCGTTTTCGGCTTTCCCTGGTCTTTCTCCTTACTCTCTCTGTTATCAGTGCTTTCTCCTCTGTCTCATGATGCTCTGCGTTTCCTTCGTAGTTTTCTGTTTTTCCTTAATTTCTGCTATTTACACTCTCCCTGCTGTTTCTTGTCTCCTTCTCTGTTTGGAGCGTTGTGTCCAAATTCTCCTGAATTTCTACGTTTTCTGAGTCCTCGGCTGTCAATTCTGACTCTCCCTGTTATCAACGCATTCTCCTCTTTCTCATGATTATCTAAGATTTCTTCGTTGTCTCCTGCTGTTGCTTAATTTCTGCATTTTTCGCGTTCCCTGCAATGTGTCCAGATTCCCTCTGTGTCCTGCGTTGTCTCCGCTACCTCTTGAATTTCTGCGTTCGTTGCGTTTTCTGCTCCCTTTTCTGACTCTCTGTGTTGTCAGCGCGTTCTCCACTTTCTCATTATGCTCTGCGTTTACTTCGTTGTTTTCTGTTTTTCATTAATTCCCGCGTTTTTTGCGTTTTCTGTTGTTTGCCCTGATACTCTCTGTTTACTGCCTTGTCTCCGAATTCTCCTGAACTTCTGCATTTTCTGCGTTCTCTGGTCTTTCTCCTTACTCTCTCTGTTATCAGCGCTTTCTCCTCTTCTCATGATGCTCTGCGTATCCTTCGTAGTTTTCTGTTTTTGCTTAATCTGCGTTTTACACTCTCCCTGCTGTTTCTTGTCTCCTTCTCTGTTTGGAGCGTTGTGTCCAAATTCTCCTGAATTTCTAAGTTTTCTGAGTCCTCGGCTGTCAATTCTGACTCTCTCTGTTATCACCGCATTCTCCTCTTTCTCATGATTACCTAAGATTTCTTTGTTGTCTCCTGAGGTTGCTTAATTTCTGCATTTTACGCGTTCACTGCAGTTTGTCTCCATTTTCCCTGTGTAATGGGTTGTCTCCACTTTCTCATGAATTTCTGCGTTCTTTGGGTTGTCTGCTCCCTTTTCTGACTCTCTGTGTTGTCAGCGCGTTCTCCACTTTCTCATTATGCTCTGCGTTTACTTCGTTGTTTTCTGTATTTCATTAATTCCCGCGTTTTTTGCGTTCTCTGTTGTTTGCGCTGATACTCTCTGTTTACTGCGTTGTCTCAGAATTCTCCTGAACTTCTGCATTTTCTGCGTTCTCTGGTCTTTCTCCTTACTCTCTCTGTTATCAGCTCTTTCTCCTCTGTCTCATGATGCTCTACGTTTCCTTCGTAGTTTTCTGTTTTTTCCTTAATTTCTGCGATTTACACTCTCCCTGCTGTTTCTTGTGTCCTTCTCTGTTTGGAGCGTTGTGTCCAAATTCTCCTTAATTTCTACGTTTTCAGAGTCCTCGGCTGTCAATTCTGACTCTCTCTGCTATCCACGCATTCTCCTCTTTCTCTTGATTATCTATGATTTCTTCTTTGTCTCCTGCTGTTGCTTAATTTCTGCGTTTTACGCGTTCACTGCAGTTTGTCTCCATTCTCCCTGTGTAATGGTTTGTCTCCACTTTCTCATGAATTTCTGCATTCTTTGCGTAGTCTGCTCCTTTTTCTGACTCTCTGTGTTGTCAGCGCATTCTCCACTTTCTCATTATGCTCTGTGGTTACTTCGTTGTTTTCTGTTTTTCCTTAATTGCCGCGTTTTTTGCGTTTTCTGTTGTTTGCGCTGATACTCTCTGTTTACTGCGTTGTCTCCGAATTCTCCTGAACTTCTGCATTTTCTGCGTTCCCTGGTCTTTCTCCTTACTCTCTCTGTTATCAGCGCTTTCTCCTCTGTCTCATGATTCTCTGCGTTACCTTCGTAGTTTTCTGTTTTTGCTTTATCTCTGAGATTTACACTCTCCCTGCTGTTTCTTGTCTCCTTCTCTGTTTGGAGCGTTGTGTCCAAATTCTCCTGAATTTCTACGTTTTCTGAGTCCTCGGCTGTCAATTCTGACTCTCTCTGCTATCACCGCATTCTCTTCTTTCTCATGATTATCTAAGATTTCTTCTTTGTCAACTGAGGTTGCTTAATTTCGGCGATTTACGCGTTCACTGCAGTTTGTCCCGATTCTCTCTGTGTAATGCGTTGTCTCTGCTTTCTCGTGAATTTTTGCGGTCTTTGCGTTGTCTGCTCCATTTTCTGACTCTCTGTGTTGTCAGCGCGTTATCCACTTTCTCATTATGCTCTGCGTTTACTTCGTTTTTTTTTGTTTTTCATTAATTCCCACGTTTTTGCGTTTTCTCTTGTTTGCGCTGATACTCTCTGTTTACTGCGTTGTCTTCGAATTCTCCTGAACTTCTGCATTTTCTGCGTTCTCTGGTCTTTCTCCTTACTCTCTCTGTTATCAGCGCTCTCTCCTCTGTCTCATGATTCTCTGCGTTTCCTTCGTAGTTTTCTGTTTTTGCTTAATTTCTGCGATTTACACTCTCCCTGCTGTTTCTTGTCTCCTTCTCTGTTTGGAGCGTTGTGTCCAAATTCTCCTGAATTTCTACGTTTTCTGAGTCCTCGGCTGTCAATTCTGACTCTCTCTGTTATCACCGCATTCTCCTCTTTCTCATGATTACCTAAGATTTCTTTGTTGTCTCCTGAGGTTGCTTAATTTCTGCATTTTACGCGTTCACTGCAGTTTGTCTCCATTCTCCCTGTGTAATGGTTTGTTTCCACTTTCTCATGAATTTCTGCGTTCTTTGCGTTGTCTGCTCCTTTTTCTGACTCTCTGTGTTGTCAGCGCGTTCTCCACTTTCTCATTATGCTCTGCGTTTACTTCGTTGTTTTCTGTTTTTCCTTAATTGCCGCGTTTTTTGCGTTTTCTGTTGTTTGCGCTGATACTCTCTGTTTACTGCGTTGTCTCCGAATTCTCCTGAACTTCTGCATTTTCTGAGTTCCCTGGTCTTTCTCCTTACTCTCTCTGTTATCAGTGCTTTCTCCTCTGTCTCATGATGCTCTGCGTTTCCTTCGTAGTTTTCTGTTTTTCCTTAATTTCTGCGATTTACACTCTCCCTGCTGTTTCTTGTCTCCTTCTCTGTTTGGAGCGTTGTGTCCAAATTCTCCTGAATTTCTACGTTTTCTGAGTCCTCGGCTGTCAATTCTGACTCTCTCTGCTATCACCGCATTCTCCTCTTTCTCATGATTATCTAAGATTTCTTCGTTGTCTCCTGCTGTTGCTTAATTTCTGCATTTTTCGCGTTCCCTGCAATGTGTCCAGATTCCCTCTGTGTCCTGCGTTGTCTCCACTACCTCTTGAATTTCTGCGTTCGTTGCGTTTTCTGCTCCCTTTTCTGACTCTCTGTGTTGTCAGCCTTTTGTCCACTTTCTCATTATGCTCTGCGTTTACTTCGTTGTTTTCTGTTTTTCATTAATTCCCGCGTTTTTTGCGTTTTCTGTTGTTTGCCCTGATACTCTCTGTTTACTGCCTTGTCTCCGAATTCTCCTGAACATCTACATTTTCTGCGTTCTCTGGTCTTTCTCCTTACTCTCTCTGTTATCAGCGCTTTCTCCTCTTCTCATGATGCTCTGCGTATCCTTCGTAGTTTTCTGTTTTTGCTTAATCTGCCTTTTACACTCTCCCTGCTGTTTCTTGTCTCCTTCTCTGTTTGGAGCGTTGTGTCCAAATTCTCCTCAATTTCTACGTTTTCTGAGTCCTCGGCTGTCAATTCTGACTCTCTCTGTTATCACCGCATTCTCCTCTTTCTCATGATTACCTAAGATTTCTTTGTTGTCTCCTGAGGTTGCTTAATTTCTGCATTTTACGCGTTCACTGCAGTTTGTCTCCATTTTCCCTGTGTAAAGGTTTTTCTCCACTTTCTCATGAATTTCTGCGTTGTTTGCGTTGTCTGCTCCTTTTTCTGACTCTCTGTGTTGTCAGCGCGTTCTCCACTTTCTCATTATGTTCTGCGTTTACTTCGTTGTTTTCTGTCTTTCCTTAATTGCCGCGTTTTTTGCGTTTTCTGTTGTTTGCGCTGATACTCTCTGTTTACTGCGTTGTCTCCGAATTCTCCTGAACTTCTGCGTTTTCTGCTTTCCCTGGTCTTTCTCCTTACTCTCTCTGTTATCAGTGCTTTCTCCTCTGTCTCATGATGCTCTGCGTTTCCTTCGTAGTTTTCTGTTCTTCCTTAATTTCTGCGATTTACACTCTCCCTGCTGTTTCTTGTCTCCTTCTCTGTTTGGAGCGTTGTGTCCAAATTCTCCTGAATTTCTACGTTTTCTGAGTCCTCGGCTGTCAATTCTGACTCTCCCTGTTATCAACGCATTCTCCTCTTTCTCATGATTATCTAAGATTTCTTCGTTGTCTCCTGCTGTTGCTTAATTTCTGCATTTTTCGCGTTCCCTGCAATTTGTCCAGATTCCCTCTGTGTCCTGCGTTGTCTCCGCTACCTCTTGAATTTCTGCGTTCGTTGCGTTTTCTGCTCCCTTTTCTGACTATCTGTGTTGTCAGCCTTTTGTCCACTTTCTCATTATGCTCTGCGTTTACTTCGTTGTTTTCTGTTTTTCATTAATTCCCGCGTTTTTTGCGTTTTCTGTTGTTTGCCCTGATACACTCTGTTTACTGCCTTGTCTCCGAATTCTCCTGAACTTCTGCATTTTCTGCGTTCTCTGGTCTTTCTCCTTACTCTCTCTGTTATCAGCGCTTTCTCCTCTGTCTCATGATTCTCTGCGTTTCCTTCATAGTTTTCTGCTTTTGCTTAATTTCTGCGATTTACACTCTCCCTGCTGTTTCTTGTCTCCTTCTCTGTTTGGAGCGTTGTGTCCAAATTCTCCTGAATTTCTAAGTTTTCTGAGTCCTCGGCTGTCAATTCTGACTCTCTCTGGTATCATCGCATTCTCCTCTTTCTCATGATTACCTAAGATTTCTTTGTTGTCTCCTGAGGTTGCTTAAGTTCTGCATTTTACGCGTTCACTGCAGTTTGTCTCCATTCTCCCTGTGTAATGGTTTGTCTCCACTTTCTCATGAATTTCTGCGTTCTTTGCGTTGTCTGCTCCTTTTTCTGACTCTCTGTGTTGTCAGTGCTTTCTCCTCTGTCTCATGATGCTCTGCGTTTACTTCGTTGTTTTCTGTCTTTCCTTAATTGCCGCGTTTTTTGCGTTTTCTGTTGTTTGCGCTGATACTCTCTGTTTACTGCGTTGTCTCCGAATTCTCCTGAACTTCTGCATTTTCTGCGTTCTCTGGTCTTTCTCCTTACTCTCTCTGTTACCAGCGCTTTCTCCTCTGTCTCATGATTCTCTGCGTTTCCTTCGTAGTTTTCTGTTTTTGCTTAATTTCTGCGATTTACACTCTCCCTGCTGTTTCTTGTCTCCTCTGTTTGGAGCGTTGTGTCCAAATTCTCCTGAATTTCTACGTTTTCTGAGTCCTCGGCTGTCAATTCTGACTCTCTCTGTTATCACCGCATTCTCCTCTTTCTCATGATTATCTAAGATTTCTTTGTTGTCTCCTGAGGTTGCTTAATTTCTGCGTTTTACGCGTTCACTGCAGTTTGTCTCCATTCTCCCTGTGTAATGGTTTGTCTCCACTTTCTCATGAATTTCTGCGTTCTTTGCGTTGTCTGCTCCTTTTTCTGACTCTCTGTGTTGTCAGTGCTTTCTCCTCTGTCTCATGATGCTCTGCGTTTACTTCGTTGTTTTCTGTCTTTCCTTAATTGCCGCGTTTTTTGTTGTTTGCGCTGATACTCTCTGTTTACTGCGTTGTCTCCGAATTCTCCTGAACTTCTGCATTTTCTGCGTTCTCTGGTCTTTCTCCTTACTCTCTCTGTTACCAGCGCTTTCTCCTCTGTCTCATGATTCTCTGCGTTTCCTTCGTAGTTTTCTGTTTTTGCTTAATTTCTGCGATTTACACTCTCCCTGCTGTTTCTTGTCTCCTCTGTTTGGAGCGTTGTGTCCAAATTCTCCTGAATTTCTACGTTTTCTGAGTCCTCGGCTGTCAATTCTGACTCTCTCTGCTATCACCGCATTCTCTTCTTTCTCATGATTATCTAAGATTTCTTCTTTGTCAACTGAGGTTGCTTAATTTCGGCGATTTACGCGTTCACTGCAGTTTGTCTCCATTCTCCCTTTGTAATGGGTTGTCTCCACTTTCTCATGAATTTCTGCGTTCTTTGCGTTGTCTGCTCCATTTTCTGACTCTCTGTGTTGTCAGCGCGTTCTCCACTTTCTCATTATGCTCTGCGTTTACTTCGTTTTTTTTTGTTTTTCATTAATTCCCACGTTTTTGCGTTTTCTCTTGTTTGCGCTGATACTCTCTGTTTACTGCGTTGTCTTCGAATTCTCCTGAACTTCTGCATTTTCTGCGTTCTCTGGTCTTTCTCCTTACTCTCTCTGTTATCAGCGCTTTCTCCTCTGTCTCATGATTCTCTGCGTTTCCTTCGTAGTTTTCTGCTTTTGCTTAATTTCTGCGATTTACACTCTCCCTGCTGTTTCTTGTCTCCTTCTGTGTTTGGAGCGTTGTGTCCAAATTCTCCTGAATTTCTACGTTTTCAGAGTCCTCGGCTGTCAATTCTGACTCTCTCTGTTATCACCGCATTCTCCTCTTTCTCATGATTATCTAAGATTTCTTTGTTGTCTCCTGAGGTTGCTTAATTTCTGCATTTTACGCGTTCACTGCAGTTTGTCTCCATTGTCCCTGTGTAATGGTTCGTCTCCACTTTCTCATGAATTTCTGCGTTCTTTGCGTTGTCTGCTCCTTTTTCTGACTCTCTGTGTTGTCAGCGCGTTCTCCACTTTCTCATTATGCTCTGCGTTTACTTCGTTGTTTTCTGTCTTTCCTTAATTGCCGCGTTTTTTGCGTTTTCTGTTGTTTGCGCTGATACTCTCTGTTTACTGCGTTGTCTCCGAATTCTCCTGAACTTCTGCGTTTTCTGCTTTCCCTGGTCTTTCTCCTTACTCTCTCTGTTATCAGTGCTTTCTCCTCTGTCTCATGATGCTCTGCGTTTCCTTCGTAGTTTTCTGTTCTTCCTTAATTTCTGCGATTTACACTCTCCCTGCTGTTTCTTGTCTCCTTCTCTGTTTGGAGCGTTGTGTCCAAATTCTCCTGAATTTCTACGTTTTCTGAGTCCTCGGCTGTCAATTCTGACTCTCCCTGTTATCAACGCATTCTCCTCTTTCTCATGATTATCTAAGATTTCTTCGTTGTCTCCTGCTGTTGCTTAATTTCTGCATTTTTCGCGTTCCCTGCAATTTGTCCAGATTCCCTCTGTGTCCTGCGTTGTCTCCGCTACCTCTTGAATTTCTGCGTTCGTTGCGTTTTCTGCTCCCTTTTCTGACTATCTGTGTTGTCAGCCTTTTGTCCACTTTCTCATTATGCTCTGCGTTTACTTCGTTGTTTTCTGTTTTTCATTAATTCCCGCGTTTTTTGCGTTTTCTGTTGTTTGCCCTGATACACTCTGTTTACTGCCTTGTCTCCGAATTCTCCTGAACTTCTGCATTTTCTGCGTTCTCTGGTCTTTCTCCTTACTCTCTCTGTTATCAGCGCTTTCTCCTCTGTCTCATGATTCTCTGCGTTTCCTTCATAGTTTTCTGCTTTTGCTTAATTTCTGCGATTTACACTCTCCCTGCTGTTTCTTGTCTCCTTCTCTGTTTGTAGCGTTGTGTCCAAATTCTCCTGAATTTCTAAGTTTTCTGAGTCCTCGGCTGTCAATTCTGACTCTCTCTGGTATCATCGCATTCTCCTCTTTCTCATGATTACCTAAGATTTCTTTGTTGTCTCCTGAGGTTGCTTAAGTTCTGCATTTTACGCGTTCACTGCAGTTTGTCTCCATTCTCCCTGTGTAATGGTTTGTCTCCACTTTCTCATGAATTTCTGCGTTCTTTGCGTTGTCTGCTCCTTTTTCTGACTCTCTGTGTTGTCAGTGCTTTCTCCTCTGTCTCATGATGCTCTGCGTTTACTTCGTTGTTTTCTGTCTTTCCTTAATTGCCGCGTTTTTTGTGTTTTCTGTTGTTTGCGCTGATACTCTCTGTTTACTGCGTTGTCTCCGAATTCTCCTGAACTTCTGCATTTTCTGCGTTCTCTGGTCTTTCTCCTTACTCTCTCTGTTACCAGCGCTTTCTCCTCTGTCTCATGATTCTCTGCGTTTCCTTCGTAGTTTTCTGTTTTTGCTTAATTTCTGCGATTTACACTCTCCCTGCTGTTTCTTGTCTCCTCTGTTTGGAGCGTTGTGTCCAAATTCTCCTGAATTTCTACGTTTTCTGAGTCCTCGGCTGTCAATTCTGACTCTCTCTGTTATCACCGCATTCTCCTCTTTCTCATGATTATCTAAGATTTCTTTGTTGTCTCCTGAGGTTGCTTAATTTCTGCATTTTACTCGTTCACTGCAGTTTGTCTCCATTTTCCCTGTGTAATGGTTTGTCTCCACTTTCTCATGAATTTCTGCGTTCTTTGCGTTGTCTGCTCCTTTTTCTGACTCTCTGTGTTGTCAGCGTGTTCTCCACTTTCTCATTATGCTCTGCGTTTACTTCGTTGTTTTCTGTTTTTCCTTAATTGCCGCGTTTTTTGCGTTTTCTGTTGTTTGCTCTGATACTCTCTGTTTACTGCGTTGTCTCCGAATTCTCCTGAACTTCTGCGTTTTCTGCTTTCCCTGGTCTTTCTCCTTACTCTCTCTGTTATCAGTGCTTTCTCCTCTGTCTCATGATGCTCTGCGTTTCCTTCGTAGTTTTCTGTTTTTCCTTAATTTCTGCGATTTACACTCTCCCTGCTGTTTCTTGTCTCCTTCTCTGTTTGGAGCGTTGTGTCCAAATTCTCCTGAATTTCTACGTTTTCTGAGTCCTCGGCTGTCAATTCTGACTCTCTCTGCTATCCACGCATTCTCCTCTTTCTCTTGATTATCTATGATTTCTTCTTTGTCTCCTGCTGTTGCTTAATTTCTGCGTTTTACGCGTTCACTGCAGTTTGTCTCCATTCTCCCTGTGTAATGGTTTGTCTCCACTTTCTCATGAATTTCTGCGTTGTTTGCGTTGTCTGCTCCTTTTTCTGACTCTCTGTGTTGTCAGCGCATTCTCCACTTTCTCATTATGCTCTGTGGTTACTTCGTTGTTTTCTGTTTTTCCTTAATTGCCGCGTTTTTTGCGTTTTCTGTTGTTTGCGCTGATACTCTCTGTTTACTGCGTTGTCTCCGAATTCTCCTGAACTTCTGCATTTTCTGCGTTCCCTGTTCTTTCTCCTTACTCTCTCTGTTATTAGCGCTTTCTCCTCTGTCTCATGATTCTCTGCGTTACCTTCGTAGTTTTCTGTTTTTGCTTTATTTCTGCGATTTACACTCTCCCTGCTGTTTCTTGTCTCCTTCTCTGTTTGGAGCGTTGTGTCCAAATTCTCCTGAATTTCTACGTTTTCTGAGTCCTCGGCTGTCAATTCTGACTCTCTCTGCTATCACCGCATTCTCTTCTTTCTCATGATTATCTAAGATTTCTTCTTTGTCAACTGAGGTTGCTTAATTTCGGCGATTTACGCGTTCACTGCAGTTTGTCTCCATTCTCCCTTTGTAATGGGTTGTCTCCACTTTCTCATGAATTTCTGCGTTCTTTGCGTTGTCTGCTCCATTTTCTGACTCTCTGTGTTGTCAGCGCGTTCTCCACTTTCTCATTATGCTCTGCGTTTACTTCGTTTTTTTTTGTTTTTCATTAATTCCCACGTTTTTGCGTTTTCTCTTGTTTGCGCTGATACTCTCTGTTTACTGCGTTGTCTTCGAATTCTCCTGAACTTCTGCATTTTCTGCGTTCTCTGGTCTTTCTCCTTACTCTCTCTGTTATCAGCGCTTTCTCCTCTGTCTCATGATTCTCTGCGTTTCCTTCGTAGTTTTCTGCTTTTGCTTAATTTCTGCGATTTACACTCTCCCTGCTGTTTCTTGTCTCCTTCTGTGTTTGGAGCGTTGTGTCCAAATTCTCCTGAATTTCTACGTTTTCAGAGTCCTCGGCTGTCAATTCTGACTCTCTCTGTTATCACCGCATTCTCCTCTTTCTCATGATTATCTAAGATTTCTTTGTTGTCTCCTGAGGTTGCTTAATTTCTGCATTTTACGCGTTCACTGCAGTTTGTCTCCATTGTCCCTGTGTAATGGTTCGTCTCCACTTTCTCATGAATTTCTGCGTTCTTTGCGTTGTCTGCTCCTTTTTCTGACTCTCTGTGTTGTCAGCGCGTTCTCCACTTTCTCATTATGCTCTGCGTTTACTTCGTTGTTTTCTGTCTTTCCTTAATTGCCGCGTTTTTTGCGTTTTCTGTTGTTTGCGCTGATACTCTCTGTTTACTGCGTTGTCTCCGAATTCTCCTGAACTTCTGCGTTTTCTGCTTTCCCTGGTCTTTCTCCTTACTCTCTCTGTTATCAGTGCTTTCTCCTCTGTCTCATGATGCTCTGCGTTTCCTTCGTAGTTTTCTGTTCTTCCTTAATTTCTGCGATTTACACTCTCCCTGCTGTTTCTTGTCTCCTTCTCTGTTTGGAGCGTTGTGTCCAAATTCTCCTGAATTTCTACGTTTTCTGAGTCCTCGGCTGTCAATTCTGACTCTCCCTGTTATCAACGCATTCTCCTCTTTCTCATGATTATCTAAGATTTCTTCGTTGTCTCCTGCTGTTGCTTAATTTCTGCATTTTTCGCGTTCCCTGCAATTTGTCCAGATTCCCTCTGTGTCCTGCGTTGTCTCCGCTACCTCTTGAATTTCTGCGTTCGTTGCGTTTTCTGCTCCCTTTTCTGACTATCTGTGTTGTCAGCCTTTTGTCCACTTTCTCATTATGCTCTGCGTTTACTTCGTTGTTTTCTGTTTTTCATTAATTCCCGCGTTTTTTGCGTTTTCTGTTGTTTGCCCTGATACACTCTGTTTACTGCCTTGTCTCCGAATTCTCCTGAACTTCTGCATTTTCTGCGTTCTCTGGTCTTTCTCCTTACTCTCTCTGTTATCAGCGCTTTCTCCTCTGTCTCATGATTCTCTGCGTTTCCTTCATAGTTTTCTGCTTTTGCTTAATTTCTGCGATTTACACTCTCCCTGCTGTTTCTTGTCTCCTTCTCTGTTTGTAGCGTTGTGTCCAAATTCTCCTGAATTTCTAAGTTTTCTGAGTCCTCGGCTGTCAATTCTGACTCTCTCTGGTATCATCGCATTCTCCTCTTTCTCATGATTACCTAAGATTTCTTTGTTGTCTCCTGAGGTTGCTTAAGTTCTGCATTTTACGCGTTCACTGCAGTTTGTCTCCATTCTCCCTGTGTAATGGTTTGTCTCCACTTTCTCATGAATTTCTGCGTTCTTTGCGTTGTCTGCTCCTTTTTCTGACTCTCTGTGTTGTCAGTGCTTTCTCCTCTGTCTCATGATGCTCTGCGTTTACTTCGTTGTTTTCTGTCTTTCCTTAATTGCCGCGTTTTTTGTGTTTTCTGTTGTTTGCGCTGATACTCTCTGTTTACTGCGTTGTCTCCGAATTCTCCTGAACTTCTGCATTTTCTGCGTTCTCTGGTCTTTCTCCTTACTCTCTCTGTTACCAGCGCTTTCTCCTCTGTCTCATGATTCTCTGCGTTTCCTTCGTAGTTTTCTGTTTTTGCTTAATTTCTGCGATTTACACTCTCCCTGCTGTTTCTTGTCTCCTCTGTTTGGAGCGTTGTGTCCAAATTCTCCTGAATTTCTACGTTTTCTGAGTCCTCGGCTGTCAATTCTGACTCTCTCTGTTATCACCGCATTCTCCTCTTTCTCATGATTATCTAAGATTTCTTTGTTGTCTCCTGAGGTTGCTTAATTTCTGCATTTTACTCGTTCACTGCAGTTTGTCTCCATTTTCCCTGTGTAATGGTTTGTCTCCACTTTCTCATGAATTTCTGCGTTCTTTGCGTTGTCTGCTCCTTTTTCTGACTCTCTGTGTTGTCAGCGTGTTCTCCACTTTCTCATTATGCTCTGCGTTTACTTCGTTGTTTTCTGTTTTTCCTTAATTGCCGCGTTTTTTGCGTTTTCTGTTGTTTGCTCTGATACTCTCTGTTTACTGCGTTGTCTCCGAATTCTCCTGAACTTCTGCGTTTTCTGCTTTCCCTGGTCTTTCTCCTTACTCTCTCTGTTATCAGTGCTTTCTCCTCTGTCTCATGATGCTCTGCGTTTCCTTCGTAGTTTTCTGTTTTTCCTTAATTTCTGCGATTTACACTCTCCCTGCTGTTTCTTGTCTCCTTCTCTGTTTGGAGCGTTGTGTCCAAATTCTCCTGAATTTCTACGTTTTCTGAGTCCTCGGCTGTCAATTCTGACTCTCCCTGCTATCCACGCATTCTCCTCTTTCTCTTCATTATCTATGATTTCTTCTTTGTCTCCTGCTGTTGCTTAATTTCTGCGTTTTACGCGTTCTCTGCATTTTGTCCCGATTCTCTCTGTGTAATGCGTTGTCTCTGCTATCTCGTGAATTTCTGCGTTCTTTGCGTTGTCTGCTCCCTTTTCTGACTCTCTGTGTTGTCAGCACGTTCTCCACTTTCTCATTATGCTCTGCGTTTACTTCGTTTTTTTCTGTTTTTCATTAATTCCCGCGTTTTTGCGTTTTCTCTTGTTTGCGCTGATACTCTCTGTTTACTGCGTTGTCTTCGAATTCTCCTGAACTTCTGCATTTTCTGCGTTCTCTGGTCTTTCTCCTTACTCTCTCTGTTATCAGCGCTTTCTCCTCTGTCTCATGATGCTCTGCGTTTCCTTCGTAGTTTTCTGTTTTTCCTTAATTTCTGCGATTTACACTCTCCCTTCTGTTTCTTGTCTCCTTCTCTGTTTGGAGCGTTGTGTCCAAATTCTCCTGAATTTCTACGTTTTCTGAGTCCTCGGCTGTCAATTCTGACTCTCTCTGCTATCACCGCATTCTCTTCTTTCTCATGATGATCTAATATTTCTTCTTTGTCAACTGAGGTTGCTTAATTTCGGCGATTTACGCGTTCACTGCAGTTTGTCCCGATTCTCTCTGTGTAATGCGTTGTCTCTCCTTTCTCGTGAATTTTTGCGTTCTTTGCGTTGTCTGCTCCATTTTCTGACTCTCTGTGCTGTCAGCACGTTCTCCACTTTCTCATTATGCTCTGCGTTTACTTCGTTGTTTTCTGTTTTTCATTAGTACCCGCGTTTTTGCGTTTGCTCTTGTTTGCGCTGATATTCTCTGTTTACTGCGTTGTCTCCGAATTCTCCTGAACTTCTGCATTTTCTGCGTTCCATGGTCTTTCTCCTTACTCTCTCTGTTATCAGCGCTTTCTCCTCTGTCTCATTATTCTCTGCGTTTCCTTCGTAGTTTTCTGTTTTTGCTTAATTTCTGCGATTTACACTCTCCCTGCTGTTTCTTGTCTCCTTCTCTGTTTGGAGCGTTGTGTCCAAATTCTCCTGAATTTCTACGTTTTCTGAGTCCTCGGCTGTCAATTCTGACTCTCTCTGTTATCACCGCATTCTCCTCTTTCTCATGATTACCTAAGATTTCTTTGTTGTCTCCTGAGGTTGCTTAATTTCTGCATTTTACGCGTTCACTGCAGTTTGTCTCCATTCTCCCTGTGTAATGGGTTGTCTCCACTTTCTCATGAATTTCTGCGTTCTTTGCGTTGTCTGCTCCTTTTTCTGACTCTCTGTGTTGTCAGTGCTTTCTCCTCTGTCTCATGATGCTCTGCGTTTACTTCGTTGTTTTCTGTCTTTCCTTAATTGCCGCGTTTTTTGCGTTTTCTGTTGTTTGCGCTGATACTCTCTGTTTACTGCGTTGTCTCCGAATTCTCCTGAACTTCTGCGTTTTCGGCTTTCCCTGGTCTTTCTCCTTACTCTCTCTGTTATCAGTGCTTTCTCCTCTGTCTCATGATGCTCTGCGTTTCCTTCGTAGTTTTCTGTTTTTCTTTAATTTCTGCTATTTACACTCTCCCTGCTGTTTCTTGTCTCCTTCTCTGTTTGGAGCGTTGTGTCCAAATTCTCCTGAATTTCTACGTTTTCTGAGTCCTCGGCTGTCAATTCTGACTCTCCCTGTTATCAACGCATTCTCCTCTTTCTCATGATTATCTAAGATTTCTTCGTTGTCTCCTGCTGTTGCTTAATTTCTGCATTTTTCGGGTTCCCTGCAATTTGTCCAGATTCCCTCTGTGTCCTGCGTTGTCTCCGCTACCTCTTGAATTTCTGCGTTCGTTGCGTTTTCTGCTCCCTTTTCTGACTCTCTGTGTTGTCAGCGCGTTCTCCACTTTCTCATTATGCTCTGCGTTTACTTCGTTGTTTTCTGTATTTCATTAATTCCCGCGTTTTTTGCGTTTTCTGTTGTTTGCGCTGATACTCTCTGTTTACTGCGTTGTCTCAGAATTCTCCTGAACTTCTGCATTTTCTGCGTTCTCTGGTCTTTCTCCTTACTCTCTCTGTTATCAGCTCTTTCTCCTCTGTCTCATGATGCTCTACGTTTCCTTCGTAGTTTTGTGTTTTTTCCTTAATTTCTGCGATTTACACTCTCCCTGCTGTTTCTTGTGTCCTTCTCTGTTTGGAGCGTTGTGTCCAAATTCTCCTTAATTTCTACGTTTTCAGAGTCCTCGGCTGTCAATTCTGACTCTCTCTGCTATCCACGCATTCTCCTCTTTCTCTTGATTATCTATGATTTCTTCTTTGTCTCCTGCTGTTGCTTAATTTCTGCGTTTTACGCGTTCACTGCAGTTTGTCTCCATTCTCCCTGTGTAATGGTTTGTCTCCACTTTCTCATGAATTTCTGCATTCTTTGCGTAGTCTGCTCCTTTTTCTGACTCTCTGTGTTGTCAGCGCATTCTCCACTTTCTCATTATGCTCTGTGGTTACTTCGTTGTTTTCTGTTTTTCCTTAATTGCCGCGTTTTTTGCGTTTTCTGTTGTTTGCGCTGATACTCTCTGTTTACTGCGTTGTCTCCGAATTCTCCTGAACTTCTGCATTTTCTGCGTTCCCTGGTCTTTCTCCTTACTCTCTCTGTTATCAGCGCTTTCTCCTCTGTCTCATGATTCTCTGCGTTACCTTCGTAGTTTTCTGTTTTTGCTTTATTTCTGCGATTTACACTCTCCCTGCTGTTTCTTGTCTCCTTCTCTGTTTGGAGCGTTGTGTCCAAATTCTCCTGAATTTCTACGTTTTCTGAGTCCTCGGCTGTCAATTCTGACTCTCTCTGCTATCACCGCATTCTCTTCTTTCTCATGATTATCTAAGATTTCTTCTTTGTCAACTGAGGTTGCTTAATTTCGGCGATTTACGCGTTCACTGCAGTTTGTCTCCATTCTCCCTGTGTAATGGGTTGTCTCCACTTTCTCATGAATTTCTGCGTTCTTTGCGTTGTCTGCTCCTTTTTCTGACTCTCTGTGTTGTCAGCGCGTTCTCCACTTTCTCATTATGCTCTGCGTTTACTTCGTTTTTTTTTGTTTTTCATTAATTCCCACGTTTTTGCGTTTTCTCTTGTTTGCGCTGATACTCTCTGTTTACTGCGTTGTCTTCGAATTCTCCTGAACTTCTGCATTTTCTGCGTTCTCTGGTCTTTCTCCTTACTCTCTCTGTTATCAGCGCTTTCTCCTCTGTCTCATGATTCTCTGCGTTTCCTTCGTAGTTTTCTGCTTTTGCTTAATTTCTGCGATTTACACTCTCCCTGCTGTTTCTTGTCTCCTTCTCTGTTTGGAGCGTTGTGTCCAAATTCTCCTGAATTTCTACGTTTTCAGAGTCCTCGGCTGTCAATTCTGACTCTCTCTGTTATCACCGCATTCTCCTCTTTCTCATGATTATCTAAGATTTCTTTGTTGTCTCCTGAGGTTGCTTAATTTCTGCATTTTACGCGTTCACTGCAGTTTGTCTCCATTGTCCCTGTGTAATGGTTCGTCTCCACTTTCTCATGAATTTCTGCGTTCTTTGCGTTGTCTGCTCCTTTTTCTGACTCTCTGTGTTGTCAGCGCGTTCTCCACTTTCTCATTATGCTCTGCGTTTACTTCGTTGTTTTCTGTCTTTCCTTAATTGCCGCGTTTTTTGCGTTTTCTGTTGTTTGCGCTGATACTCTCTGTTTACTGCGTTGTCTCCGAATTCTCCTGAACTTCTGCGTTTTCTGCTTTCCCTGGTCTTTCTCCTTACTCTCTCTGTTATCAGTGCTTTCTCCTCTGTCTCATGATGCTCTGCGTTTCCTTCGTAGTTTTCTGTTCTTCCTTAATTTCTGCGATTTACACTCTCCCTGCTGTTTCTTGTCTCCTTCTCTGTTTGGAGCGTTGTGTCCAAATTCTCCTGAATTTCTACGTTTTCTGAGTCCTCGGCTGTCAATTCTGACTCTCCCTGTTATCAACGCATTCTCCTCTTTCTCATGATTATCTAAGATTTCTTCGTTGTCTCCTGCTGTTGCTTAATTTCTGCATTTTTCGCGTTCCCTGCAATTTGTCCAGATTCCCTCTGTGTCCTGCGTTGTCTCCGCTACCTCTTGAATTTCTGCGTTCGTTGCGTTTTCTGCTCCCTTTTCTGACTATCTGTGTTGTCAGCCTTTTGTCCACTTTCTCATTATGCTCTGCGTTTACTTCGTTGTTTTCTGTTTTTCATTAATTCCCGCGTTTTTTGCGTTTTCTGTTGTTTGCCCTGATACACTCTGTTTACTGCCTTGTCTCCGAATTCTCCTGAACTTCTGCATTTTCTGCGTTCTCTGGTCTTTCTCCTTACTCTCTCTGTTATCAGCGCTTTCTCCTCTGTCTCATGATTCTCTGCGTTTCCTTCATAGTTTTCTGCTTTTGCTTAATTTCTGCGATTTACACTCTCCCTGCTGTTTCTTGTCTCCTTCTCTGTTTGGAGCGTTGTGTCCAAATTCTCCTGAATTTCTAAGTTTTCTGAGTCCTCGGCTGTCAATTCTGACTCTCTCTGGTATCATCGCATTCTCCTCTTTCTCATGATTACCTAAGATTTCTTTGTTGTCTCCTGAGGTTGCTTAAGTTCTGCATTTTACGCGTTCACTGCAGTTTGTCTCCATTCTCCCTGTGTAATGGTTTGTCTCCACTTTCTCATGAATTTCTGCGTTCTTTGCGTTGTCTGCTCCTTTTTCTGACTCTCTGTGTTGTCAGTGCTTTCTCCTCTGTCTCATGATGCTCTGCGTTTACTTCGTTGTTTTCTGTCTTTCCTTAATTGCCGCGTTTTTTGCGTTTTCTGTTGTTTGCGCTGATACTCTCTGTTTACTGCGTTGTCTCCGAATTCTCCTGAACTTCTGCATTTTCTGCGTTCTCTGGTCTTTCTCCTTACTCTCTCTGTTACCAGCGCTTTCTCCTCTGTCTCATGATTCTCTGCGTTTCCTTCGTAGTTTTCTGTTTTTGCTTAATTTCTGCGATTTACACTCTCCCTGCTGTTTCTTGTCTCCTCTGTTTGGAGCGTTGTGTCCAAATTCTCCTGAATTTCTACGTTTTCTGAGTCCTCGGCTGTCAATTCTGACTCTCTCTGTTATCACCGCATTCTCCTCTTTCTCATGATTATCTAAGATTTCTTTGTTGTCTCCTGAGGTTGCTTAATTTCTGCGTTTTACGCGTTCACTGCAGTTTGTCTCCATTCTCCCTGTGTAATGGTTTGTCTCCACTTTCTCATGAATTTCTGCGTTCTTTGCGTTGTCTGCTCCTTTTTCTGACTCTCTGTGTTGTCAGTGCTTTCTCCTCTGTCTCATGATGCTCTGCGTTTACTTCGTTGTTTTCTGTCTTTCCTTAATTGCCGCGTTTTTTGTTGTTTGCGCTGATACTCTCTGTTTACTGCGTTGTCTCCGAATTCTCCTGAACTTCTGCATTTTCTGCGTTCTCTGGTCTTTCTCCTTACTCTCTCTGTTACCAGCGCTTTCTCCTCTGTCTCATGATTCTCTGCGTTTCCTTCGTAGTTTTCTGTTTTTGCTTAATTTCTGCGATTTACACTCTCCCTGCTGTTTCTTGTCTCCTCTGTTTGGAGCGTTGTGTCCAAATTCTCCTGAATTTCTACGTTTTCTGAGTCCTCGGCTGTCAATTCTGACTCTCTCTGTTATCACCGCATTCTCCTCTTTCTCATGATTATCTAAGATTTCTTTGTTGTCTCCTGAGGTTGCTTAATTTCTGCGTTTTACGCGTTCACTGCAGTTTGTCTCCATTCTCCCTGTGTAATGGTTTGTCTCCACTTTCTCATGAATTTCTGCATTCTTTGCGTAGTCTGCTCCTTTTTCTGACTCTCTGTGTTGTCAGCGCATTCTCCACTTTCTCATTATGCTCTGTGGTTACTTCGTTGTTTTCTGTTTTTCCTTAATTGCCGCGTTTTTTGCGTTTTCTGTTGTTTGCGCTGATACTCTCTGTTTACTGCGTTGTCTCCGAATTCTCCTGAACTTCTGCATTTTCTGCGTTCCCTGGTCTTTCTCCTTACTCTCTCTGTTATTAGCGCTTTCTCCTCTGTCTCATGATTCTCTGCGTTACCTTCGTAGTTTTCTGTTTTTGCTTTATTTCTGCGATTTACACTCTCCCTGCTGTTTCTTGTCTCCTTCTCTGTTTGGAGCGTTGTGTCCAAATTCTCCTGAATTTCTACGTTTTCTGAGTCCTCGGCTGTCAATTCTGACTCTCTCTGCTATCACCGCATTCTCTTCTTTCTCATGATTATCTAAGATTTCTTCTTTGTCAACTGAGGTTGCTTAATTTCGGCGATTTACGCGTTCACTGCAGTTTGTCTCCATTCTCCCTGTGTAATGGGTTGTCTCCACTTTCTCATGAATTTCTGCGTTCTTTGCGTTGTCTGCTCCATTTTCTGACTCTCTGTGTTGTCAGCGCGTTCTCCACTTTCTCATTATGCTCTGCGTTTACTTCGTTTTTTTTTGTTTTTCATTAATTCCCACGTTTTTGCGTTTTCTCTTGTTTGCGCTGATACTCTCTGTTTACTGCGTTGTCTTCGAATTCTCCTGAACTTCTGCATTTTCTGCGTTCTCTGGTCTTTCTCCTTACTCTCTCTGTTATCAGCGCTTTCTCCTCTGTCTCATGATTCTCTGCGTTTCCTTCGTAGTTTTCTGCTTTTGCTTAATTTCTGCGATTTACACTCTCCCTGCTGTTTCTTGTCTCCTTCTGTGTTTGGAGCGTTGTGTCCAAATTCTCCTGAATTTCTACGTTTTCAGAGTCCTCGGCTGTCAATTCTGACTCTCTCTGTTATCACCGCATTCTCCTCTTTCTCATGATTATCTAAGATTTCTTTGTTGTCTCCTGAGGTTGCTTAATTTCTGCATTTTACGCGTTCACTGCAGTTTGTCTCCATTGTCCCTGTGTAATGGTTCGTCTCCACTTTCTCATGAATTTCTGCGTTCTTTGCGTTGTCTGCTCCTTTTTCTGACTCTCTGTGTTGTCAGCGCGTTCTCCACTTTCTCATTATGCTCTGCGTTTACTTCGTTGTTTTCTGTCTTTCCTTAATTGCCGCGTTTTTTGCGTTTTCTGTTGTTTGCGCTGATACTCTCTGTTTACTGCGTTGTCTCCGAATTCTCCTGAACTTCTGCGTTTTCTGCTTTCCCTGGTCTTTCTCCTTACTCTCTCTGTTATCAGTGCTTTCTCCTCTGTCTCATGATGCTCTGCGTTTCCTTCGTAGTTTTCTGTTCTTCCTTAATTTCTGCGATTTACACTCTCCCTGCTGTTTCTTGTCTCCTTCTCTGTTTGGAGCGTTGTGTCCAAATTCTCCTGAATTTCTACGTTTTCTGAGTCCTCGGCTGTCAATTCTGACTCTCCCTGTTATCAACGCATTCTCCTCTTTCTCATGATTATCTAAGATTTCTTCGTTGTCTCCTGCTGTTGCTTAATTTCTGCATTTTTCGCGTTCCCTGCAATTTGTCCAGATTCCCTCTGTGTCCTGCGTTGTCTCCGCTACCTCTTGAATTTCTGCGTTCGTTGCGTTTTCTGCTCCCTTTTCTGACTATCTGTGTTGTCAGCCTTTTGTCCACTTTCTCATTATGCTCTGCGTTTACTTCGTTGTTTTCTGTTTTTCATTAATTCCCGCGTTTTTTGCGTTTTCTGTTGTTTGCCCTGATACACTCTGTTTACTGCCTTGTCTCCGAATTCTCCTGAACTTCTGCATTTTCTGCGTTCTCTGGTCTTTCTCCTTACTCTCTCTGTTATCAGCGCTTTCTCCTCTGTCTCATGATTCTCTGCGTTTCCTTCATAGTTTTCTGCTTTTGCTTAATTTCTGCGATTTACACTCTCCCTGCTGTTTCTTGTCTCCTTCTCTGTTTGGAGCGTTGTGTCCAAATTCTCCTGAATTTCTAAGTTTTCTGAGTCCTCGGCTGTCAATTCTGACTCTCTCTGGTATCATCGCATTCTCCTCTTTCTCATGATTACCTAAGATTTCTTTGTTGTCTCCTGAGGTTGCTTAATTTCTGCATTTTACGCGTTCACTGCAGTTTGTCTCCATTCTCCCTGTGTAATGGGTTGTCTCCACTTTCTCATGAATTTCTGCGTTCTTTGCGTTGTCTGCTCCTTTTTCTGACTCTCTGTGTTGTCAGTGCTTTCTCCTCTGTCTCATGATGCTCTGCGTTTACTTCGTTGTTTTCTGTCTTTCCTTAATTGCCGCGTTTTTTGCGTTTTCTGTTGTTTGCGCTGATACTCTCTGTTTACTGCGTTGTCTCCGAATTCTCCTGAACTTCTGCATTTTCTGCGTTCTCTGGTCTTTCTCCTTACTCTCTCTGTTACCAGCGCTTTCTCCTCTGTCTCATGATTCTCTGCGTTTCCTTCGTAGTTTTCTGTTTTTGCTTAATTTCTGCGATTTACACTCTCCCTGCTGTTTCTTGTCTCCTCTGTTTGGAGCGTTGTGTCCAAATTCTCCTGAATTTCTACGTTTTCTGAGTCCTCGGCTGTCAATTCTGACTCTCTCTGTTATCACCGCATTCTCCTCTTTCTCATGATTATCTAAGATTTCTTTGTTGTCTCCTGAGGTTGCTTAATTTCTGCATTTTACTCGTTCACTGCAGTTTGTCTCCATTTTCCCTGTGTAATGGTTTGTCTCCACTTTCTCATGAATTTCTGCGTTCTTTGCGTTGTCTGCTCCTTTTTCTGACTCTCTGTGTTGTCAGCGCGTTCTCCACTTTCTCATTATGCTCTGCGTTTACTTCGTTGTTTTCTGTTTTTCCTTAATTGCCGCGTTTTTTGCGTTTTCTGTTGTTTGCTCTGATACTCTCTGTTTACTGCGTTGTCTCCGAATTCTCCTGAACTTCTGCGTTTTCTGCTTTCCCTGGTCTTTCTCCTTACTCTCTCTGTTATCAGTGCTTTCTCCTCTGTCTCATGATGCTCTGCGTTTCCTTCGTAGTTTTCTGTTTTTCCTTAATTTCTGCGATTTACACTCTCCCTGCTGTTTCTTGTCTCCTTCTCTGTTTGGAGCGTTGTGTCCAAATTCTCCTGAATTTCTACGTTTTCTGAGTCCTCGGCTGTCAATTCTGACTCTCCCTGCTATCCACGCATTCTCCTCTTTCTCTTCATTATCTATGATTTCTTCTTTGTCTCCTGCTGTTGCTTAATTTCTGCGTTTTACGCGTTCTCTGCATTTTGTCCCGATTCTCTCTGTGTAATGCGTTGTCTCTGCTATCTCGTGAATTTCTGCGTTCTTTGCGTTGTCTGCTCCCTTTTCTGACTCTCTGTGTTGTCAGCACGTTCTCCACTTTCTCATTATGCTCTGCGTTTACTTCGTTTTTTTCTGTTTTTCATTAATTCCCGCGTTTTTGCGTTTTCTCTTGTTTGCGCTGATACTCTCTGTTTACTGCGTTGTCTTCGAATTCTCCTGAACTTCTGCATTTTCTGCGTTCTCTGGTCTTTCTCCTTACTCTCTCTGTTATCAGCGCTTTCTCCTCTGTCTCATGATGCTCTGCGTTTCCTTCGTAGTTTTCTGTTTTTCCTTAATTTCTGCGATTTACACTCTCCCTTCTGTTTCTTGTCTCCTTCTCTGTTTGGAGCGTTGTGTCCAAATTCTCCTGAATTTCTACGTTTTCTGAGTCCTCGGCTGTCAATTCTGACTCTCTCTGCTATCACCGCATTCTCTTCTTTCTCATGATGATCTAATATTTCTTCTTTGTCAACTGAGGTTGCTTAATTTCGGCGATTTACGCGTTCACTGCAGTTTGTCCCGATTCTCTCTGTGTAATGCGTTGTCTCTCCTTTCTCGTGAATTTTTGCGTTCTTTGCGTTGTCTGCTCCATTTTCTGACTCTCTGTGCTGTCAGCACGTTCTCCACTTTCTCATTATGCTCTGCGTTTACTTCGTTGTTTTCTGTTTTTCATTAGTACCCGCGTTTTTGCGTTTGCTCTTGTTTGCGCTGATATTCTCTGTTTACTGCGTTGTCTCCGAATTCTCCTGAACTTCTGCATTTTCTGCGTTCCATGGTCTTTCTCCTTACTCTCTCTGTTATCAGCGCTTTCTCCTCTGTCTCATTATTCTCTGCGTTTCCTTCGTAGTTTTCTGTTTTTGCTTAATTTCTGCGATTTACACTCTCCCTGCTGTTTCTTGTCTCCTTCTCTGTTTGGAGCGTTGTGTCCAAATTCTCCTGAATTTCTACGTTTTCTGAGTCCTCGGCTGTCAATTCTGACTCTCTCTGTTATCACCGCATTCTCCTCTTTCTCATGATTATCTGAGATTTCTTCGTTGTCTCCTGCTGTTGCTTAATTTCTGCATTTTTCGCGTTCCCTGCAGTTTGTCCAGATTCCCTCTGTGTCCTGCGTTGTCTCCGCTACCTCTTGAATTTCTGCGTTTGTTACGTTTTCTGCTCCCTTTTCTGACTCTCTGTGTTGTCAGCCTTTTGTCCACTTTCTCATTATGCTCTGCGTTTACTTCGTTGTTTTCTGTTTTTCATTAATTCCCGCGTTTTTGCGTTTTCTATTGTTTGCGCTGATACTCTCTGTTTACTGCGTTGTCTCAGAATTCTCCTGAACTTCTGCATTTTCTGCGTTCTCTGGTCTTTCTCCTTACTCTCTCTGTTATCAGCGCTTTCTCCTCTGTCTCATGATGCTCTGCGTTTCCTTCGTAGTTTTCTGTTTTTGCTTAATTTCTGTGTTTTACACTCTCCCTGCTGTTTCTTGTCTCCTTCTCTGTTTGGAGCGTTGTGTCCAAATTCTCCTCAATTTCTACGTTTTCTGAGTCCTCGGCTGTCAATTCTGACTCTCTCTGTTATCACCGCATTCTCCTCTTTCTCATGATTATCTAAGATTTCTTTGTTGTCTACTGAGGTTGCTTAATTTCTGCATTTTACGCCTTCACTGCAGTTTGTCTCCATTCTCCCTGTGTAATGGGTTGTCTCCACTTTTCATGAATTTCTGCGTTCTTTGCGTTGTCTGCTCCTTTTTCTGACTCTCTGTGTTGTCAGTGCTTTCTCCTCTGTCTAATGATGCTCTGCGTTTACTTCGTTGTTTTCTGTTTTTCCTTAATTGCCGCGTTTTTTGCGTGTTCTGTTGTTTGCGCTGATACTCTCTGTTTACTGCGTTGTCTCCGAATTCTCCTGAACTTCTGCATTTTCTGCGTTCTCTGGTCTTTCTCCTTACTCTCTCTGTTATCAGCGCTTTCTCCTCTGTCTCATGATTCTTTGCGTTTCCTTCGTAGTTTTCTGTTTTTGCTTAATTTCTGCGATTTACACTCTCCCTGCTGTTTTCTTGTCTCCTTCTCTGTTTGGAGCGTTGTGTCCAAATTCTCCTGAATTTCGACGTTGTCTGAGTCCTCGGCTGTCAATTCTGAGTCTCTCTGCTATCACCGCATTCTCTTCTTTCTCATGATTATCTAAGATTTCTTCTTTGTCAACTGAGGTTGCTTAATTTCGGGGATTTACGCGTTCACTGCAGTTTGTCCCGATGCTCTCTGTGTAATGCGTTGTCTCTGCTTTCTCGTGAATTTTTGCGTTCTTTGCGTTGTCTGCTCCATTTTCTGACTCTCTGTGTTGTCAGCACGTTCTCCACTTTCTCATTATGCTCTGCGTTTACTTCGTTGTTTTCTGTTTTTCATTAGTACCCACGTTTTTGCGTTTGCTCTTGTTTGCGCTGATATTTTCTGTTTACTGCGTTGTCTCCGAATTCTCCTGAACTTCTGCATTTTCTGCGTTCCCTGGTCTTTCTCCTTACTCTCTCTGTTATCAGTGCTTTCTCCTCTGTCTCATGATGCTCTGCGTTTCCTTCGAACTTTTCTGTTTTTGCTTAATTTCTGCGATTTACACTCTCCCTGCTGTTTCTTGTCTCCTTCTCTGTTTGGAGCGTTGTGTCCAAATTCTCCTGAATTTCTACGTTTTCTGAGTCCTCGGCTGTCAATTCTGACTCTCCCTGTTATCAACGCATTCTCCTCTTTCTCATGATTATCTAAGATTTCTTCGTTGTCTCCTGCTGTTGCTTAATTTCTGCATTTTTCGCGTTCCCTGCAGTTTGTCCAGATTCCCTCGGTGTCCTGCGTTGTCTCCGCTACCTCTTGAATTTCTGCGTTCGTTGCGTTTTCTGCTCCCTTTTCTGACTCTGTGTTGTCAGCCTTTTGTCCACTTTCTCATTATGCTCTGCGTTTACTTCGTTGTTTTCTGTTTTTCATTAATTCCCGCGTTTTTGCGTTTTCTATTGTTTGCGCTGATACTCTCTGTTTACTGCGTTGTCTCAGAATTCTCCTGAACTTCTGCATTTTCTGCGTTCTCTGGTCTTTCTCCTTACTCTCTCTGTTATCAGCGCTTTCTCCTCTGTCTCATGATGCTCTGCGTTTCCTTCGTAGTTTTCTGTTTTTCCTTAATTTCTGCGATTTACACTCTCCATGCTGTTTCTTGTCTCCTTCTCTGTTTGGAGCGTTGTGTCCAAATTCTCCTCAATTTCTACGTTTTCTGAGTCCTCGGCTGTCAATTCTGACTCTCTCTGTTATCACCGCATTCTCCTCTTTCTCATGATTATCTAAGATTTCTTTGTTGTCTACTGAGGTTGCTTAATTTCTGCATTTTACGCCTTCACTGCAGTTTGTCTCCATTCTCCCTGTGTAATGGGTTGTCTCCACTTTTCATGAATTTCTGCGTTCTTTGCGTTGTCTGCTCCCTTTTCTGACTCTCTGTGTTGTCAGCGCGTTCTCCACTTTCTCATTATGCTCTGCGTTTACTTCGTTGTTTTCTATATTTCATTAATTCCCGCGTTTTTTGCGTGTTCTGTTGTTTGCGCTGATACTCTCTGTTTACTGCGTTGTCCCCGAATTCTCCTGAACTTCTGCATTTTCTGCGTACTCTGGTCTTTCTCCTTACTCTTTCTGTTATCAGAGCTTTCTCCTCTGTCTCATGATGCTCTGCGTTTCCTTCGTAGTTTTCTGTTTTTGCTTAATTTCTGCGATTTACACTCTCCCTGCTGTTTCTTGTCTCCTTCTCTGTTTGGAGCGTTGTGTCCAAATTCTCCTGAATTTCTACGTTTTCTGAGTCCTCGGCTGTCAATTCTGACTCTCTCTGTTATCACCGCATTCTCCTCTTTCTCATGATTATCTGAGATTTCTTCGTTGTCTCCTGCTGTTGCTTAATTTCTGCATTTTTCGCGTTCCCTGCAGTTTGTCCAGATTCCCTCTGTGTCCTGCGTTGTCTCCGCTACCTCTTGAATTTCTGCGTTTGTTACGTTTTCTGCTCCCTTTTCTGACTCTCTGTGTTGTCAGCCTTTTGTCCACTTTCTCATTATGCTCTGCGTTTACTTCATTGTTTTCTGTTTTTCATTAATTCCCGCGTTTTTTGCGTTTTCTCTTGTTTGCCCTGATACTCTCTGTTTACTGCCTTGTCTCCGAATTCTCCTGAACTTCTGCATTTTCTGCGTTCTCAGGACTTTCTCCTTACTCTGTCTGTTATCACCGCTTTCTCCTCTGTCTCATGATTCTCTCCGTTTCCTTCGTAGTTTTCTGTTTTTGCTTAATTTCTGCGATTTACACTCTCCCTGCTGTTTCTTGTCTCCATCTCTGTTTGGAGCGTTGTGTCCAAATTCTCCTGAATTTCTACGTTTTCTGAGTCCTCGGCTGTCAATTCTGACTCTCTCTGTTATCACCGCATTCTCCTCTTTCTCATGATTATCTAATATTTCTTTGTTGTCTCCTGAGGTTGCTTAATTTCTGCATTTTACGCCTTCACTGCAGTTTGTCTCCATTCTCCCTGTGTAATGGGTTGTCTCCACTTTCTCATGAATTTCTGCGTTCTTTGCTTTGTCTGCTCCCTTTTCTGACTCTCTGTGTTGTCAGAGCGTTCTCCACTTTCTCATTATGCTCTGCGTTTACTTCGTTGTTTTCTGTATTTCATTAATTCCCGCGTTCTTTGCGTTTTCTGTTGTTTGCGCTGATACTCTCTGTTTACTGCGTTGTCTCAGAATTCTCCTGAACTTCTGCATTTTCTGCGTTCTCTCGTCTTTCTCCTTACTCTCTCTGTTATCAGCTCTTTCTCCTCTGTCTCATGATGCTCTGCGTTTCCTTCGTAGTTTTCTGTTTTTTCCTTAATTTCTGCGATTTACACTCTCCCTGCTATTTCTTGTGTCCTTCTCTGTTTGGAGCGTTGTGTCCAAATTCTCCTGAATTTCTACGTTTTCTGAGTCCTCGGCTGTCAATTCTGACTCTCTCTGCTATCCACGCATTCTCCTCTTTCTCTTGATTATCTATGATTTCTTCTTTGTCTCCTGCTGTTGCTTAATTTCTGCGTTTTACGCGTTCTCTGCATTTTGTCCCGATTCTCTCTGTGTAATGCGTTGTCTCTGCTTTCTCGTGAATTTCTGCGTTCTTTGCGTTGTCTGCTCCATTTTCTGACTCTCTGTGTTGTCAGCGCATTCTCCACTTTCTCATTATGCTCTGTGGTTACTTCGTTGTTTTCTGTTTTTCCTTAATTGCCGCGTTTTTTGCGTTTTCTGTTGTTTGCGCTGATACTCTCTGTTTACTGCGTTGTCTCCGAATTCTCCTGAACTTCTGCATTTTCTGCGTTCCCTGGTCTTTCTCCTTACTCTCTCTGTTATTAGCGCTTTCTCCTCTGTCTCATGATTCTCTGCGTTACCTTCGTAGTTTTCTGTTTTTGCTTTATTTCTGCGATTTACACTCTCCCTGCTGTTTCTTGTCTCCTTCTCTGTTTGGAGCGTTGTGTCCAAATTCTCCTGAATTTCTACGTTTTCTGAGTCCTCGGCTGTCAATTCTGACTCTCTCTGCTATCACCGCATTCTCTTCTTTCTCATGATTATCTAAGATTTCTTCTTTGTCAACTGAGGTTGCTTAATTTCGGCGATTTACGCGTTCACTGCAGTTTGTCTCCATTCTCCCTTTGTAATGGGTTGTCTCCACTTTCTCATGAATTTCTGCGTTCTTTGCGTTGTCTGCTCCATTTTCTGACTCTCTGTGTTGTCAGCGCTTTCTCCACTTTCTCATTATGCTCTGCGTTTACTTCGTTTTTTTTCTGTTTTTCATTAATTCCCGCGTTTTTGCGTTTTCTGTTGTTTGCGCTGATACTCTCTGTTTACTGCGTTGTCTTCGAATTCTCCTGAACTTCTGCATTTTCTGCGTTCTCTGGTCTTTCTCCTTACTCTCTCTGTTATCAGCGCTTTCTCCTCTGTCTCATGATTCTCTGCGTTTCCTTCGTAGTTTTCTGCTTTTGCTTAATTTCTGCGATTTACACTCTCCCTGCTGTTTCTTGTCTCCTTCTGTGTTTGGAGCGTTGTGTCCAAATTCTCCTGAATTTCTTCGTTTTCTGAGTCCTCGGCTGTCAATTCTGACTCTCTCTGTTATCACCGCATTCTCCTCTTTCTCATGATTATCTAAGATTTCTTTGTTGTCTCCTGAGGTTGCTTAATTTCTGCATTTTACGCGTTCACTGCAGTTTGTCTCCATTGTCCCTGTGTAATGGTTCGTCTCCACTTTCTCATGAATTTCTGCGTTCTTTGCGTTGTCTGCTCCTTTTTCTGACTCTCTGTGTTGTCAGCGCGTTCTCCACTTTCTCATTATGCTCTGCGTTTACTTCGTTGTTTTCTGTCTTTCCTTAATTGCCGCGTTTTTTGCGTTTTCTGTTGTTTGCGCTGATACTCTCTGTTTACTGCGTTGTCTCCGAATTCTCCTGAACTTCTGCGTTTTCTGCTTTCCCTGGTCTTTCTCCTTACTCTCTCTGTTATCAGTGCTTTCTCCTCTGTCTCATGATGCTCTGCGTTTCCTTCGTAGTTTTCTGTTCTTCCTTAATTTCTGCGATTTACACTCTCCCTGCTGTTTCTTGTCTCCTTCTCTGTTTGGAGCGTTGTGTCCAAATTCTCCTGAATTTCTACGTTTTCTGAGTCCTCGGCTGTCAATTCTGACTCTCCCTGTTATCAACGCATTCTCCTCTTTCTCATGATTATCTAAGATTTCTTCGTTGTCTCCTGCTGTTGCTTAATTTCTGCATTTTTCGCGTTCCCTGCAATTTGTCCAGATTCCCTCTGTGTCCTGCGTTGTCTCCGCTACCTCTTGAATTTCTGCGTTCGTTGCGTTTTCTGCTCCCTTTTCTGACTATCTGTGTTGTCAGCCTTTTGTCCACTTTCTCATTATGCTCTGCGTTTACTTCGTTGTTTTCTGTTTTTCATTAATTCCCGCGTTTTTTGCGTTTTCTGTTGTTTGCCCTGATACACTCTGTTTACTGCCTTGTCTCCGAATTCTCCTGAACTTCTGCATTTTCTGCGTTCTCTGGTCTTTCTCCTTACTCTCTCTGTTATCAGCGCTTTCTCCTCTGTCTCATGATTCTCTGCATTTTCTTCGTAGTTTTCTGCTTTTGCTTAATTTCTGCGATTTACACTCTCCCTGCTGTTTCTTGTCTCCTTCTCTGTTTGGATCGTTCTGTCCAAATTCTCCTGAATTTCTACGTTTTCTGAGTCCTCGGCTGTCAATTCTGACTCTCTCTGTTATCACCGCATTCTCCTCTTTCTCATGATTATCTAAGATTTCTTTGTTGTCTCCTGAGGTTGCTTAATTTCTGCATTTTACGCGTTCACTGCAGTTTGTCTCCATTGTCCCTGTGTAATGGTTTGTCTCCACTTTCTCATGAATTTCTGCGTTCTTTGCGTTGTCTGCTCCTTTTTCTGACTCTCTGTGTTGTCAGCGCGTTCTCCACTTTCTCATTATGCTCTGTGTTTACTTCGTTGTTTTCTGTCTTTCCTTAATTGCCGCGTTTTTTGCGTTTTCTGTTGTTTGCGCTGATACTCTCTATTTACTGCGTTGTCTCCGAATTCTCCTGAAGTTCTGCGTTTTCTGCTTTCCCTGGTCTTTCTCCTTACTCTCTCTGTTATCAGTGCTTTCTCCTCTGTCTCATGATGCTCTGCGTTTCCTTCGTAGTTTTCTGTTTTTCCATAATTTCTGCGATTTACACTCTCCCTGCTGTTTCTTGTCTCCTTCTCTGTTTGGGGCGTTGTGTCCAAATTCTCCTGAATTTCTACGTTTTCTGAGTCCTCGGCTGTCAATTCTGACTCTCCCTGTTATCAACGCATTCTCCTCTTTCTCATGATTATCTAAGATTTCTTCGTTGTCTCCTGCTGTTGCTTAATTTCTGCATTTTTCGCGTTTCCTGCAATTTGTCCAGATTCCCTCTGTGTCCTGCGTTGTCTCCGCTACCTCTTGAATTTCTGCGTTCGTTGCGTTTTCTGCTCCCTTTTCTGACTCTCTGTGTTGTCAGCCTTTTGTCCACTTTCTCATTATGTTCTGCGTTTACTTCGTTGTTTTCTGTTTTTCATTAATTCCCGCGTTTTTTGCGTTTTCTGTTGTTTGCCCTGATACTCTCTGTTTACTGCCTTGTCTCCGAATTCTCCTGAACTTCTGCATTTTCTGCGTTCTCTGGTCTTTCTCCTTACTCTCTGTGTTATCAGCGCTTTCTCCTCTTCTCATGATGCTCTGCGTATCCTTCGTAGTTTTCTGTTTTTGCTTAATCTGCGTTTTACACTCTCCTGCTGTTTCTTGTCTCCTTCTCTGTTTGGAGCGTTGTGTCCAAATTATCCTCAATTTCTACGTTTTCTGAGTCCTCGGCTGTCAATTCTGACTCTCTCTGTTATCACCGCATTCTCCTCTTTCTCATGATTACCTAAGATTTCTTTGTTGTCTCCTGAGGTTGCTTAATTTCTGCATTTTACGCGTTCACTGCAGTTTGTCTCCATTCTCCCTGTGTAATGGTTTGTCTCCACTTTCTCATGAATTTCTGCGTTCTTTGCGTTGTCTGCTCCTTTTTCTGACTCTCTGTGTTGTCAGCGCATTCTCCACTTTCTCATTATGTTCTGCGTTTACTTCGTTGTTTTCTGTTTTTCCTTAATTGCCGCGTATTTTGCGTTTTCTGTTGTTTGCGCTGATACTCTCTGTTTACTGCGTTGTCTCCGAATTCTCCTGAACATCTGCATTTTCTGCGTTCCCTGGTCTTTCTCCTTACTCTCTCTGTTATCAGTGCTTTCTCCTCTGTCTCATGATGCTCTGCGTTTCCTTCGTAGTTTTCTGTTTTTCCTTAATTTCTGCGATTTACACTCTCCCTGCTGTTTCTTGTCTCCTTCTCTGTTTGGAGCGTTGTGTCCAAATTCTCCTGAATTTCTACGTTTTCTGAGTCCTCGGCTGTCAATTCTGACTCTCCCTGTTATCAATGCATTCTCCTCTTTCTCATGATTATCTAAGATTTCTTCGTTGTCTCCTGCTGTTGCTTAATTTCTGCATTTTTCGCGTTCCCTGCAGTTTGTCCAGATTCCCTCTGTGTCCTGCGTTGTCTTTGCTACCTCTTGAATTTCTGCGTTCGTTGCGTTTTCTGCTCCGTTTTCTGACTCTCTGTGTTGTCAGCCTTTTGTCCACTTTCTCATTATGCTCTGCGTTTACTTCGTTGTTTTCTGTTTTTCATTAATTCCCGCGTTTTTTGCGTTTTCTGTTGTTTGCCCTGATACTCTCTGTTTACTGCCTTGTCTCCGAATTCTCCTGAACTTCTGCATTTTCTGCTTTCGCTGGTCTTTCTCCTTATTCTCTCTGTTATCAGCGCTTTCTCCTCTGTCTCATGATTCTCTGCGTTTCCTTCGTAGTTTTCTGTTTTTGCTTAATTTCTGCGATTTACACTCTCCATGCTGTTTCTTGTCTCCTTCTCTGTTTGGAGCGTTGTGTCCAAATTCTCCTGAATTTCTACGTTTTCTGAGTCCTCGGCTGTCAATTCTGACTCTCTCTGTTATCACCGCATTCTCCTCTTTCTCATGATTATCTAAGATTTCTTTGTTGTCTCCTGAGGTTGCTTAATTTCTGCATTTTACGCGTTCACTGCAGTTTGTCTCCATTCTCCCTGTGTAATGGGTTGTCTCCACTTTCTCATGAATTTCTGCGTTCTTTGCGTTGTCTGCTCCCTTTTCTGACTCTCTGTGTTGTCAGCGCGTTCTCCACTTTCTCACTATGCTCTGCGTTTACTTCGTTGTTTTCTGTATTTCATTAATTCCCGCGTTTTTTGCGTTTTCTGTTGTTTGCGCTGATACTCTCTGTTTACTGCGTTGTCTCAGAATTCTCCTGAACTTCTGCATTTTCTGCGTTCTCTGGTCTTTCTCCTTACTCTCTCTGTTATCAGCTCTTTCTCCTCTGTCTCATGATGCTCTGCGTTTCCTTCGTAGTTTTCTGTTTTTTCCTTAATTTCTGCGATTTACACTCTCCCTGCTGTTTCTTGTGTCCTTCTCTGTTTGGAGCGTTGTGTCCAAATTCTCCTGAATTTCTACGTTTTCAGAGTCCTCGGCTGTCAATTCTGACTCTCTCTGCTATCCACGCATTCTCCTCTTTCTCTTGATTATCTATGATTTCTTCTTTGTCTCCTGCTGTTGCTTAATTTCTGCGTTTTACGCGTTCTCTGCATTTTGTCCCGATTCTCTCTGTGTAATGCGTTGTCTCTGCTTTCTCGTGAATTTCTGCGTTCTTTGCGTTGTCTGCTCCATTTTCTGACTCTCTGTGTTTTCAGCGCGTTCTCCACTTTCTCATTATGCTCTGCGTTTACTTCGTTGTTTTCTGTTTTTCATTAATACCCGCGTTTTTGCGTTTTCTCTTGTTTGCGCTGATACTCTCTGTTTACTGCGTTGTCTCCGAATTCTCCTGAACTTCTGCATTTTCTGCGTTCTCTGGTCTTTCTCCTTATTCTCTCTGTTATCAGCGCTTTCTCCTCTGTCTCATGATTCTCTGCGTTTCTTTCGTAGTTTTCTGTTTTTGCTTAATTTCTGCGATTTACACTCTCCCTGCTGTTTCTTGTCTCCTTCTCTGTTTGGAGCGTTGTGTCCAAATTCTCCTGAATTTCTACGTTTTCTGAGTCCTCGCCTGTCAATTCTGACTCTCTCTGTTATCACAGCATTCTCCTCTTTCTCATGATTATCTAAGATTTCTTTGTTGTCTCCTGAGGTGGCTTAAGTTCTGCATTTTACGCGTTCACTGCAGTTTGTCTCCATTCTCCCTGTGTAATGGTTTGTCTCCACTTTCTCATGAATTTCTGCGTTCTTTGCGTTGTCTGCTCCTTTTTCTGACTCTCTGTGTTGTCAGTGCTTTCTCCTCTGTCTCATGATGCTCTGCGTTTACTTCGTTGTTTTCTGTTTTTCCTTAATTGCCGCGTTTTTTGCGTTTTCTCTTGTTTGCGCTGATACTCTCTGTCTACTGCGTTGTCTCCGAATTCTCCTGAACTTCTGCATTTTCTGCGTTCTCTGGTCTTTCTCCTTATTCTCTCTGTTATCAGCGCTTTCTCCTCTGTCTCATGATTCTCTGCGTTTCCTTCGTAGTTTTCTGTTTTTGCTTAATTTCTGCGATTTACACTCTCCCTGCTGTTTCTTGTCTCCTTCTCTTTTTGGAGCGTTGTGTCCAAATTCTCCTGAATTTCTACGTTTTCTGAGTCCTCGGCTGTCAATTCTGACTCTCTCTGCTATCACCGCATTCTCTTCTGTCTCATGATTATCTAAGATTTCTTCGTTGTCTCCTGCTGTTGCTTAATTTCTGCATTTTTCGCGTTCCCTGCAGTTTGTCCAGATTCCCTCTGTGTCCTGCGTTGTCTCCGCTACCTCTTGAATTTCTGCGTTCGTTGCGTTTTCTGCTCCCTTTTCTGACTCTCTGTGTTGTCAGCCTTTTGTCCACTTTCTCATTATGCTCTGCGTTTACTTCGTTGTTTTCTGTTTTTCATTAATTCCCGCGTTTTTTGCGTTTTCTGTTGTTTGCCCTGATACTCTCTGTTTACTGCGTTGTCTCCGAATTCTCCTGAACTTCTGCATTTTCTGCGTTCTCTGGTCTTTCTCCTTACTCTCTTTGTTATCAGCGCTTTCTCCTCTTCTCATGATGCTCTGCGTATCCTTCGTAGTTTTCTGTTTTTGCTTAATCTGCGTTTTACACTCTCCCTGCTGTTTCTTGTCTCCTTCTCTGTTTGGAGCGTTGTGTCCAAATTATCCTCAATTTCTACGTTTTCTGAGTCCTCGGCTGTCAATTCTGACTCTCTCTGTTATCACCGCATTCTCCTCTTTCTCATGATTATCTAAGATTTCTTTGTTGTCTCCTGAGGTTGCTTAATTTCTGCATTTTACGCCTTCACTGCAGTTTGTCTCCATTCTCCCTGTGTAATGGGTTGTCTCCACTTTCTCATGAATTTCTGCGTTCTTTGCGTTTTCTGCTCCCTTTTCTGACTGTCTGTGTTGTCAGCGCGTTCTCCACTTTCTCATTATGCTCTGCGTTTACTTCGTTGTTTTCTGTATTTCATTAATTCCCGCGTTTTTTGCGTTTTCTGTTGTTTGCGCTGATACTCTCTGTTTACTGCGTTGTCTCAGAATTCTCCTGAACTTCTGCATTTTCTGCGTTCTCTGGTCTTTCTCCTTACTCTCTCTGTTATCAGCGCTTTCTCCTCTGTCTCATGATGCTCTGCGTTTCCTTCGTAGTTTTCTGTTTTTTCCTTAATTTCTGCGATTTACACTCTCCCTGCTGTTTCTTGTGTCCTTCTCTGTTTGGAGCGTTGTGTCCAAATTCTCCTGAATTTCTACGTTTTCAGAGTCCTCGGCTGTCAATTCTGACTCTCTCTGGTATCCACGCATTCTCCTCTTTCTCTTGATTATCTATGATTTCTTCTTTGTCTCCTGCTGTTGCTTAATTTCTGCGTTTTACGCGTTCTCTGCATTTTGTCCCGATTCTCTCTGTGTAATGCGTTGTCTCTGCTTTCTCGTGAATTTCTGCGTTCTTTGCGTTGTCTGCTCCATTTTCTGACTCTCTGTGTTGTCAGCGCGTTCTCCACTTTCTCATTATGCTCTGCGTTTACTTCGTTGTTTTCTGTTTTTCATTAATTCCCGCGTTTTTGCGTTTTCTCTTGTTTGCGCTGATACTCTCTGTTTACTGCGTTGTCTTCGAATTCTCCTGAACTTCTGCATTTTCTGCGTTCTCTGGTCTTTCTCCTTACTCTCTCTGTTATCAGCGCTTTCTCCTCTGTCTCATGATTCTCTGCGTTTCCTTCGTAGTTTTCTGTTTTTGCTTAATTTCTGCGATTTACACTCTCCCTGCTGTTTCTTGTCTCCTTCTCTGTTTGGAGCGTTGTGTCCAAATTCTCCTGAATTTCTACGTTTTCTGAGTCCTCGGCTGTCAATTCTGACTCTCTCTGTGATCACTGCATTCTCCTCTTTCTAATGATTATCTAAGATTTCTTTGTTGTCTCCTGAGGTTGCTTAATTTCTGCATTTTACGCCTTTACTGCAGTTTGTCTCCATTCTCCCTGTGTAATCGGTTGTCTCCACTTTCTCATGAATTTCTGCGTTCTTTGCGTTGTCTGCTCCCTTTTCTGACTCTCTGTGTTGTCAGCCTTTTGTCCACTTTCTCATTATGCTCTGCGTTTACTTCGTTGTTTTCTGTTTTTCATTAATTCCCGCGTTTTTTGCGTTTTCTGTTGTTTGCGCTGATACTCTCTGTTTACTGCCTTGTCTCCGAATTCTCCTGAACTTCTGCATTTTCTGCGTTCTCTGGTCTTTCTCCTTACTCTCTCTGTTATCAGCGCTTTCTCCTCTTCTCATGATGCTCTGCGTATCTTTCGTAGTTTTCTCTTTTTGCTTAATCTGCGTTTTACACTCTCCCTGCTGTTTCTTGTCTCCTTCTCTGTTTGGAGCGTTGTGTCCAAATTCTCCTAAATTTCTACATTTTCTGAGTCCTCTGCTGTCAATTCTGACTCTCTCTGTTATCACCGCAGTCTCCTCTTTCTCTTGATTATCTATGATTTCTTCTTTGTCTCCTGCTGTTGCTTAATTTCTGCGTTTTACGCGTTCACTGCAGTTTGTCTCCATTCTCCCTGTGTAATTGGTTGTCTCCACTTTCTCATGAATTTCTGCGTTCTTTGCGTTGTCTGCTCCCTTTTGTGACTCTCTGTGTTGTCAGCGCGTTCTCCACTTTCTCATTATGCTCTGCGTTTACTTCGTTGTATTCTGTATTTCATTAATTCCCGCGTTTTTTGCGTTTTCTTTTGTTTGCGCTGATACTCTTTGTTTACTGCGTTGTCTCAGAATTCTCCTGAACTTCTGCATTTTCTGCGTTCCCTGGTCTTTCTCCTTACTCTCTCTGTTATCAGCGCTTTCTACTCTGTCTCATGATGCTCTGCGTTTCCTTGGTAGTTTTCTGTTTTTCCTTAATTTCTGCGATTTACACTCTCCCTGCTGTTTCTTGTCTCCTTCTCTGTTTGGAGCCTTGTGTCCAAATTCTCCTGAATTTCTACGTTTTCTGAGTCCTCGGCTGTCAATTCTGACTCTCTCTGCTATCACCGCATTCTCTTCTTTCTCATGATTATCTAAGATTTCTTCTTAGTCAACTGAGGTTGCTTAATTTCGGCGATTTACGCGTTCACTGCAGTTTGTCCCGATTCTCTCTGTGTAATGCGTTGTCTCTGCTTTCTCGTGAATTTTTGCGTTCTTGGCGTTGTCTGCTCCATTTTCTGACTCTCTGTGTTGTCAGCACGTTCTCCACTTTCTCATTATGCTCGGCGTTTACTTCGTTGTTTTCTGTTTTTCATTAATACCCGCGTTTTTGCGTTTTCTCTTGTTTGCGCTGATACTCTCTGTTTACTACGTTGTCTCCGAATTCTCCTGAAGTTCTGCATTTTCTGCGTTCTCTGGTCTTTCTCCTTACTCTCTCTGTTATCAGCGCTTTCTCCTCTGTCTCATGAATCTCTGCGTTTCCTTCGTAGTTTTCTGTTTTTGCTTAATTTCGGAGATTTACACTCTCCCTGCTGTTTCTTGTCTCCTTCTCTGTTTGGAGCGTTGTGTCCAAATTCTCCTGAATTTCTACGTTTTCTGAGTCCTCGGCTGTCAATTCTGACTCTGTTATCACCGAATTCTCCTCTTTCTCATGATTATCTAAGATTTCTTTGTTGTCTCCTGAGGTTGCTTAATTTCTGCATTTTACGCGTTCACTGCAGTTTGTCTCCATTCTCCCTGTGTAATGGGTTGTCTCCACTTTCTCATGAATTTCTGCGTTCTTTGCGTTGTCTGCTCGTTTTCCTGACTCTCTGTGTTGTCAGTGCTTTCTCCTCTGTCTCATGATGCTCTGCGTTTACTTCGTTGTTTTCTGTGTTTCCTTAATTGCCGCGTTTTTTGCGTTTTCTGTTGTTTGCGCTGATACTCTCTGTTTACTGCGTTGTCTCCGAATTCTCCTGAACTTCTGCATTTTCTGCGTTCTCTGGTCTTTCTCCTTACTCTCTCTGTTATCAGCGCTTTCTCTTCTGTCTCATGATTCTCTGCGTTTCCTTCGTAGTTTTCTGTTTTTGCTTAATTTTTGCGATTTACACTCTCCCTGCTGTTTCTTGTCTCCTTCTCTGTTTGGAGCGTTGTGTCCAAATTCTCCTGAATTTCTACGTTTTCTGAGTCCTCGGCTGTCTATTCCTACTCTCTCTGTTATCAACGCATTCTCCTCTTTCTCATGATTATCTAAGATTTCTTCGTTGTCTCCTACTGTTGCTTAATTTCTGCGTTTTACGCGTACCCTGCAGTTTGTCCCGATTCCCTCTGGGTACTGCGTTGTCTCCGCTTCCTCATGAAATTCTGCGTTCGTTGAGTTTTCTGCTCCCTTTTCTGACTCTCTGTGTTGTCAGGCTTTTCTCCACTTTCTCATTATTCTCTGCGTTTACTTCGTTGTTTTCTGTTTTTCATTAATTCCCGAGTTTTTTGCCTTGTCTGTTGTTTGCCTGAAACTCTGTGTTTACTGCGTGGTCCCCGAATTCTCCTGAACTTCTGCATTTTCTGCGTTCTCTGGTTTTCTCCTTACTCTCTCTGTTATCAGCGCTTTCTCCTCTTTCTCATGATGCTCTGCGTATCCTTCGTAGTTTTCTCTTTTTGCTTATTTTCTGCGTTTTACACTCTTCCTGCTGTTTCTTGTCTCCTTCTCTGTTTGGAGCGTTGTGTCCAAATTCTCCTGAATTTCTACGTTTTCTGAGTCCTCGGCTGTCAATTCTAACTCTCTCTGTTATCACCGCAGTTTCCTCTTTCTCATGATTATCTATGATTCCTCCGTTGTCTCCTGATGTTGCTTAATTTCTGCCTTTTACGCGTTCTCTCCAGTTTGTCCCGATTCCCTGTGTGTACTGCGTTGTCTCCGCTTCCTCTTGAATTTCTGCGTTCTTTGCGTTGTCTGCTCCATTTTCTGACTCTCTGTGTTGTCAGCGCGTTCTCCACTTTCTCATTGTGCACTGCGTTTACTTCGCTGTTTTCTGTTTTTCATTAATTCCCACGTTTTTTGCGTTTTCTGTTGTTTGCCCTGATACTCTCTGTTTACTGCGTTGTCTCTGAATTCTCCTGAACTTCTGCATTTTCTGCGTTCTCTGGTCTTTCTCCTTACTCTCTCTGTTATCAGCGCTTTCTCCTTTTCTCATGATGCTCTGCGATTCCTTCGTAGTTTTCTGTTTTTGCTCAATCTGCGTTTTACTCTCTCCCTGCTGTTTCTTGTCTACTTCTGTGTTTGGAGCGTTGTGTCCAAATTCTCCTGAATTTCTACGTTTTCTGAGTCCTCGGCTGTCAATTCTGACTCTCTCTGTTATCAACGCATTCTCCTCTTTCTCAGGATTATATAAGATTTCTTCGTTGTCTCCTGCTGTTGCTTAATTTCTGCGTTTTACGTGTTCTCTGCAGTTTGTCCCGATTCGCTCTGTGTACTGTGTTGTCTCTGCTTCCTGTTGAATTTCTGCGTTCTTTGCGTTGTCTGCTCCCTTCTCTGACTCTGTGTTGTCAGCACGTTCTCCACTTTCTCATTATGCTCTGTGTTTACTTCGTTGTTTTCTGTTTTTCATTAATACCCGCGTTTTTGCGTTTTCTCTTGTTTGCGCTGATACTCTCTGTTTACTGCGTTGTCTCAGAATTCTCCTGAACTTCTGCATTTTCTGCGTTCTCTGGTCTTTCTCCTTACTCTCTCTGTTATCAGCGCTTTCTCCTGTGTCTCATGATTCTCTGCGTATCCTTTGTAGTTTTCTGTTTTTGCTTAATTTCTGCGCTTTACACTCTCCCTGCTGTTTCTTGTCTCCTTCTCTGTTTGGAGCGTTGTGTCCAAATTCTCCTGAATTTCTACGTTTTCTGAGTCCTCGGTTGTCAATTCTGACTCTCTCTGCTATCACCGCATTCTCTTCTTTCTCATGATTATCTAAGATTTCTTCTTTGTCAACTGAGGTTGCTTAATTTCGGAGATTTACGCGTTCACTGCAGTTTGTCCCGATTCTCTCTGTGTAATGCGTTGTCTCTGCTTTCTCGTGAATTTTTGCGTTCTTTGCGTTGTCTTCTCCATTTTCTGACTCTCTGTGTTGTCAGCTCGTTCTCCACTTTCTCATTATGCTCTGCGTTTACTTCGTTGTGTTCTGTTTTTCATTAATACCCGCGTTTTTGCGTTTTCTCTTGTTTGCGCTGATACTCTCTGTTTACTGCGTTGTCTCCGAATTCTCCTGAACTTCTGCATTTTCTGCGTTCTGTGGTCTTTCTCCCTACTCTCTCTGTTATCAGCGCTTTCTCCTCTGTCTCATGATTCTCTGCGTATCCTTCGTAGTATTCTGTTTTTGCTTAATTTCTGCGATTTACACTCTCCCTGCTGTTTCTTGTCTCCTTCTCTGTTTGGAGGGTTGTGTCCAAATTCTCCTGAATTTCTACGTTTTCTGAGTCCTCGGCTGTCAATTCTGACTCTCCCTGTTATCAACGCATTATCCTCTTTCTCATGATTATCTAAGATTTCTTCGTTGTCTCCTGCTGTTGCTTAATTTCTGCATTTTTCGCGTTCCCTGCAGTTTGTCCAGATTCCCTCTGTGTCCTGCGTTGTCTCCGCTACCTCTTGAATTTCTGCGTTCGTTGCGTTTTCTGCTCCCTTTTCTGACTCTGTGTTGTCAGCCTTTTGTCCACTTTCTCATTATGCTCTGCGTTTACTTCGTTGTTTTCTGTTTTTCATTAATTCCCGCGTTTTTTGCGTTTTCTGTTGTTTGCCCTGATACTCTCTGTTTACTGCCTTGTCTCCGAATTCTCCTGAACTTCTGCATTTTCTGCGTTCCCTGGTCTTTCTCCTTACTCTCTCTGTTATCAGTTCTTTCTCCTCTGTCTCATGATGCTCTGCGTTTCCTTCGTAGTTTTCTGTTTTTGCTTAATTTCTGCGATTTACACTCTCCCTGCTGTTTCTTGTCTCCTTCTCTGTTTGGAGCGTTGTGTCCAAATTCTCCTGAATTTCTACGTTTTCAGAGTCCTCGGCTGTCAATTCTGACTCTCTCTGCTATCAAACCATTCTCCTCTTTCTCTTGATTATCTATGATTTCTTCTTTGTCTCCTGCTGTTGCTTAATATCTGCGTTTTACGCGTTCTCTGCATTTTGTCCCGATTCTCTCTGTGTAATGCGTTGTCTCTGCTTTCTCGTGAATTTCTGCGTTCTTTGCGTTGTCTGCTCCATTTTCTGACTCTCTGTGTTGTCATCGCGTTCTCCACTTTCTCATTATGCTCTGCGTTTCCTTCGTAGTTTTCTGTTTTTGCTTAATCTGCGTTTTACACCCTCCCTGCTGTTTGTTGTCTCCTTCTCTGTTTGGAGCGTTGTGTCCAAATTCTCCTGAATTTCCACGTTTTCTGAGTCCTCGGCTGTCAATTCTGACTCTCTCTGTTATCACCGCATTCTCCTCTTTCTCATGATTATCTAAGATATCTTTGTTGTCTCCTGAGGTTGCTTAATTTCTGCATTTTACGCCTTCACTGCAGTTTGTTTCCATTCTCCCTGTGTAATTGGTTGTCTCCACTTTCTCATGAATTTCTGCGTTCTTTGCGTTGTCTGCTCCCTTTTCTGACTCTCTGGGTTGTCAACGCGTTCTCCACTTTCTCATTATGCTCTGCGTTTACTTCGTTGTTTTCTGTATTTCATTAATTCCCGCGTTTTTTGCGTTTTCTGTTGTTTGCGCTGATGCTCTCTGTTTACTGCGTTGTCTCAGAATTCTCCTGAACTTCTGCATTTTCTGCGTTCTCTGGTCTTTCTCCTTACTCTCTCTGTTATCAGCGTTTTCTCCTCTGTCTCATGATGCTCTGCGTTTCCTTCGTAGTTTTCTGTTTTTCCTTAATTTCTGCGATTTACACTCTCCCTGCTGTTTCTTGTCTCCTTCTCTGTTTGGAGCGTTGTGTCCAATTTCTCCTGAATTTCTACGTTTTCTGAGTCCTCGGCTGTCAATTCTGACTCTCTCTGCTATCACCACTTTCTCTTCTTTCTCATGATTATCTAAGATTTCTTCTTTGTCAACTGAGGTTGCTTAATTTCGGCGATTTACGCGTTCACTGCAGTTTGTCCCGATTCTCTCTGTGTAATGCGTTGTCTCTGCTTTCTCGTGAATTTTTGCGTTCTTTGCGTTGTCTGCTCCATTTTCTGACTCTCTGTGTTGTCAGCACGTTCTCCACTTTCTCATTATGCTCTGCGTTTACTTCGTTGTTTTCTGTTTTTCATTAATTCCCGCGTTTTTTGCCTTTTCTGTTGTTTGCCCTGATACTCTCTGTTTACTGCGTTGTCTCCGAATTCTCCTGAACTTCTGCATTTTCTGCGTTCCCTGGTCTTTCTCCTTACTCTCTCTGTTATCAGCGTTTTCTCCTCTGTCTCATGATGCTCTGCGTATCCTTCGTAGTTTTCTGTTTTTGCTTAATCTGCGTTTTACACTCTCCCTGCTGTTTCTTGTCTCCTTCTCTGTTTGGAGCGTTGTGTCCAAATTCTCCTAAATTTCTACGTTTTCTCAGTCCTCGGCTGTCAATTCTGACTCTCTCTGTTATCACCGCAGTCTCCTCTTTCTCTTGATTATCTATGATTTCTTCTTTGTTTCCTGCCGTTGCTTAATTTCTGCGTAGTACGCGTTCTCTGCATTTTGTCCCGATTCTCTCTGTGTAATGCGTTGTCTCTGCTTTCTCGTGAATTTCTGCGTTCTTTGCGTTGTCTGCTCCATTTTCTGACTCTCTGTGTTGTCAGCGTGTTCTCCACTTTCTCATGATGCTCTGCGTTTCCTTCGTAGTTTTCTGTTTTTGCTTAATCTGCGTTTTACACCCTCCCTGCTGTTTGTTGTCTCCTTCTCTGTTTGGAGCGTTGTGTCCAAATTCTCCTGAATTTCTACGTTTTCTGAGTCCTCGGCTGTAAATTCTGACTCTCTCTGTTATCACCGCATTCTCCTCTTTCTCATGATTATCTAAGATTTCTTTGTTGTCTCCTGAGGTTGCTTAATATCTGCATTTTACGCCTTCACTGCAGTTTGTTTCCATTCTCCCTGTGTAATGGGTTGTCTCCACTTTCTCATGAATTTCTGCGTTCTTTGCGTTGTCTGCTCCTTTTCCTGACTCTCTGTGTTGTCAGCGCTTTCTCCTCTGTCTCATGATGCTCTGCGTTTACTTCGTTATTTTCTGTTTTTCCTTAATTTCTACGATTTACACTCTCCCTGCTGTTTCTTGTCTCCTTCTCTGTTTGGAGCGTTGTGTCCAAATTCTCCTGAATTTCTACGTTTTCTGAGTCCTCTGCTGTCAATTCTGACTCTCTCTGTTATCACTGCAGTCTCCTCTTTCTCTTGATTATCTATGATTTCTTCTTTGTCTCCTGCTGTTGCTTAATTTCTGCGTTTTACGCGTTCTCTGCATTTTGTCCCGATTCTCTCTGTGTAATGCGTTGTCTCTGCTTTCTCGTGAATTTTTGCGTTCTTTGCAATGTCTGCACCATTTTCTGACTCTCTGTGTTGTCAGCGCGTTCTCCACTTTCTAATTATGCTTTGCGTTTACTTCGTTGTTTTCTGTTTTTCATTAATTCCCGCGTTTTTGCGTTTTCTCTTGTTTGCGCTGATACTCTCGGTTTACTGCGTTGTCTTAGTATTCTCCTGAACTTCTGCATTTTCTGCATTCTCTGGTCTTTCTCCTTACTCTCTCTGTTATCAGCGCTTTCTCCTCTGTCTCATGATTCTCTGCATTTCCTTCGTAGTTTTCTGTTTTTGCTTAATTTCTGCGATTTACACTCTCCCTGCTGTTTCTTCTCTCCTTCTCTGTTTGGAGCGTTGTGTCCAAATTCTCCTGAATTTCTACGTTCTGAGTCCTCGGCTGTCAATTCTGACTCTCTCTGTTATCACCGCATTCTCCTCTTTCTCATGATTATCTAAGATTTCTTTGTTGTCTCCTGAGGTTGCTTAATTTCTGCATTTTACCCCTTCACTGCAGTTTGTCTCCATTCTCCCTGTGTAATGAGTTGTCTCCACTTTCTCATGAATTTCTGCGTTCTTTGCGTTGTCTGCTCCCTTTTCTGACTCTCTGTGTTGTCAGCGCGTTCTCCACTTTCTCATTATGCTCTGCGTTTACTTCATTGTTTTCTGTATTTCAATAATTCCCGCGTTTTTTGCGTTTTCTGTTGTTTGCGCTGATACTCTCTGTTTACTGCGTTGTCTCAGAATTCTCCTGAACTTCTGCATTTTCTGCGTTCTCTGGTCTTTCTCCTTACTCTCTCTGTTATCAGCGCTTTCTCCTCTGTCTCATGATGCTCTGTGTTTCCTTCGTAGTTTTCTGTTTTTGCTTAATTTCTGCGATTTACACTCTCCCTGCTGTTTCTTGTCTCCTTCTCTGTTTGGAGCGTTGTGTCCAAATTCTCCTGAATTTCTACGTTTTCTGAGTCCTCGGCTGTCAATTCTGACTCTCTCTGCTATCAACGCATTCTCCTCTTTCTCTTGATTATCTATGATTTCTTCTTTGTCTCCTGCTGTTGCTTAATTTCTGCATTTTTCGCGTTCCCTGCAGTTTTGTCCAGATTCCCTCTGTGTCCTGCGTTGTCTCCGCTACCTCTCGAATTTCTGCGTTCGTTGCGTTTTCTGCTCCCTTTTCTGACTCTCTGTGTTGTCAGCCTTTTGTCCACTTTCTCATTATGCTCTGCGTTTACTTCGTTGTTTTCTGTTTTTCATTAATTCCCGCGTTTTTTGCGTTTTCTGTTGTTTGCCCTGATACTCTCTGTCTACTGCCTTGTCTCCGAATTCTCCTGAACTTCTGCATTTTCTGCGTTCTCTGGTCTTTCTCCTTACTCTCTCTGTTATCAGCGCTTTCTCCTCTGTCTCATGATGCTCTGCGTTTCCTTCGTAGTTTTCTGGTTTTTCCTTAATTTCTGCGATTTACACTCTCCCTGCTCTTTCTTGTCTCCTTCTCTGTTTGGAGCGTTGTGTCCAAATTCTCCTGAATTTCTACGTTTTCTGAGTCCTCGGCTGTCAATTCTGACTCTCTCTGTTATCACCGCATTCTCCTCATTCTCTTGATTATCTATGATTTCTTTGTTGTCTCCTGAGGTTGCTTAATTTCTGCATTTTACGCCTTCACTGCAGTTTGTCTCCATTCTCCCTGTGTAATGGGTTGTGTCCACTTTCTCATTAATTTCTGCGTTCTTTGCGTTGTCTGCTCCCTTTTCTGACTCTCTGTGTTGTCAGCGCGTTCTGCACTTTCTCATCATGCTCTGCGTTTACTTCGTTGTTTTCTGTATTTCATTAATTCCCGCGTTTTTTGCGTTTTCTGTTGTTTGCGCTGATACTCTCTGTTTACTGCGTTGTCTCCGAATTCTCCTGAACTTCTGCATTTTCTGCGTTCTCTGGTCTTTCTCCTTACTCTCTCTGTTATCAGTGCTTTCTCCTCTGTCTTATGATGCTCTGCGTTTCCTTCGTAGTTTTCTGTTTTTCCTTAATTTCTGTGATTTACACTCTCCCTGCTGTTTCTTGTCTCCTTCTCTTGTGTCCAAATTCTCCTGAATTTCTACGTTTTCTGAGTCCTCGGCTGTCAATTCTGACTCTCCCTGTTATCAACGCATTCTCCTCTTTCTCATGATTATCTAAGATTTCTTCGTTGTCTCCTGCTGTTGCTTAAATTCTGGGTTTTTCGCGTTCCCTGCAGTTTGTCCCGATTCCCTCTGTGTCCTGCGTTGTCTCCGCTTCCTCTTGAATTTCTGCGTTTGTTGCGTTGTCTGCTCCCTTTTCTGACTCTCTGTGTTGTCAGCCTTTTCTCCACTTTCTCATTATGCTCTGCGTTTACTTCGTTGTTTTCTGTTTTTCATTAATTCCCGCGTTTTTTGCCTTTTCTGTTGTTGGCCCTGATACTCTCTGTTTACTGCGTTGTCTCCGAATTCTCCTGAACTTCTGCATTTTCTGAGTTCTCTTGTCTTTCTCCTTACTCTCTTTGTTATCAGCGCTGTCTCCTCTTCTCATGATGCTCTACGTATCCTTCGTAGTTTTCTCTTTTTGCTTAATCTGCGTTTTACACTCTCCCTGCTGTTTCTTGTCTCCTTCTCTGTTTGGAGCATTGTGTCCAAATTCTCCTAAATTTCTACGTTTTCTGAGTCCTCGGCTGTCAATTCTGACTCTCTCTGTTATCACCGCAGTCTCCTCTTTCTCTTGATTATCTATGATTTCTTCTTTGTTTCCTGCCGTTGCTTAATTTCTGCGTTGTACGCGTTCTCTGCATTTTGTCCCGATTCTCTCTGTGTAATGCGTTGTCTCTGCTTTCTCGTGAATTTCTGCGTTCTTTGCGTTGTCTGCTCCATTTTCTGACTCTCTGTGTTGTCAGCGTGTTCTCCACTTTCTCATGATGCTCTGCGTATCCTTCGTTGTTTTCTGTATTTCATTAATTCCCGCGTTTTTTGCGTTTTCTGTTGTTTGCGCTGATACTCTCTGTTTACTGCGTTGTCTCAGAATTCTCCTGAACTTCTGCATTTTCTGCGTTCTCTGGTCTTTCTCCTTACTCTCTCTGTTATCAGCGCTTTCTCCTCTGTCTCATGATGCTCTGCGTTTCCTTCGTAGTTTTCTGTTTTTCCTTAATTTCTGCTATTTACACTCTCCCTGCTGTTTCTTGTCTCCTTCTCTGTTTGGAGCGTTGTGTCCAAATTCTCCTGAATTTCTACGTTTTCTGTGTCCTTGGCTGTCAATTCTGACTCTCTCTGCTATCACCACTTTCTCTTCTTTCTCATGATTATCTAAGATTTCTTCTTTGTCAACTGAGGTTGCTTAATTTCGGCGATTTACGCGTTCACTGCAGTTTGTCCCGATTCTCTCTGTGTAATGCGTTGTCTCTGCTTTCTCGTGAATTTTTGCGTTCTTTGCGTTGTCTGCTCCATTTTCTGACTCTCTGTGTTGTCAGCACATTCTCCACTTTCTCATTATGCTCTGCGTTTACTTCGTTGTTTTCTGTTTTTCATTAATACCCGCGTTTTTGCGTTTTCTCTTGTTTGCCCTGATACTCTCTGTTTACTGCGTTGTCTCAAAATTCTCCTGAACTTCTGCATTTTCTGCCTTCTATGGCCTTTCTCCTTACTCTCTCTGTTATCAGCGCTTTCTCCTCTGTCTCATGATTCTCTGCGTATCCTTCGTAGTTTTCTGTTTTTCCTTAATTTCTGCTATTTACACTCTCCCTGCTGTTTCTTGTCTCCTTCTCTGTTTGGAGCGTTGTGTCCAAATTCTCCTGAATTTCTACGTTTTCTGTGTCCTTGGCTGTCAATTCTGACTCTCTCTGCTATCACCACTTTCTCTTCTTTCTCATGATTATCTAAGATTTCTTCTTTGTCAACTGAGGTTGCTTAATTTCGGCGATTTACGCGTTCACTGCAGTTTGTCCCGATTCTCTCTGTGTAATGCGTTGTCTCTGCTTTCTCGTGAATTTTTGCGTTCTTTGCGTTGTCTGCTCCATTTTCTGACTCTCTGTGTTGTCAGCACATTCTCCACTTTCTCATTATGCTCTGCGTTTACTTCGTTGTTTTCTGTTTTTCATTAATACCCGCGTTTTTGCGTTTTCTCTTGTTTGCCCTGATACTCTCTGTTTACTGCGTTGTCTCAGAATTCTCCTGAACTTCTGCATTTTCTGCCTTCTATGGCCTTTCTCCTTACTCTCTCTGTTATCAGCGCTTTCTCCTCTGTCTCATGATTCTCTGCGTATCCTTCGTAGTTTTCTGTTTTTGCTTAATTTCTGCGATTTACACTCTCCCTGCTGTTTCTTGTCTCCTTCTCTGTTTGGAGCGTTCTGTCCAAATTCTCCTAAATTTCTACGTTTTCTGAGTCCTCTGCTGTCAATTCTGACTCTCTCTGTTATCACCGCAGTCTCCTCTTTCTCTTGATTATCTATGATTTCTTCTTTTTCTCCTGCTGTTGCTTAATGTCTGCATTTTTCGCGTTCCCTGCAGTTTTGTCCAGATTCCCTCTGTGTCCTGCGTTGTCTCCGCTACCTCTTGAATTTCTGCGTTCGTTGCGTTTTCTGCTCCCTTTTCTGACTCTCTGTGTTGTCAGCCTTTTGTCCACTTTCTCATTATGCTCTGCGTTTACTTCGTTGTTTTCTGTTTTTCATTAATTCCCGCGTTTTTTGCGTTTTCTGTTGTTTGCCCTGATACTCTCTGTCTACTGCCTTGTCTCCGAATTCTCCTGAACTTCTGCATTTTCTGCGTTCTCTGGTCTTTCTCCTTACTCTCTCTGTTATCAGCGCTTTCTCCTCTTCTCATGATGCTCTGCGTTTCCTTCGTAGTTTTCTGTTTTTGCTTAATTTCTGCGATTTACACTCTCCCTGCTGTTTCTTGTCTCCTTCTCTGTTTGGAGCGTTGTGTCCAAATTCTCCTGAATTTCTAAGTTTTCAGAGTCCTCGGCTGTCAATTCTGACTCTCTCTGTTATCACCGCAGTCTCCTCTTTCTCTTGATTATCTATGATTTCTTCTTTGTCTCCTGCTGTTGCTTAATTTCTGCATTTTTCGCGTTCCCTGCAGTTTTGTCCAGATTCCCTCTGTGTCCTGCGTTGTCTCCGCTACCTCTTGAATTTCTGCGTTCGTTGCGTTTTCTGCTCCCTTTTCTGACTCTCTGTGTTGTCAGCCTTTTCTCCACTTTCTCATTATGCTCTGCGTTTACTTCGTTGTTTTCTGTTTTTCATTAATTCCCGCGTTTTTTGCGTTTTCTGTTGTTTGCCCTGATACTCTCTGTCTACTGCCTTGTCTCCGAATTCTCCTGAACTTCTGCATTTTCTGCGTTCTCTGGTCTTTCTCCTTACTCTCTCTGTTATCAGCGCTTTCTCCTCTTCTCATGATGCTCTGCGTTTCCTTCGTAGTTTTCTGTTTTTGCTTAATTTCTGCGATTTACACTCTCCCTGCTGTTTCTTGTCTCCTTCTCTGTTTGGAGCGTTGTGTCCAAATTCTCCTGAATTTCAAAGTTTTCAGAGTCCTCGGCTGTCAATTCTGACTCTCTCTGTTATCACCGCAGTCTCCTCTTTCTCATGATTATCTATGGTTCCTCCGTTGTCTCCTGATGTTGCTTAATTTCTGCGTTTTACGCATTCTCTGCATTTTGTCCCGATTCCCTCTGTGTACTGCGTTGTCTCCGCTTCCTCTTGAATTTCTGCGTTCTTTGCATTGTCTGCTTCTTTTTCTGACTCTCTGTGTTGTCAGCGCGTTCTCCACGTTCTCATTGTGCACTGCGTTTACTTCGCTGTTTTTTGTTTTTCATTAATTCCCGCGTTTTTTGCGTTTTCTGTTGTTTGCCCTGATACTCTCTGTTTACTGCGTTGTCTCTGAATTCTCCTGAACTTCTGCATTTACTGCGTTCTCTGGTCTTTCTCCGTACTCTCTCTGTTATCAGCGCTTTCCCCTCTTCTCATGATGCTCTGCGATTCTATCGTAGTTTTCTGTTTTTGCTTAATCTGCGTTTTACCCTCTCCCTGCTGTTTCTTGTCTCCTTTTCTGTTTGGAGCGTTGTGTCCAAATTCTCCTGAATTTCTACGTTTTCTGAGTCCTCGGCTGTCAATTCTGACTCTCTCTGTTATCAACGCATTCTCCTCTTTCTCATGATTATCTATGATTTCTTCGTTGTTTCCTGCTGTTGCTTAATTTCTGCGTTTTACGTGTTCTCTGCAGTTTGTCCCGATTCCCTCTGTGTACTGCATTGTCTCTGCTTCCTCTTGAATTCCTGCGTTCTTTGCGTTGTCTGCTCCCTTGTCTGACTCTGTGTTGTCAGCACGTTCTCCACTTTCTCATTATGCTCTGCGTTTACTTCGTTGTTTTCTGTTTTTCATTAATTCCCGCGTTTTTTGCGTTTTCTCTTGTTTGCCCTGATACTCTCTGTCTACTGCCTTGTCTCCGAATTCTCCTGAACTTCTGCATTTTCTGCGTTCTCTAGTCTTTCTCCTTACTCTCTCTGTTATCAGCGCTTTCTCCTCTGTCTCATGATGCTCTGCGTTTCCTTCGTAGTTTTCTGTTTTTGCTTAATTTCTGCGATTTACACTCTCCCTGCTGTTTCTTGTCTCCTTCTCTGTTTGGAGCGTTGTGTCCAAATTCTCCTGAATTTCTACGTTTTCAGAGTCCTCGGCTGTCAATTCTGACTCTCTCTGTTATCACCGCAGTCTCCTCTTTCTCATGATTATCTATGATTCCTCCGTTGTCTCCTGATGTTGCTTAATTTCTGCGTTTTACGCATTCTCTGCATTTTGTCCCGATTCCCTCTGTGTACTGCGTTGTCTCCGTTTCCTCTTGAATTTCTGCGTTCTTTGCATTGTCTGCTTCTTTTTCTGACTCTCTGTGTTGTCAGCGCGTTCTCCACGTTCTCATTGTGCACTGCGTTTACTTCGTTGTTTTTTGTTTTTCATTAATTCCCGCGTTTTTTGCGTTTTCTGTTGTTTGCCCTGATACTCTCTGTTTACTGCGTTGTCTCTGAATTCTCCTGAACTTCTGCATTTTCTGCGTTCTCTGGTCTTTCTCCTTACTCTCTCTGTTATCAGCGCTTTCTCCTCTGTCTCATGATGCTCTGCGTTTCCTTCGTAGTTTTCTGTTTTTCCTTAATTTCTGCTATTTACACTCTCCCTGCTGTTTCTTGTCTCCTTCTCTGTTTGGAGCGTTGTGTCCAAATTCTCCTGAATTTCTACGTTTTCTGTGTCCTTGGCTGTCAATTCTGACTCTCTCTGCTATCACCACTTTCTCTTCTTTCTCATGATTATCTAAGATTTCTTCTTTGTCAACTGAGGTTGCTTAATTTCGGCGATTTACGCGTTCACTGCAGTTTGTCCCGATTCTCTCTGTGTAATGCGTTGTCTCTGCTTTCTCGTGAATTTTTGCGTTCTTTGCGTTGTCTGCTCCATTTTCTGACTCTCTGTGTTGTCAGCACATTCTCCACTTTCTCATTATGCTCTGCGTTTACTTCGTTGTTTTCTGTTTCTCATTAATACCCGCGTTTTTGCGTTTTCTCTTGTTTGCGCTGATACTCTCTGTTTACTGCGTTGTCTCAGAATTCTCCTGAACTTCTGCATTTTCTGCGTTCTATGGCCTTTCTCCTTACTCTCTCTGTTATCAGCGCTTTCTCCTCTGTCTCATGATTCTCTGCGTATCCTTCGTAGTTTTCTGTTTTTGCTTAATTTCTGTGATTTACACTCTCCCAGCTGTTTCTTGTCTCCTTCTCTGTTTGGAGCGTTCTGTCCAAATTCTCCTAAATTTCTACGTTTTCTGAGTCCTCTGCTGTCAATTCTGACTCTCTCTGTTATCACCGCAGTCTCCTCTTTCTCTTGATTATCTATGATTTCTTCTTTGTCTCCTGCTGTTGCTTAATTTCTGCATTTTTCGCGTTCCCTGCAGTTTTGTCCAGATTCCCTCTGTGTCCTGCGTTGTCTCCGCTACCTCTTGAATTTCTGCGTTCTTTGCGTTTTCTGCTCCCTTTTCTGACTCTCTGTGTTGTCAGCCTTTTCTCCACTTTCTCATTATGCTCTGCGTTTACTTCGTTGTTTTCTGTTTTTCATTAATTCCCGCGTTTTTTGCGTTTTCTGTTGTTTGCCCTGATACTCTCTGTCTACTGCCTTGTCTCCGAATTCTCCTGAACTTCTGCATTTTCTGCGTTCTCTGGTCTTTCTCCTTACTCTCTCTGTTATCAGCGCTTTCTCCTCTTCTCATGATGCTCTGCGTTTCCTTCGTAGTTTTCTGTTTTTGCTTAATTTCTGCGATTTACACTCTCCCTGCTGTTTCTTGTCTCCTTCTCTGTTTGGAGCGTTGTGTCCAAATTCTCCTGAATTTCTAAGTTTTCAGAGTCCTCGGCTGTCAATTCTGACTCTCTCTGTTATCACCGCAGTCTCCTCTTTCTCATGATTATCTATGGTTCCTCCATTGTCTCCTGATGTTGCTTAATTTCTGCGTTTTACGCATTCTCTGCATTTTGTCCCGATTCCCTCTGTGTACTGCGTTGTCTCCGCTTCCTCTTGAATTTCTGCGTTCTTTGCATTGTCTGCTTCTTTTTCTGACTCTCTGTGTTGTCAGCGCGTTCTCCACGTTCTCATTGTGCACTGCGTTTACTTCGCTGTTTTTTCTTTTTCATTAATTCCCGCGTTTTTTGCGTTTTCTGTTGTTTGCCCTGATACTCTCTGTTTACTGCGTTGTCTCTGAATTCTCCTGAACTTCTGCATTTACTGCGTTCTCTGGTCTTTCTCCGTACTCTCTCTGTTATCAGCGCTTTCTCCTCTTCTCATGATGCTCTGCGATTCTATCGTAGTTTTCTGTTTTTCCTTAATCTGCGTTTTACCCTCTCCCTGCTGTTTCTTGTCTCCTTTTCTGTTTGGAGCGTTGTGTCCAAATTCTCCTGAATTTCTACGTTTTCTGAGTCCTCGGCTGTCAATTCTGACTCTCTCTGTTATCAACGCATTCTCCTCTTTCTCATGATTATCTATGATTTCTTCGTTGTTTCCTGCTGTTGCTTAATTTCTGCGTTTTACGTGTTCTCTGCAGTTTGTCCCGATTCCCTCTGTGTACTGCATTGTCTCTGCTTCCTCTTGAATTCCTGCGTTCTTTGCGTTGTCTGCTCCCTTGTCTGACTCTGTGTTGTCAGCACGTTCTCCACTTTCTCATTATGCTCTGCGTTTACTTCGTTGTTTTCTGTTTTTCATTAATTCCCGCGTTTTTTGCGTTTTCTCTTGTTTGCCCTGATACTCTCTGTCTACTGCCTTGTCTCCGAATTCTCCTGAACTTCTGCATTTTCTGCGTTCTCTAGTCTTTCTCCTTACTCTCTCTGTTATCAGCGCTTTCTCCTCTGTCTCATGATGCTCTGCGTTTCCTTCGTAGTTTTCTGTTTTTGCTTAATTTCTGCGATTTACACTCTCCCTGCTGTTTCTTGTCTCCTTCTCTGTTTGGAGCGTTGTGTCCAAATTCTCCTGAATTTCTACGTTTTCAGAGTCCTCGGCTGTCAATTCTGACTCTCTCTGTTATCACCGCAGTCTCCTCTTTCTCATGATTATCTATGATTCCTCCGTTGTCTCCTGATGTTGCTTAATTTCTGCGTTTTACGCATTCTCTGCATTTTGTCCCGATTCCCTCTGTGTACTGCGTTGTCTCCGTTTCCTCTTGAATTTCTGCGTTCTTTGCATTGTCTGCTTCTTTTTCTGACTCTCTGTGTTGTCAGCGCGTTCTCCACGTTCTCATTGTGCACTGCGTTTACTTCGTTGTTTTTTGTTTTTCATTAATTCCCGCGTTTTTTGCGTTTTCTGTTGTTTGCCCTGATACTCTCTGTTTACTGCGTTGTCTCTGAATTCTCCTGAACTTCTGCATTTTCTGCGTTCTCTGGTCTTTCTCCTTACTCTCTCTGTTATCAGCGCTTTCTCCTCTGTCTCATGATGCTCTGCGTTTCCTTCGTAGTTTTCTGTTTTTCCTTAATTTCTGCTATTTACACTCTCCCTGCTGTTTCTTGTCTCCTTCTCTGTTTGGAGCGTTGTGTCCAAATTCTCCTGAATTTCTACGTTTTCTGTGTCCTTGGCTGTCAATTCTGACTCTCTCTGCTATCACCACTTTCTCTTCTTTCTCATGATTATCTAAGATTTCTTCTTTGTCAACTGAGGTTGCTTAATTTCGGCGATTTACGCGTTCACTGCAGTTTGTCCCGATTCTCTCTGTGTAATGCGTTGTCTCTGCTTTCTCGTGAATTTTTGCGTTCTTTGCGTTGTCTGCTCCATTTTCTGACTCTCTGTGTTGTCAGCACATTCTCCACTTTCTCATTATGCTCTGCGTTTACTTCGTTGTTTTCTGTTTCTCATTAATACCCGCGTTTTTGCGTTTTCTCTTGTTTGCGCTGATACTCTCTGTTTACTGCGTTGTCTCAGAATTCTCCTGAACTTCTGCATTTTCTGTGTTCTATGGCCTTTCTCCTTACTCTCTCTGTTATCAGCGCTTTCTCCTCTGTCTCATGATTCTCTGCGTATCCTTCGTAGTTTTCTGTTTTTGCTTAATTTCTGTGATTTACACTCTCCCAGCTGTTTCTTGTCTCCTTCTCTGTTTGGAGCGTTCTGTCCAAATTCTCCTAAATTTCTACGTTTTCTGAGTCCTCTGCTGTCAATTCTGACTCTCTCTGTTATCACCGCAGTCTCCTCTTTCTCTTGATTATCTATGATTTCTTCTTTGTCTCCTGCTGTTGCTTAATTTCTGCATTTTTCGCGTTCCCTGCAGTTTTGTCCAGATTCCCTCTGTGTCCTGCGTTGTCTCCGCTACCTCTTGAATTTCTGCGTTCTTTGCGTTTTCTGCTCCCTTTTCTGACTCTCTGTGTTGTCAGCCTTTTCTCCACTTTCTCATTATGCTCTGCGTTTACTTCGTTGTTTTCTGTTTTTCATTAATTCCCGCGTTTTTTGCGTTTTCTGTTGTTTGCCCTGATACTCTCTGTCTACTGCCTTGTCTCCGAATTCTCCTGAACTTCTGCATTTTCTGCGTTCTCTGGTCTTTCTCCTTACTCTCTCTGTTATCAGCGCTTTCTCCTCTTCTCATGATGCTCTGCGTTTCCTTCGTAGTTTTCTGTTTTTGCTTAATTTCTGCGATTTACACTCTCCCTGCTGTTTCTTGTCTCCTTCTCTGTTTGGAGCGTTGTGTCCAAATTCTCCTGAATTTCTAAGTTTTCAGAGTCCTCGGCTGTCAATTCTGACTCTCTCTGTTATCACCGCAGTCTCCTCTTTCTCATGATTATCTATGGTTCCTCCATTGTCTCCTGATGTTGCTTAATTTCTGCGTTTTACGCATTCTCTGCATTTTGTCCCGATTCCCTCTGTGTACTGCGTTGTCTCCGCTTCCTCTTGAATTTCTGCGTTCTTTGCATTGTCTGCTTCTTTTTCTGACTCTCTGTGTTGTCAGCGCGTTCTCCACGTTCTCATTGTGCACTGCGTTTACTTCGCTGTTTTTTGTTTTTCATTAATTCCCGCGTTTTTTGCGTTTTCTGTTGTTTGCCCTGATACTCTCTGTTTACTGCGTTGTCTCTGAATTCTCCTGAACTTCTGCATTTACTGCGTTCTCTGGTCTTTCTCCGTACTCTCTCTGTTATCAGCGCTTTCTCCTCTTCTCATGATGCTCTGCGATTCTATCGTAGTTTTCTGTTTTTCCTTAATCTGCGTTTTACCCTCTCCCTGCTGTTTCTTGTCTCCTTTTCTGTTTGGAGCGTTGTGTCCAAATTCTCCTGAATTTCTACGTTTTCTGAGTCCTCGGCTGTCAATTCTGACTCTCTCTGTTATCAACGCATTCTCCTCTTTCTCATGATTATCTATGATTTCTTCGTTGTTTCCTGCTGTTGCTTAATTTCTGCGTTTTACGTGTTCTCTGCAGTTTGTCCCGATTCCCTCTGTGTACTGCATTGTCTCTGCTTCCTCTTGAATTCCTGCGTTCTTTGCGTTGTCTGCTCCCTTGTCTGACTCTGTGTTGTCAGCACGTTCTCCACTTTCTCATTATGCTCTGCGTTTACTTCGTTGTTTTCTGTTTTTCATTAATTCCCGCGTTTTTTGCGTTTTCTGTTGTTTGCCCTGATATTCTCTGTTTACTGCGTTGTCTCCAAATTCTCCTGAACTTCTGCATTTTCTGCGTTCTCCGGTCTTTCTCCTTACTCTCTCTGTTATCAGCGCTTTCTCCTCTTCTCATGATGCTCTGCGATTCCTTCGTAGTTTTCTGTTTTTGCTTAATCTGCGTTTTACACTCTCCCTTCTGTTTCTTGTCTCTTCCTCTCTTTGGAGCGTTGTGTCCAAATTCTCCTGAATTTCTACGTTTTCTGAGTCCTCGGCTGTCAATTCTGACTCTCTCTGCTATCAACGCATTCTCCTCTTTCTCTTGATTATCTATGATTTCTTCTTTGTCTCCTGCTGTTGCTTAATTTCTGCGTTTTACGCGTTCTCTGCATTTTGTCCCGATTCTCTCTGTGTAATGCGTTGTCTCTGCTTTCTCATGAATTTCTGCGTTCTTTGCGTTGTCTGCTCTATTTTCTGACTCTCTGTGTTGTCAGCGCGTTCTCCACTTTCTAATTATGCTCTGCGTTTACTTCGTTGTTTTCTGTTTTTCATTTATTCCCGCGTTTTTGCGTTTTCTCTTGTTTGCGCTGATACTCTCTGTTTACTGCGTTGTCTCAGAATTCTCCTGAACTTCTGCATTTTCTGCGTTCTCTGGTCTTTCTCCTTACTCTCTCTGTTATCAGCGCTTTCACCTCTGTCTCATGATGCTCTGCGTTTGGTTCGTAGTTTTCTGTTTTTCCTTAATTTCTGCGATTTACACTCTCCCTGCTGTTTCTTGTCTCCTTCTCTGTTTGGAGCGTTGTGTCCAAATTCTCCTGAATTTCTACGTTTTCTGAGTCCTCGGCTGTCAATTCTGACTCTCTCTGTTATCAACGCATTCTCCTCTTTCTCATGATTATCTATGATTTCTTCGTTGTTTCCTGCTGTTGCTTAATTTCTGCGTTTTACGTGTTCTCTGCAGTTTGTCCCGATTCCCTCTGTGTACTGCATTGTCTCTGCTTCCTCTTGAATTCCTGCGTTCTTTACGTTGTCTGCTCCCTTGTCTGACTCTGTGTTGTCAGCACGTTCTCCACTTTCTCATTATGCTCTGCGTTTACTTCGTTGTTTTCTGTTTTTCATTAATTCCCGCGTTTTTTGCGTTTTCTGTTGTTTGCCCTGATATTCTCTGTTTACTGCGTTGTCTCCAAATTCTCCTGAACTTCTGCATTTTCTGCGTTCTCCGGTCTTTCTCCTTACTCTCTCTGTTATCAGCGCTTTCTCCTCTTCTCATGATGCTCTGCGATTCCTTCGTAGTTTTCTGTTTTTGCTTAATCTGCGTTTTACACTCTCCCTTCTGTTTCTTGTCTCTTCCTCTCTTTGGAGCGTTGTGTCCAAATTCTCCTGAATTTCTACGTTTTCTGAGTCCTCGGCTGTCAATTCTGACTCTCTCTGCTATCAACGCATTCTCCTCTTTCTCTTGATTATCTATGATTTCTTCTTTGTCTCCTGCTGTTGCTTAATTTCTGCGTTTTACGCGTTCTCTGCATTTTGTCCCGATTCTCTCTGTGTAATGCGTTGTCTCTGCTTTCTCATGAATTTCTGCGTTCTTTGCGTTGTCTGCTCTATTTTCTGACTCTCTGTGTTGTCAGCGCGTTCTCCACTTTCTAATTATGCTCTGCGTTTACTTCGTTGTTTTCTGTTTTTCATTTATTCCCGCGTTTTTGCGTTTTCTCTTGTTTGCGCTGATACTCTCTGTTTACTGCGTTGTCTCAGAATTCTCCTGAACTTCTGCATTTTCTGCGTTCTCTGGTCTTTCTCCTTACTCTCTCTGTTATCAGCGCTTTCACCTCTGTCTCATGATGCTCTGCGTTTGGTTCGTAGTTTTCTGTTTTTCCTTAATTTCTGCGATTTACACTCTCCCTGCTGTTTCTTGTCTCCTTCTCTGTTTGGAGCGTTGTGTCCAAATTCTCCTGAATTTCTACGTTTTCTGAGTCCTCGGCTGTCAATTTTGACTGTCTCTGCTATCACCGCATTCTCCTCTTTCTCATGATTATCTAAGATTACTTCTTTGTCAACTGAGGTTGCTTAATTTCGGCGATTTACGCGTTCACTGCAGTTTCTCCCGATTCTCTCTGTGTAATGCGTTGTCTCTGCTTTCTCGTGAATTTTTCCTTCTTTGCGTTGTTTGCTCCATTTTCTGACTCTCTGTGTTGTCAGCGCGTTCTCCACTTTCTCATTATGCTCTGCGTTTACTTCGTTGTTTTCTGTTTTTCATTAATTCCCGCGTTTTTTGCGTTTTCTGTTGTTTGCCCTGATACTCTCTGTTTACTGCGTTGTCTCCGAATTCTCCTGAATTTCTGCATTTTCTGCGTTCTCTGGTCTTTCTCCTTACTCTCTCTGTTATCAGCGCTTTCTCCTCTTCTCATGATGCTCTGCGTATCCTTCGTAGTTTTCTGTTTTTGCTTAATCTGCGTTTTACACTCTCCCTGCTGTTTCTTGTCTCCTTCTCTGTTTGGAGCGTTGTGTCCAAATTCTCCTGAATTTCTACGTTTTCTGAGTCCTCGGCTGTCAATTCTGACTCTATCTGCTATCAAGGCATTCTCCTCTTTCTCTTGATTATCTATGATTTCTTCTTTGTCTCCTGCTGTTGCTTAATTTCTGCGTTTTACGCGTTCTCTGCATTTTTTCCCGATTCTCTCTGTGTAATGCTTTGTCTCTGCTTTCTCGTGAATTTCTGCGTTCTTTGCGTTGTCTGCTCCATTTTCTGACTCTCTGTGTTGTCAGCGCGTTCTCCACTTTCTCATTATGCTCTGCGTTTACTTTGTTGTTTTCTGTTTTTCATTAATTCCCGCGTTTTTGCGTTTTCTCTTGTTTGCGCTGATACTCTCTGTTTACTGCGTTGTCTCCGAATTCTCCTGAACTTCTGCATTTTCTGCGTTCTCTGGTCTTTCTCCTTTCTCTCTCTGTTATCAGCGCTTTCTCCTCTGTCTCATGATTCTCTGCGTTTCCTTCGTAGTTTTCTGTTTTTGCTTAATATCTGCGATTTACACTCTCCCTGCTGTTTCTTGTCTCCTTCTCTGTTTGGAGCGTTGTGTCCAAATTCTCCTGAATTTCTACGTTTTCTGAGTCCTCGGCTGTCAATTCTGACTCTCCCTGTTATCAACGCATTCTCCTCTTTCTCATGATTATCTAAGATTTCTTCGTTGTCTCCTGCTGTTGCTTAATTTCTGCATTTTTCGCGTTCCCTGCAGTTTGTGCAGATTCCCTCAGTGTCCTGCGTTGTCTCCGCTACCTCTTGAATATCTGCGTTCGTTGTGTTTTCTGCTCCCTTTTCTGACTCTCTGTGTTGTCAGCCTTTTGTCCACTTTCTCATTATGTTCTGCGTTTACTTCGTTGTTTTCTGTTTTTCATTAATTCCCGCGTTTTTTGCGTTTTCTGTTGTTTGCCCTGATACTCTCTGTTTACTGCGTTGTTTCCGAACTCTCCTGAACTTCTGCATTTTCTGCGTTCTCTGGTCTTTCTCCTTACTCTCTGTTATCAGCGCTTTCTCCTCTTCTCATGATGCTCTGCGTATCCTTCGTAGTTTTCTGTTTTTGCTTAATCTGCGTTTTACACTCTCCCTGCTGTTTCTTGTCTCCTTCTCTGTTTGGAGCGTTGTGTCCAAATTCTCCTGAATTTCTACGTTTTCTGAGTCCTCGGCTGTCAATTCTGACTCTCTCTGCTATCAAGGCATTCTCCTCTTTCTCTTGATGATCTATGATTTCTTCTTTGTCTCCTGCTGTTGCTTAATTTCTGCGTTTTACCCGTTCTCTGCATTTTGTCCCGATTCTCTCTGAGTAATGCGTTGTCTCTGCTTTCTCGTGAATTTCTGCGTTCTTTGCGTTGTCTGCTCCCTTTTCTGACTCTCTGTGTTGTCAGCGCGTTCTCCACTTTCTCATTATGCTCTGCGTTTACTTCGTTGTTTTCTGTTTTTCATTAATTCCCGCGTTTTTTGCGTTTTCTGTTGTTTGCCCTGATACTCTCTGTTTACTGCGTTGTCTCCGAATTCTCCTGAACTTCTGAATTTTCTGCGATCTCTGGTCTTTCTCCTTACTCTCTCTGTTATCAGCGCTTTCTCCTCTTCTCATGATGCTCTGCGTATCCTTCGTAGTTTTCTGTTTTTGCTTAATCTGCGTTTTACACTCTCCCTGCTGTTTCTTGTCTCCTTCTCTGTTTGGAGCGTGGTGTCCAAATTCTCCTGAATTTCTACGTTTTCTGAGTCCTCGGCTGTCAATTCTGTCTCTCTGTGTTATCACCGCATTCTCCTCTTTCTCATGATTATCTAAGATTTCTTTGTTGTCTCCTGAGGTTGCTTAATTTCTGCATTTTACGCCTTCACTGCAGTTTGTCTCCATTCTCCCTGTGTAATGGGTTGTCTCCACTTTCTCATGAATTTCTGCGTTCTTTGCGTTGTCTGCTCCCTTTTCTGACTCTCTGTGTTGTCAGCGCGTTCTCCACTTTCTCATTATGCTCTGCGTTTACTTCGTTGTTTTATGTATTTCATTAATTCCCGCGTTTTTTGCGTTTTCTGTTGTTTGCGCTGATACTCTCTGTTTACTGCATTGTCTCAGAATTCTCCTGAACTTCTGCATTTTCTGCGTTCTCTGGTCTTTCTCCTTACTCTCTCTGTTATCAGCGCTTTCTCCTCTGTCTCATGATGCTCTGCGTTTCCTTCGTAGTTTTCTGTTTTTTCCTTAATTTCTGCGATTTACACTCTCCCTGCTGTTTCTTGTCTCCTTCTCTGTTTGGAGCGTTGTGTCCAAATTCTCCTGAATTTCTACGTTTTCTGAGTCCTCGTCTGTCAATTCTGACTCTCTCTGCTATCAACGCATTCTCCTCTTTCTCTTGATTATCTATGATTTCTTCTTTGTCTCCTGCTGTTGCTTAATTTCTGCGTTTTACGCGTTCTCTGCATTTTGTCCCGATTCTCTCTGTGTAATGCGTTGTCTCTGCTTTCTCATGAATTTCTGCGTTCTTTGCGTTGTCTGCTCTATTTTCTGACTCTCTGTGTTGTCAGCGCGTTCTCCACTTTCTAATTATGCTCTGCGTTTACTTCGTTGTTTTCTGTTTTTCATTAATTCCCGCGTTTTTGCGTTTTCTCTTGTTTGCGCTGATACTCTCTGTTTACTGCGTTGTCTGCGAATTCTCCTGAACTTCTGCATTTTCTGCGTTCTCTGGTCTTTCTCCTTACTCTCTCTGTTATCAGCGCTTTCTCCTCTGTCTCATGATTCTCTGCGTTTCCTTCGTAGTTTTCTGTTTTTGCTTAATTTCTGCAATTTACACTCTCCCTGCTGTTTCTTGTCTCCTTCTCTGTTTGGAGTGTTGTGTCCAAATTCTCCTGAATTTCTACGTTTTCTGAGTCCTCGGCTGTCAATTCTGACTCTCTCTGTTATCACCGCATTCTCCTCTTTCTCATGATTATCTAAGATTTCTTTGTTGTCTCCTGAGGTTGCTTAATTTCTGCATTTTACGCCTTCACTGCAGTTTGTCTGCATTCTCCCTGTGTAATGTGTTGTCTCCACTTTCTCATGAATTTCTGCGTTCTTTGCGTTGTCTGCTCCCTTTTCTGACTCTCTGTGTTGTCAGCGCGTTCTCCACTTTCTCATTATGCTCTGCGTTTACTTCGTTGTTTTCTGTATTTCATTAATTCCCGCTTTTTTTGCGTTTTCTGTTGTTTGCGCTGATACTCTCTGTTTACTGCGTTGTCTCAGAATTCTCCTGAACTTCTGCATTTTCTGCGTTCTCTGGTCTTTCTCCTTACTCTCTCTGTTATCAGCGCTTTCTCCTCTGTCTCATGATGCTCTGCGTTTGGTTCGTAGTTCTCTGTTTTTCCTTAATTTCTGCGATTTACACTCTCCCTGCTGTTTCTTGTCTCCTTCTCTGTTTGGAGCGTTGTGTCCAAATTCTCCTGAATTTCTACGTTTTCTGAGTCCTCGGCTGTCAATTCTGACTCTCTCTGCTATCACCGCATTCTCTTCTTTCTCATGATTATCTAAGATTTTTTCTTTGTTAACTGAGGTTGCTTAATTTCGGCGATTTACGCGTTCACTGCAGTTTGTCCCGAATCCCTCTGTGTAATGCGTTGTCTCTGCTTTCTCGTGAATTTTTGCGTTCTTTGCGTTGTCTGCTCCATTTTCTGACTCTCTGTGTTGTCAGGACGTTCTCCACTTTCTCATTATGCTCTGCGTTTACTTCGTTGTTTTCTGTTTTTCATTAATTCCCGAGTTTTTGCGTTTTCTCTTGTTTGCGCTGATACTCTCTGTTTACTGCGTTGTCTCCGAATTCTCCTGAACTTCTGCATTTTCTGCGTTTTCTGGTCTTTCTCCTTATTCTCTCTGTTATCAGCGCTTTCTCCTCTGTCTCATGATTCTCTGCGTTTCCTTCGTAGTTTTCTGTTTTTGCTTAATTTCTGCGATTTACACTCTCCCTGCTGTTTCTTGTCTCATTCTCTGTTTGGAGCGTTGTGTCCAAATTCTCCTGAATTTCTACGTTTTCTGAGTCCTCGGCTGTCAATTCTGACTCTCTCTGTTATCACCGCATTCTCCTCTTTCTCATGATTATCTAAGATTTCTTTGTTGTCTCCTGAGGTTGCTTAATTTCTGCATTTTACGCCTTCACTGCAGTTTGTCTCCATTCTCCCTGTGTAATGTGTTGTCTCCACTTTCTCATGAATTTCTGCGTTCTTTGCGTTGTCTGCTCCCTTTTGTGACTCTCTGTGTGGTCAGCGCGTTCTCCACTTTCTCATTATGCTCTGCGTTTACTTCGTTGTATTCTGTATTTCATTAATTCCCGCGTTTTTTGCGTTTTCTGTTGTTTGCGCTGATACTCTGTCTTTACTGCGTTGTCTCAGAATTCTCCTGAACTTCTGCATTTTCTGCGATCCCTGGTCTTTCTCCTTACTCTCTCTGTTATCAGCGCTTTCTACTCTGTCTCATGATGCTCTGCGTTTCCTTCGTAGTTTTCTGTTTTTCCTTAATTTCTGCGATTTACACTCTCCCTGCTGTTTCTTGTCTCCTTCTCTGTTTGGAGCGTTGTGTCCAAATTCTCCTGAATTTCTACTTTTTCTGAGTCCTCGGCTGTCAATTCTGAATCTCCCTGTTATCAACGCAGTCTCCTCTTTCTCATGATTATCTAAGATTTCTTCTTTGTCTCCTGCTGTTGCTTAATTTCTGCATTTTTGCGTTCCCTGCAGTTTGTCCAGATTCCCTCAGTGTCCTGCGTTGTCTCCGCTACCTCTTGAATTTCTGCGTTCGTTGCGTTTTCTGCTCCTTTTTCTGACTCTCTGTGTTGTCAGCCTTTTGTCCACTTTCTCATTATGTTCTGCGTTTACTTCGTTGTTTTCTGTTTTTCATTAATTCCCGCGTTTTTTGCGTTTTCTGTTGTTTGCCCTGATACTCTCTGTTTACTGCGTTGTCTCCGAATTCTCCTGAACTTCTGCATTTTCTGCGTTCTCTGGTCTTTCTCCTTACTCTCTCTGTTATCAGCGCTTTCTCCTCTTCTCTTGATGCTCTGCGTATTCTTCGTAGTTTTCTGTTTTTGCTTAATTTCTGCGATTTACACTCTCCCTGCTGTTTCTTGTCTCCTTCTCTGTTTGGAGCGTTGTGTCCAAATTCTCCTGAATTTCTACGTTTTCTGAGTCCTCTGCTGTCAATTCTGACTCTCTCTGTTATCACCACAGTCTCCTCTTTCTCTTGATGATCTATGATTTCTTCTTTGTCTCCTGCTGTTGCTTAATTTCTGCGTTTTACCCGTTCTCTGCATTTTGTCCCGATTCTCTCTGAGTAATGCGTTGTCTCTGCTTTCTCGTGAATTTCTGCGTTCTTTGCGTTGTCTGCTCCATTTTCTGACTCTCTGTGTTGTCAGCGCGTTCTCCACTTTCTCATTATGCTCTGCGTTTACTTCGTTGTTTTCTGTTTTTCATTAATTCCCGCGTTTTTGCGTTTTCTCTTGTTTGCGCTGATACTCTCTGTTTACTGCGTTGTCTGCGAATTCTCCTGTACTTCTGCATTTTCTGCGTTCTCTGGTCTTTCTCCTTACTCTCTCTGTTATCAGCGCTTTCTCCTCTGTCTCATGATTCTCTGCGTTTCCTTCGTAGTTTTCTGTTTTTGCTTAATTTCTGCGATTTACACTCTCCCTGCTGTTTCTTGTCTCCTTCTCTGTTTGGAGCGTTGTGTCCAAATTCTCCTGAATTTCTACGTTTTCTGAGTCCTCGGCTGTCAATTCTGACTCTCTCTGTTATCACCGCATTCTCCTCTTTCTCATGATTATCTAAGAGTTCTTTGTTGTCTCCTGAGGTTGCTTAATTTCTGCATTTTACGCCTTCACTGCAGTTTGTCTCCATTCTCCCTGTGTAATGGGTTGTCTCCACTTTCTCATGAATTTATGCGTTCTTTGCATTGTCTGCTCCCTTTTCTGACTCTCTGTGTTGTCAGCGCGTTCTCCACTTTCTCATTATGCTCTGCGTTTACTTCGTTGTTTTCTGTATTTCATTAATTCCCGCGTTTTTTGCGTTTTCTGTTGTTTGCGCTGATACTCTCTGTTTACTGCGTTGTCTCAGAATTCTCCTAATCTTCTGCATTTTCTGCGTTCTCTGGTCTTTCTCCTTACTCTCTCTGTTATCAGCGTTTTCTCCTCTGTCTCATGATGCTCTGCGTTTCATTTGTAGTTTTCTGTTTTTTTCTTAATTTCTGCGATTTACAGTCTCCCTGCTGTTTCTTGTCTCCTTCTCTGTTTGGAGGGTTGTGACCAAATTCTCCTTAATTTCTACGTTTTCTGAGTCCTCGGCTGTCAATTCTGACTCTCTCTGCTATCAACGCATTCTCCTCTTTCTCTTGATTATCTATGATTTCTTCTTTGTCTCCTGCTGTTGCTTAATTTCTGCGTTTTACGCGTTCTCTGCATTTTGTCCCGATTCTCTCTGTGTAATGCGTTGTCTCTGCTTTCTCATGAATTTCTGCGTTCTTTGCGTTGTCTGCTCTATTTTCTGACTCTCTGTGTTGTCAGCGCGTTCTCCACTTTCTATTTATGCTCTGCGTTTACTTCGTTGTTTTCTGTTTTTCATTTATTCCCGCGTTTTTGCGTTTTCTCTTGTTTGCGCTGATACTCTCTGTTTACTGCGTTGTCTCAGAATTCTCCTGAACTTCTGCATTTTCTGCGTTCTCTGGTCTTTCTCCTTACTCTCTCTGTTATCAGCGCTTTCACCTCTGTCTCATGATGCTCTGCGTTTGGTTCGTAGTTTTCTGTTTTTCCTTAATTTCTGCGATTTACACTCTCCCTGCTGTTTCTTGTCTCCTTCTCTGTTTGGAGCGTTGTGTCCAAATTCTCCTGAATTTCTACGTTTTCTGAGTCCTCGGCTGTCAATTTTGACTGTCTCTGCTATCACCGCATTCTCCTCTTTCTCATGATTATCTAAGATTACTTCTTTGTCAACTGAGGTTGCTTAATTTCGGCGATTTACGCGTTCACTGCAATTTCTCCCGATTCTCTCTGTGTAATGCGTTGTCTCTGCTTTCTCGTGAATTTTTGCGTTCTTTGCGTTGTCTGCTCCATTTTCTGACTCTCTGTGTTGTCAGCACGTTCTCCACTTTCTCATTATGCTCTGCGTTTACTTCGTTGTTTTCTGTTTTTCATTAGTACCCGCGTTTTTGCGTTTTCTCTTGTTTGCGCTGATACTCTCTGTTTACTGCATTGTCTCCGAATTCTCCTGAACTTCTGCATTTTCTGCGTTCTCTGGTCTTTCTCCTTACTCCCTCTGTTATCAGCGCTTTCTCCTCTGTCTCATGATGCTCTGCGTTTCCTTCGTAGTTTTCTGTTTTTGCTTAATTTCTGTGATTTACACTCTCCCTGCTGTTTCTTGTCTCCTTCTCTGTTTGGAGCGTTGTGTCCAAATTCTCCTGAATTTCTACGTTTTCTGAGTCCTCGGCTGTCAATTCTGACTCTCCCTGTTATCAACGCATTCTCCTCTTTCTCATGATTATCTAAGATTTCTTCGTTGTCTCCTGCTGTTGCTTAATTTCTGCATTTTTCGCGTTCCCTGCAGTTTGTCCAGATTCCCTCAGTGTCCTGCGTTGTCTCCGCTACCTCTTGAATTTCTGCGTTCATTGCGTTTTCTGCTCCCTTTTCTGACTCTCTGTGTTGTCAGCCTTTTGTCCACTTTCTCATTATGCTCTGCGTTTACTTCGTTGTTTTCTGTTTTTCATTAATTCCCGCGTTTTTTGCGTTTTCTGTTGTTTGCCCTGATACTCTCTGTTTACTGCGTTGTCTCCGAATTCTCCTGAACTTCTGCATTTTCTGCGTTCTCTGGTCTTTCTCCTTACTCTCTCTGTTATCAGCGCTTTCTCCTCTTCTCATGATGCTCTGCGTATCCTTCGTAGTTTTCTGTTTTTGCTTAATCTGCGTTTTACACCCTCCCTGCTGTTTGTTGTCTCCTTCTCTGTTTGGAGCGTTGTGTCCAAATTCTCCTGAATTTCTACGTTTTCTGAGTCCTCGGCTGTCAATTCTGACTCTATCTGCTATCAAGGCATTCTCCTCTTTCTCTTGATTATCTATGATTTCTTCTTTGTCTCCTGCTGTTGCTTAATTTCTGCGTTTTACGCGTTCTCTGCATTTTTTCCCGATTCTCTCTGTGTAATGCTTTGTCTCTGCTTTCTCGTGAATTTCTGCGTTCTTTGCGTTGTCTGCTCCATTTTCTGACTCTCTGTGTTGTCAGCGCGTTCTCCACTTTCTCATTATGCTCTGCGTTTACTTTGTTGTTTTCTGTTTTTCATTAATTCCCGCGTTTTTGCGTTTTCTCTTGTTTGCGCTGATACTCTCTGTTTACTGCGTTGTCTCCGAATTCTCCTGAACTTCTGCATTTTCTGCGTTCTCTGGTCTTTCTCCTTTCTCTCTCTGTTATCAGCGCTTTCTCCTCTGTCTCATGATTCTCTGCGTTTCCTTCGTAGTTTTCTGTTTTTGCTTAATATCTGCGATTTACACTCTCCCTGCTGTTTCTTGTCTCCTTCTCTGTTTGGAGCGTTGTGTCCAAATTCTCCTGAATTTCTACGTTTTCTGAGTCCTCGGCTGTCAATTCTGACTCTCTCTGTTATCACCGCATTCTCCTCTTTCTCATGATTATCTAAGAGTTCTTTGTTGTCTCCTGAGGTTGCTTAATTTCTGCATTTTACGCCTTCACTGCAGTTTGTCTCCATTCTCCCTGTGTAATGGGTTGTCTCCACTTTCTCATGAATTTATGCGTTCTTTGCATTGTCTGCTCCCTTTTCTGACTCTGTGTTGTCAGCGCGTTCTCCACTTTCTCATTATGCTCTGCGTTTTCTTCGTTGTTTTCTGTATTTCATTAATTCCCGCGTTTTTTGCGTTTTCTGTTGTTTGCGCTGATACTCTCTGTTTACTGCGTTGTCTCAGAATTCTCCTAATCTTCTGCATTTTCTGCGTTCTCTGGTCTTTCTCCTTACTCTCTCTGTTATCAGCGTTTTCTCCTCTGTCTCATGATGCTCTGCGTTTCATTTGTAGTTTTCTGTTTTTTTCTTAATTTCTGCGATTTACAGTCTCCCTGCTGTTTCTTGTCTCCTTCTCTGTTTGGAGCGTTGTGTCCAAATTCTCCTGAATTTCTACGTTTTCTGAGTCCTCGGCTGTCAATTTTGACTGTCTCTGCTATCACCGCATTCTCCTCTTTCTCATGATTATCTAAGATTTCTTCTTTGTCAACTGAGGTTGCTTAATTTCGGCGATTTACGCGTTCACTGCCGTTTCTCCCGATTCTCTCTGTGTAATGCGTTGTCTCTGCTTTCTCGTGAATTTTTGCGTTCTTTGCGTTGTATGCTCCATTTTCTGACTCTCTGTGTTGTCAGCACGTTCTCCACTTTCTCATTATGCTCTGCGTTTACTTCTTTGTTTTCTGTTTTTCATTAGTACCCGCGTTTTTGCGTTTTCTCTTTTTTGCGCTGATACTCTCTGTTTACTGCGTTGTCTCCGAATTCTCCTGAACTTCTGCATTTTCTGCGTTCTCTGGTCTTTCTCCTTACTCCCTCTGTTATCAGCGCTTTCTCCTCTGTCTCATGATTCTCTGCGTTTCCTTCGTAGTTTTCTGTTTTTGCTTAATTTCTGCGATTTACACTCTCCCTGCTGTTTCTTGTCTCCTTCTCTGTTTGGAGCGTTGTGTCCAAATTCTCCTGAATTTCTACGTTTTCTGAGTCCTCGGCTGTCAATTCTGACTCTCCCTGTTATCAACGCATTCTCCTCTTTCTCATGATTATCTAAGATTTCTTCGTTGTCTCCTGCTGTTGCTTAATTTCTGCATTTTTCGCGTTCCCTGCAGTTTGTCCAGATTCCCTCTGTGTTCTGCGTTGTCTCCGCTACCTCTTGAATTTCTGCGTTCGTTGCGTTTTCTGCTCCCTTTTCTGACTCTCTGTGTTGTCAGCCTTTCGTCCACTTTCTCATTATGCTCTGCGTTTACTTCGTTGTTTTCTGTTTTTCATTAATTCCCGCGTTTTTTGCGTTTTCTGTTGTTTGCCCTGATACTCTCTGTTTACTGCCTTGTCTCAGAATTCTCCTTAACTTCTGCATTTTCTGCGTTCTCTGGTCTTTCTCCTTACTCTCTCTGTTATCAGCGCTTTCTCCTCTGTCTCATGATGCTCTGCGTTTCCTTCGTAGTTTTCTGTTTTTCCTTAATTTCTGCGATTTACACTCTCCCTGCTGTTTCTTGTCTCCTTCTCTGTTTGGAGCGTTGTGTCCAAATTCTCCTGAATTTCTACGTTTTCTGAGGACTCGGCTGTCAATTCTGACTCTCTCTGCTATCACCGCAATCTCTTCTTTCTCATGATTATCTAAGATTTCTTCTTTGTCAACTGTGGTTGCTTAATTTCGGCGATTTACGCGTTCACTGCAGTTTGTCCCGATTCTCTCTGTGTAATGCGTTGTCTCTGCTTTCTCGTGAATTTTTGCGTTCTTTGCGTTGTCTGCTCCCTTTTCTGACTCTCTGTGTTGTCAGCGCGTTCTCCACTTTCTCATTATGCTCTGCGTTTACTTCGTTGTTTTCTGTATTTCATTAATTCCCGCGTTTTTTGCGTTTTCTGTTGTTTGCGCTGATACTCTCTGTTTACTGCGTTGTCTCAGAATTCTCCTGAACTTCTGCATTTTCTGCGTTCTCTGGTCTTTCTCCTTACTCTCTCTGTTATCAGCGCTTTCTGCTCTGTCTCATGATTCTCTGCATTTCCTTCGTAGTTTTCTGTTTTTGCTTAATTTCTGCCATTTACACTCTCCCTGCTGTTTCTTGTCTCCTTCTCTGTTTGAAGCGTTGTGTCCAAATTTTCCTGAATTTCTACGTTTTCTCAGTCCTCGGCTGTCAATTCTGACTCTCTCTGTTATCACCGCATTCTCCTCTTTCTCATGATTATCTAAGATTTCTTTGTTGTCTCCTGAGGTTGCTTAATTTCTGCATTTTACGCCTTTACTGCAGTTTGTCCGATTCTCTCTGTGTAATGCGCTGTCTTTGCTTTCTCGTGAATTTCTGCGTTCCTTGCGTTGTCTGCTCCATTTTCTGACTCTCTGTGTTGTCAGCGCGTTCTCCACTTTCTGATTATGCTCTGCGTTTACTTCGTTGTTTTCTGTTTTTCATTAATTCCCGCGTTTTTGCGTTTTCTCTTGTTTACCCTGATACTCTCTGTTTACTGCGTTGTCTTCGAATTCTCCTGAACTTCTGCATTTTCTGCGTTCTCTGGTCTTTCTCCTTACTCTCTCTGTTATCAACGCTTTCTCCTCTTCTCATGGTGCTCTGCGTATCCTTCGTAGTTTTCTGTTTTTGCTTAATCTGCGTTTTACACTCTCCCTGCTGTTTCTTGTCTCCTTCTCTGTTTGGAGCGTTGTGTCTAAATTCTCCTAAATTTCTAAGTTTTCTGAGTCCTCTGCTGTCAATTCTGACTCTCTCTGTTATCACCGCAGTCTCCTCTTTCTCTTGATTATCTATGATTTCTTCTTTGTCTCCTGCTGTTGCTTAATTTCTGCGTTTTACGCGTTCTCTGCATTTTGTCCCGATTCTCTCTTTGTAATGCGTTGTCTCTGCTTTCTCTTGAATTTCTGCGTTCTTTGCGATGTCTGTTCCATTTTCTGACTCTCTGTGTTGTCAGCGCGTTCTCCACTTTCTAATTATGCTCTGCGTTTACTTCGTTGTTTTCTGTTTTTCATTAATTCCCGCTTTTTTGCGTTTTCTCTTGTTTGCGCTGATACTCTGTTTACTGCGTTGTCTCAGAATTCTCCTGAACTTCTGCATTTTCTGCGTTCTCTGGTCTTTCTCCTTACTCTCTCTGTTATCAGCGCTTTCTCCTCTGTCTCATGATGCTCTACGTTTCCTTCGTAGTTTTCTATTTTTTCCTTAATTTCTGCGATTTACACTCTCCCTGCTGTTTCTTGTCTCCTTCTCTGTTTGGAGCGTTGTGTCCAAATCCTCCTGAATTTCTACGTTTTCAGAGTCCTCCGCTGTCAATTCTGACTCTCTCTGCTATCAACGCATTCTCCTCTTTCTCTTGATTATCTATGATTTCTTCTTTGTCTCCTGCTGTTGCTTAATTTCTGCGTTTTACGCGTTCTCTGCGTTTTGACCCGATTCTCTCTGTGTAATGCGTTGTCTCTGCTTTCTCGTGAATTTCTGCGTTCTTTGCGTTGTCTGCTCCATTTTCTGACTCTCTGTGTTGTCAGCACGTTCTCCACTTTCTCATTATGCTCTGCGATTACTTCTTTGTTTTCTGTTTTTCATTAATTCCCGCGTTTTTGCGTTTTCTCTTGTTTGCGCTGATACTCTCTGTTTACTGCGTTGTCTCCGAATTCTCCTGAACTTCTGCATTTTCTGCGTTCTCTGGTCTTTCTCCTTACTCTCTCTGTTATCAGCGCTTTCTACTCTGTCTCATATTTCTCTGCGTTTCCTTCGTAGTTTTCTGTTTTTGCTTAATTTCTGCGATTTACACTCTCCCTGCTGTTTCTTGTCTCCTTCTCTGTTTGGAGCGTTGTGTCCAAATTCTCCTGAATTTCGACGTTTTCTGAGTCCTCGGCTGTCAATTCTGACTCTCTGTTATCACCGCATTCTCCTCTTTCTCATGATTATCTAAGATTTCTTTGTTGTCACCTGAGGTTGCTTAATATCTGCGTTTTACGCCTTCACTGCAGTTTGTCTCCATTCTCCCTGTGTAATGGGTTGTCTCCACTTTCTCATGAATTTCTGCGTTCTTTGCGTTGTCTGCTCCCTTTTCTGACTCTCTGTGTTGTCAGCGCGTTCTCCACTTTCTCATTATGCTCTGCGTTTACTTTGTTGTTTTCTGTATTTCATTAATTCCCGCGTTTTTTGCGTTTTCTGTTGTTTGCGCTGATACTCTCTGTTTACTGCGTTGTCTCAGAATTCTCCTGAACTTCTGCATTTTCTGCGTTCTCTGGTCTTTCTCCTTACTCTCTCTGTTATCAGCGCTTTCTCCTCTGTCTCATGATGCTCTGCGTTTCCTTCGTAGTTTTCTGTTTTTGCTTAATTTCTGCGATTTACACTCTCCCTGCTGTTTCTTGTCTCCTTCTCTGTTTGGAGCGTTGTGTCCAAATTCTCCTGAATTTCTAAGTTTTCAGAGTCCTCGGCTGTAAATTCTGACTCTCTCTGTTATCACCGCAGTCTCCTCTTTCTCATGATTATCTATGATTCCTCCGTTGTCTCCTGATGTTGCTTAATTTCTGCGTTTTACGCATTCTCTGCATTTTGTCCCGATTCCCTCTGTGTACTGCGTTGTCTCCGCTTCCTCTTGAATTTCTGCTTTCTTTGCATTGTCTGCTTCTTTTTCTGACTCTCTGTGTTGTCAGCGCGTTCTCCACGTTCTTATTGTGCACTGCGTTTACTTCGCTGTTTTTTGTTTTTCATTAATTCCCGCGTTTTTTGCGTTTTCTGTTGTTTGCCCTGATACTCTCTGTTTACTGCGTTGTCTCTGAATTCTCCTGAACTTCTGCATTTACTGCGTTCTCTGGTCTTTCTCCGTACTCTCTCTGTTATCAGCGCTTTCTCCTCTTCTCATGATGCTCTGCGATTCTTTCGTAGTTTTCTGTTTTTGCTTAATCTGCGTTTTACCCTCTCCCTGCTGTTTCTTGTCTCCTTTTCTGTTTGGAGCGTTGTGTCCAAATTCTCCTGAATTTCTACGTTTTCTGAGTCCTCGGCTGTCAATTCTGACTCTCTCTGTTATCAACGCATTCTCCTCTTTCTCATGATTATCTATGATTTCTTCGTTGTTTCCTGCTGTTGCTTAATTTCTGCGTTTTACGTGTTCTCTGCAGTTTGTCCCGATTCCCTCTGTGTACTGCATTGTCTCTGCTTCCTCTTGAATTCCTGCGTTCATTGCGTTGTCTGCTCCCTTGTCTGACTCTGTGTTGTCAGCACGTTCTCCACTTTCTCATTATGCTCTGCGTTTACTTCGTTGTTTTCTGTTTTTCATTAATTCCCGCGTTTTTTGCGTTTTCTGTTGTTTGCCCTGATATTCTCTGTTTACTGCGTTGTCTCCAAATTCTCCTGAACTTCTGCATTTTCTGCGTTCTCCAGTCTTTCTCCTTACTCTCTCTGTTATCAGCGCTTTCTCCTCTTCTCATGATGCTCTGCGATTCCTTCGTAGTTTTCTGTTTTTGCTTAATCTGCGTTTTACACTCTCCCTTCTGTTTCTTGTCTCTTTCTCTCTTTGGAGCGTTGTGTCCAAATTCTCCTGAATTTCTACGTTTTCTGAGTCCTCGGCTGTCAATTCTGACTCTCTCTGCTTTCACCGCATTCTCTTCTTTCTTATGATTATCTAAGATTTCTTCTTTGTCAACTGAGGTTGCTTAATTTCGGCGATTTACACGTTCACTGCAGTTTCTCCCGATTCTCTCTGTGTAATGCGTTGTCTCTGCTTTCTCGTGAATTTCTGCGTTCTTTGCGATGTCTGCTCCATTTTCTGACTCTCTGTGTTGTCAGCGCGTTCTCCACTTTCTCATTATGCTCTGCGTTTACTTCGTTGTTTTCTGTGTTTCATTAATTCCCGCGTTTTTTGCGTTTTCTGTTGTTTGCCCTGATATTCTCTGTTTACTGCATTGTCTCCAAATTCTCCTGACCTTCTGCATTTTCTGCGTTCTCTCGTCTTTCTTCTTACTCTCTCTCTTATCAGCGCTTTCTCCTCTGTCTCATGATTCTCTGCGTTTCCTTCGTAGTTTTCTGTTTTTGCTTAATTTCTGCGATTTACACTCTCCCTGCTGTTTCTTGTCTCCTTCTCTGTTTGGAGCGTTGTGTCCAAATTCTCCTGAATTTCTACGATTTCTGAGTCCTTGGCTGTCAATTCTGACTCTCTCTGTTATCACCGCATTCTCCTCTTTCTCATGATTATCTAAGATTTCTTTGTTGTCTCCTGAGGTTGCTTAATTTCTGCATTTTACGCGTTCACTGCAGTTTGTCTCCATTCTCCCTGTGTAATGGGTTGTCTCCACTTTCTCATGAATTTCTGTGTTCTTTGCGTTGTCTGCTCCCGTTTCTGACTCTCTGTGTTGTCAGCGCGTTCTCCACTTTCTCATTATGCTCTGCGTTTACTTCGTTGTTTTCTGTATTTCATTAATTCCCGCGTGTTTTGCGTTTTCTGTTGTTTGCGCTGATACTCTCTGTTTACTGCGTTGTCTCCGAATTCTCCTGAACTTCTGCATTTTCTGCGTTCTCTGGTCTTTCTCCTTACTCTCTCTGTTATCAGCGCTTTCTCCTCTGTCTCATGATGCTCTGCGTTTCCTTCGTAGTTTTCTGTTTTTCCTTAATTTCTGCGATTTGCACTCTCCCTGCTGTTTCTTGTCTCCTTCTCTGTTTGGAGCGTTGTGTCCAAATTCTCCTGAATTTCTACGTTTTCTGAGTCCTCGGCTGTCAATTCTGACTCTCTCTGCTATCAACGCATTCTCCTCTTTCTCTTGATTATCTATGATTTCTTCTTTGACTCCTGCTGTTGCTTAATTTCTGTGTTTTACGCGTTCTCTGCATTTTGTCCCTATTCTCTCTGTGTAATGCGTTGTCTCTGCTTTCTCGTGAATTTCTGCGTTCTTTGCGTTGTCTGCTCCATTTTCTGACTCTCTGTGTTGTCCTCGAGTTCTCCACTTTCTCATTATGCTCTGCGTTTACTTCGTTGTTTTCTGTTTTTCATTAATACCCGCGTTTTTGCGTTTTCTCTTGTTTGCGCTGATACTCTCTGTTTACTGCGTTGTCTCCGAATTCTCCTGAACTTCTGCATTTTCTGCGTTCTCTGGTCTTTCTCTTTACTCTCTCTGTTATCAGCGCTTTCTCCTCTGTCTCATGATTCTCTGCGTTTCCTTCGTAGTTTTCTGTTTTTGCTTAATTTCTGCGATTTACACTCTCCCTGCTGTTTCTTGTCTCCTTCTCTGTTTGGAGCGTTGTGTCCAAATTCTCCTGAATTTCTACGTTTTCTGAGTCCTCGGCTGTCAATTCTGACTCTCCCTGTTATCAACGCATTCTCCTCTTTCTCATGATTATCTAAGATTTCTTTGTTGTCTCCTGAGGTTGCGTAATTTCTGCATTTTACGCGTTCATTGAAGTTTGTCTCCATTGTCCCTGTGTAATGGGTTGTCTCCACTTTCTCATGAATTTCTGCGTTCTTTGCGTTGTCTGCTCCTTTTTCTGACTCTCTGTGTTGTCAGCGCGTTATCCACTTTCTCATTATGCTCTGCGTTTACTTCGTTGTTTTCTGTTTCTCCTTAATTGCCGCGTTTTTTGCGTTTTCTGTTGTTTGCGCTGATACTCTCTGTTTACTGCGTTGTCTCCGAATTCTCCTGAACTTCTGCATTTTCTGTGTTCCCTGGTCTTTCTCCTTACTCTCTCTGTTATCAGTGCTTTCTCCTCTGTCTCATGATGCTCTGCGTTTCCTTCGTAGTTTTCTGTTTTTCCTTAATTTCTGCGATTTACACTCTCCCTGCTGTTTCTTGTCTCCTTCTCTGTTTGGAGCGTTGTGTCCAAATTCTCCTGAATTTCTACTTTTTCTGAGTCCTCGGCTGTCAATTCTGACTCTCCCTGTTATCAACGCATTCTCCTCTTTCTCATGATTATCTAAGATTTCTTCGTTATCTCCTGCTGTTGCTTAATTTCTGCATTTTTCGCGTTCCCTGCATTTTGTCCAGATTCCCTCTGTGTCCTGCGTTGTCTCTGCTACCTCTTGAATTTCTGCGTTCGTTGAGTTTTCTGCTCCCTTTTCAGACCCTCTGTGTTGTCAGCCTTTTGTCCACTTTCTCATTATGCTCTGCGTTTACTTCGTTGTTTTCTGTTTTTCATTAATTCCCGCGTTTTTTGCGTTTTCTTTTGTTTGCCCTGATACTCTCTGTTTACTGCGTTGTCTCAGAATTCTCCTGAACTTCTGCATTTTCTGCGTTCTCTGGTCTTTCTCCATACTCTCTCTGTTATCAGCGCTTTCTCCTTTTCTCATGATGCTCTGCGTATCCTTCGTAGTTTTCTCTTTTTGCTTAATCTGCGTTTTACACTCTCCCTGCTGTTTCTTGTCTCCTTCTCTGTTTGGAGCGTTGTGTCCAAATTCTCCTAAATTTCTACGTTTTCTGAGTCCTCTGCTGTCAATTCTGACTCTCTCTGTTATCACCGCAGTCTCCTCTTTCTCTTGATTATCTATGATTTCTTCTTTGTCTCCTGCTCTTGTTTAATTTCTGCGTTTTACGCGTTCTCTGCATTTTGTCCCGATTCTCTCTGTGTAATGCGTTGTCTCTGCTTTCTCGTGAATTTCTGCATTCTTTGCGATGTCTGCTCCATTTTCTGACTCTCTGTGTTGTCAGCGCGTTCTCCACTTTCTCATTATGCTCTGCGTTTACTTCGTTGTTTTCTGTTTTTCCTTAATTGCCGCGTTTTTTGCGTTTTCTGTTGTTTGCGCTGATACTCTCGGTTTACTGCGTTGTCTCAGAATTCTCCTGAACTTCTGCATTTTCTGCATTCTCTGGTCTTTCTCCTTACTCTCTCTGTTATCAGCGCTTTCTCCTCTGTCTCATGATGCTCTGCGTTTCCTTCGTAGTTTTCTGTTTTTGCTTAATTTCTGCGATTTACACTCTCCCTGCTGTTTCTTGTCTCCTTCTCTGTTTGGAGCGTTGTGTCCAAATTCTCCTGAATTTCTACGTTTTCTGAGTCCTCGGCTGTCAATTCTGACTCTCTCTGTTATCACCGCATTCTCCTCTTTCTCATGATTATCTAAGATTTCTTTGTTGTCTCCTGAGGTTGCTTAATTTCTGCATTTTACGCGTTCACTTCAGTTTGTCTCCATTCTCCCTGTGTAATGGGTTGTCTCCACTTTCACATGAATTTCTGCGTTCTTTGCGTTGTCTGCTCCATTTTCTGACTCTCTGTGTTGTCAGCACGTTCTCCACTTTCTCATTATGCTCTGCGATTACTTCGTTGTTTTCTGTTTTTCATTAATTCCCGCGTTTTTGCGTTTTCTCTTGTTTGCGCTGATACTCTCTGTTTACTGCGTTGTCTTCGAATTCTCCTGAACTTCTGCATTTTCTCCGTTCTCTGGTCTTTCTCCTTACTCTCTCTGTTATCAGCGCTTTCTCCTCTGTCTCATGATTCTCTGCGTTTCCTTCGTAGTTTTCTGTTTTTGCTTAATTTCTGCGATTTACACTCTCCCTGCTGTTTCTTGTCTCCTTCTCTGTTTGGAGCGTTGTGTCCAAATTCTCCTGAATTTCTACGTTTTCTGAGTCCTCGGCTGTCAATTCTGACTCTCTCTGTTATCACCGCAGTCTCCTCTTTCTCTTGATTATCTATGATTTCTTCTTTGTCTCCTGCTGTTGCTTAATTTCTGCATTTTTCGCGTTCCCTGCAGTTTTGTCCAGATTCCCTCTGTGTCCTGCGTTGTCTCCGCTACCTCTTGAATTTCTGCGTTCGTTGCGTTTTCTGCTCCCTTTTCTGACTCTCTGTGTTGTCAGCGCTTTCTCCACTTTCTCATTATGCTCTGCGTTTACTTCGTTGTTTTCTGTTTTTCATTAATTCCCGCGTTTTTTGCGTTTTCTGTTGTTTGCCCTGATACTCTCTGTCTACTGCCTTGTCTCCGAATTCTCCTGAACTTCTGCATTTTCTGCGTTCTCTGGTCTTTCTCCTTACTCTCTCTGTTATCAGCGCTTTCTCCTGTGTCTCATGATGCTCTGCGTTTCCTTCGTAGTTTTCTGTTTTTTCCCTAATTTCTGCGATTTACACTCTCCCTGCTGTTTCTTGTCTCCTTCTCTGTTTGGAGCGTTGTGTCCAAATTCTCCTCAATTTCTACGTTTTCTGAGTCCTCGGCTGTCAATTCTGACTCTCTCTGTTATCACCGCATTCTCCTCTTTCTCATGATTATCTAAGATTTCTTTGTTGTCTCCTGAGGTTGCTTAATTTCTGCATTTTACGCGTTCACTGCAGTTTGTCTCCATTCTCCCTGTGTAATGGGTTGTCTCCACTTTCTCATGAATTTCTGCGTTCTTTGCATTGTCTGCTCCCTTTTCTGACTCTCTGTGTTGTCAGCCTTTTGTCCATTTTCTCATTATGCTCTGCGTTTACTTCGTTGTTTTCTGTTTTTCATTAATTCCCGCGTTTTTTGCGTTTTCTGTTGTTTGCGCTGATACTCTCTCTTTACTGCGTTGTCTCAGAATTCTCCTGAACTTCAGCATTTTCTGCGTTCTCTGGTCTTTCTCCTTACTCTCTCTGTTATCAGCGCTTTCTCCTCTGTCTCATGATGCTCTGCGTTTCCTTCGTAGTTTTCTGTTTTTCCTTAATTTCTGCGATTTGCACTCTCCCTGCTGTTTCTTGTCTCCTTCTCTGTTTGGAGCGTTGTGTCCAAATTCTCCTGAATTTCTACGTTTTCTGAGTCCTCGGCTGTCAATTCTGACTCTCTCTGCTATCAACGCATTCTCCTCTTTCTCTTGATTATCTATGATTTCTTCTTTGACTCCTGCTGTTGCTTAATTTCTGTGTTTTACGCGTTCTCTGCATTTTGTCCCTATTCTCTCTGTGTAATGCGTTGTCTCTGCTTTCTCGTGAATTTCTGCGTTCTTTGCGTTGTCTGCTCCATTTTCTGACTCTCTGTGTTGTCCTCGCGTTCTCCACTTTCTCATTATGCTCTGCGTTTACTTCGTTGTTTTCTGTTTTTCATTAATACCCGCGTTTTTGCGTTTTCTCTTGTTTGCGCTGATACTCTCTGTTTACTGCGTTGTCTCCGAATTCTCCTGAACTTCTGCATTTTCTGCGTTCTCTGGTCTTTCTCTTTACTCTCTCTGTTATCAGCGCTTTCTCCTCTGTCTCATGATTCTCTGCGTTTCCTTCGTAGTTTTCTGTTTTTGCTTAATTTCTGCGATTTACACTCTCCCTGCTGTTTCTTGTCTCCTTCTCTGTTTGGAGCGTTGTGTCCAAATTCTCCTGAATTTCTACGTTTTCTGAGTCCTCGGCTGTCAATTCTGACTCTCCCTGTTATCAACGCATTCTCCTCTTTCTCATGATTATCTAAGATTTCTTTGTTGTCTCCTGAGGTTGCGTAATTTCTGCATTTTACGCGTTCATTGAAGTTTGTCTCCATTGTCCCTGTGTAATGGGTTGTCTCCACTTTCTCATGAATTTCTGCGTTCTTTGCGTTGTCTGCTCCTTTTTCTGACTCTCTGTGTTGTCAGCGCGTTATCCACTTTCTCATTATGCTCTGCGTTTACTTCGTTGTTTTCTGTTTCTCCTTAATTGCCGCGTTTTTTGCGTTTTCTGTTGTTTGCGCTGATACTCTCTGTTTACTGCGTTGTCTCCGAATTCTCCTGAACTTCTGCATTTTCTGTGTTCCCTGGTCTTTCTCCTTACTCTCTCTGTTATCAGTGCTTTCTCCTCTGTCTCATGATGCTCTGCGTTTCCTTCGTAGTTTTCTGTTTTTCCTTAATTTCTGCGATTTACACTCTCCCTGCTGTTTCTTGTCTCCTTCTCTGTTTGGAGCGTTGTGTCCAAATTCTCCTGAATTTCTACTTTTTCTGAGTCCTCGGCTGTCAATTCTGACTCTCCCTGTTATCAACGCATTCTCCTCTTTCTCATGATTATCTAAGATTTCTTCGTTATCTCCTACTGTTGCTTAATTTCTGCATTTTTCGCGTTCCCTGCATTTTGTCCAGATTCCCTCTGTGTCCTGCGTTGTCTCTGCTACCTCTTGAATTTCTGCGTTCGTTGAGTTTTCTGCTCCCTTTTCAGACCCTCTGTGTTGTCAGCCTTTTGTCCACTTTCTCATTATGCTCTGCGTTTACTTCGTTGTTTTCTGTTTTTCATTAATTCCCGCGTTTTTTGCGTTTTCTTTTGTTTGCCCTGATACTCTCTGTTTACTGCGTTGTCTCAGAATTCTCCTGAACTTCTGCATTTTCTGCGTTCTCTGGTCTTTCTCCATACTCTCTCTGTTATCAGCGCTTTCTCCTTTTCTCATGATGCTCTGCGTATCCTTCGTAGTTTTCTCTTTTTGCTTAATCTGCGTTTTACACTCTCCCTGCTGTTTCTTGTCTCCTTCTCTGTTTGGAGCGTTGTGTCCAAATTCTCCTAAATTTCTACGTTTTCTGAGTCCTCTGCTGTCAATTCTGACTCTCTCTGTTATCACCGCAGTCTCCTCTTTCTCTTGATTATCTATGATTTCTTCTTTGTCTCCTGCTCTTGTTTAATTTCTGCGTTTTACGCGTTCTCTGCATTTTGTCCCGATTCTCTCTGTGTAATGCGTTGTCTCTGCTTTCTCGTGAATTTCTGCATTCTTTGCGATGTCTGCTCCATTTTCTGACTCTCTGTGTTGTCAGCGCGTTCTCCACTTTCTCATTATGCTCTGCGTTTACTTCGTTGTTTTCTGTTTTTCCTTAATTGCCGCGTTTTTTGCGTTTTCTCTTGTTTGTGCTGATACTCTCGGTTTACTGCGTTGTCTCAGAATTCTCCTGAACTTCTGCATTTTCTGCATTCTCTGGTCTTTCTCCTTACTCTCTCTGTTATCAGCGCTTTCTCCTCTGTCTCATGATGCTCTGCGTTTCCTTCGTAGTTTTCTGTTTTTGCTTAATTTCTGCGATTTACACTCTCCCTGCTGTTTCTTGTCTCCTTCTCTGTTTGGAGCGTTGTGTCCAAATTCTCCTGAATTTCTACGTTTTCTGAGTCCTCGGCTGTCAATTCTGACTCTCTCTGTTATCACCGCATTCTCCTCATTCTCATGATTATCTAAGATTTCTTTGTTGTCTCCTGAGGTTGCTTAATTTCTGCATTTTACGCGTTCACTGCAGTTTGTCTCCATTCTCCCTGTGTAATGGGTTGTCTCCACTTTCACATGAATTTCTGCGTTCTTTGCGTTGTCTGCTCCATTTTCTGACTCTCTGTGTTGTCAGCACGTTCTCCACTTTCTCATTATGCTCTGCGATTACTTCGTTGTTTTCTGTTTTTCATTAATTCCCGCGTTTTTGCGTTTTCTCTTGTTTGCGCTGATACTCTCTGTTTACTGCGTTGTCTTCGAATTCTCCTGAACTTCTGCATTTTCTCCGTTCTCTGGTCTTTCTCCTTACTCTCTCTGTTATCAGCGCTTTCTCCTCTGTCTCATGATTCTCTGCGTTTCCTTCGTAGTTTTCTGTTTTTGCTTAATTTCTGCGATTTACACTCTCCCTGCTGTTTCTTGTCTCCTTCTCTGTTTGGAGCGTTGTGTCCAAATTCTCCTGAATTTCTACGTTTTCTGAGTCCTCGGCTGTCAATTCTGACTCTCTCTGTTATCACCGCAGTCTCCTCTTTCTCTTGATTATCTATGATTTCTTCTTTGTCTCCTGCTGTTGCTTAATTTCTGCATTTTTCGCGTTCCCTGCAGTTTTGTCCAGATTCCCTCTGTGTCCTGCGTTGTCTCCGCTACCTCTTGAATTTCTGCGTTCGTTGCGTTTTCTGCTCCCTTTTCTGACTCTCTGTGTTGTCAGCTCTTTGTCCACTTTCTCATTATGCTCTGCGTTTACTTCGTTGTTTTCTGTTTTTCATTAATTCCCGCGTTTTTTGCGTTTTCTGTTGTTTGCCCTGATACTCTCTGTCTACTGCCTTGTCTCCGAATTCTCCTGAACTTATGCATTTTCTGCGTTCTCTGGTCTTTCTCCTTACTCTCTCTGTTATCAGCGCTTTCTCCTGTGTCTCATGATGCTCTGCGTTTCCTTCGTAGTTTTCTGTTTTTTCCCTAATTTCTGCGATTTACACTCTCCCTGCTGTTTCTTGTCTCCTTCTCTGTTTGGAGCGTTGTGTCCAAATTCTCCTCAATTTCTACGTTTTCTGAGTCCTCGGCTGTCAATTCTGACTCTCTCTGTTATCACCGCATTCTCCTCTTTCTCATGATTATCTAAGATTTCTTTGTTGTCTCCTGAGGTTGCTTAATTTCTGCATTTTACGCGTTCACTGCAGTTTGTCTCCATTCTCCCTGTGTAATGGGTTGTCTCCACTTTCTCATGAATTTCTGCGTTCTTTGCATTGTCTGCTCCCTTTTCTGACTCTCTGTGTTGTCAGCCTTTTGTCCATTTTCTCATTATGCTCTGCGTTTACTTCGTTGTTTTCTGTTTTTCATTAATTCCCGCGTTTTTTGCGTTTTCTGTTGTTTGCGCTGATACTCTCTCTTTACTGCGTTGTCTCAGAATTCTCCTGAACTTCAGCATTTTCTGCGTTCTCTGGTCTTTCTCCTTACTCTCTCTGTTATCAGCGCTTTCTCCTCTTCTCATGATGCTCTGCGTTTCCTTCGTAGTTTTCTGGTTTTTCCTTAATTTCTGCGATTTACACTCTCCATGCTGTTTCTTGTCTCCTTCTCTGTTTGGAGCGTTGTGTCCAAATTCTCCTCAATTTCTACGTTTTCTGAGTCCTCGGCTGTCAATTCTGACTCTCTCTGTTATCACCGCAGTCTCCTCTTTCTCTTGATTATCTATGATTTCTTCTTTGTTTCCTGCCGTTGCTTAATTTCTGCGTTGTACGCGTTCTCTGCATTTTGTCCCGATTCTCTCTGTGTAATGCGTTGTCTCTGCTTTCTCGTGAATTTCTGCGTTCTTTGTGTTGTCTGCTCCATTTTCTGACTCTCTGTGTTGTCAGCGTGTTCTCCACTTTCTCATGATGCTCTGCGTATCCTTCGTAGTTTTCTGTTTTTGCTTAATCTGCGTTTTACACCCTCCCTGCTGTTTGTTGTCTCCTTCTCTGTTTGGAGCGTTGTGTCCAAATTCTCCTGAATTTCTACGTTTTCTGAGTCCTCGGCTGTCAATTCTGACTCTTTCTGTTATCACCGCATTCTCCTCTTTCTCATGATTATCTAAGATTTCTTTGTTGTCTCCTGAGGTTGCGTAATATATGCATTTTACGCCTTCACTGCAGTTTGTTTCCATTCTCCCTGTGTAATGGGTTGTCTCCACTTTCTCATGAATTTCTGCGTTCTTTGCGTTGTCTGCTCCCTTTCCTGACTCTCTGTGTTGTCAACGCGTTCTCCACTTTCTCATTATGCTCTGCGTTTACTTCGTTGTTTTCTGTATTTCATTAATTCCCGCGTTTTTTGCGTTTTCTGTTGTTTGCGCTGATACTCTCTGTTTACTGCGTTATCTCAGAATTCTCCTGAACTTCTGCATTTTCTGCGTTCTCTGGTCTTTCTCCTTACTCTCTCTGTTATCAGCGCTTTCTCCTCTGTCTCATGATGCTCTGCGTTTCCTTCGTAGTTTTCTGTTTTTCCTTAATTTCTGCTATTTACACTCTCCCTGCTGTTTCTTGTCTCCTTCTCTGTTTGGTGCGTTGTGTCCAAATTCTCCTGAATTTCTACGTTTTCTGTGTCCTTGGCTGTCAATTCTGACTCTCTCTGCTATCACCACTTTTTCTTCTTTCTCATGATTATCTAAGATTTCTTCTTTGTCAACTGAGGTTGCTTAATTTCGGCGATTTACGCGTTCACTGCAGTTTGTCCCGATTCTCTCTGTGTAATGCGTTGTCTCTGCTTTCTCGTGAATTTTTGCGTTCTTTGCGTTGTCTGCTCCATTTTCTGACTCTCTGTGTTGTCAGCACATTCTCCACTTTCTCATTATGCTCTGCGTTTACTTCGTTGTTTTCTGTTTTTCATTAATACCCGCGTTTTTGCGTTTTCTCTTGTTTGCCCTGATACTCTCTGTTTACTGCGTTGTCTCAGAATTCTCCTGAACTTCTGCATTTTCTGCCTTCTATGGCCTTTCTCCTTACTCTCTCTGTTATCAGCGCTTTCTCCTCTGTCTCATGATTCTCTGCGTATCCTTCGTAGTTTTCTGTTTTTGCTTAATTTCTGCGATTTACACTCTCCCTGCTGTTTCTTGTCTCCTTCTCTGTTTGGAGCGTTGTGTCCAAATTCTCCTCAATTTCTACGTTTTCTGAGTCCTCGGCTGTCAATTCTGACTCTCTCTGTTATCACCGCAGTCTCCTCTTTCTCTTGATTATCTATGATTTCTTCTTTGTTTCCTGCCGTTGCTTAATTTCTGCGTTGTACGCGTTCTCTGCATTTTGTCCCGATTCTCTCTGTGTAATGCGTTGTCTCTGCTTTCTCGTGAATTTCTGCGTTCTTTGTGTTGTCTGCTCCATTTTCTGACTCTCTGTGTTGTCAGCGTGTTCTCCACTTTCTCATGATGCTCTGCGTATCCTTCGTAGTTTTCTGTTTTTGCTTAATCTGCGTTTTACACCCTCCCTGCTGTTTGTTGTCTCCTTCTCTGTTTGGAGCGTTGTGTCCAAATTCTCCTAAATTTCTACGTTTTCTGAGTCCTCTGCTGTCAATTCTGACTCTCTCTGTTATCACCGCAGTCTCCTCTTTCTCTTGATTATCTATGATTTCTTCTTTTTCTCCTGCTGTTGCTTAATTTCTGCATTTTTCGCGTTCCCTGCAGTTTTGTCCAGATTCCCTCTGTGTCCTGCGTTGTCTCCGCTACCTCTTGAATTTCTGCGTTCGTTGCGTTTTCTGCTCCCTTTTCTGACTCTCTGTGTTGTCAGCCTTTTCTCCACTTTCTCATTATGCTCTGCGTTTACTTCGTTGTTTTCTGTTTTTCATTAATTCCCGCGTTTTTTGCGTTTTCTGTTGTTTGCCCTGATACTCTCTGTCTACTGCCTTGTCTCCGAATTCTCCTGAACTTCTGCATTTTCTGCGTTCTCTGGTCTTTCTCCTTACTCTCTCTGTTATCAGCGCTTTCTCCTCTTCTCATGATGCTCTGCATTTCCTTCGTAGTTTTCTGTTTTTGCTTAATTTCTGCGATTTACACTCTCCCTGCTGTTTCTTGTCTCCTTCTCTGTTTGGAGCGTTGTGTCCAAATTCTCCTGAATTTCTAAGTTTTCAGAGTCCTCGGCTGTCAATTCTGACTATCTCTGTTATCACCGCAGTCTCCTCTTTCTCATGATTATCTATGATTCCTCCGTTGTCTCCTGATGTTGCTTAATTTCTGCGTTTTACGCATTCTCTGCATTTTGTCCCGATTCCCTCTGTGTACTGCGTTGTCTCCGCTTCCTCTTGAATTTCTGCGTTCTTTGCATTGTCTGCTTCTTTTTCTGACTCTCTGTGTTGTCAGCGCGTTCTCCACGTTCTCATTGTGCACTGCGTTTACTTCGCTGTTTTTTGTTTTTCATTAATTCCCGCGTTTTTTGCGTTTTCTGTTGTTTGCCCTGATACTCTCTGTTTACTGCGTTGTCTCTGAATTCTCCTGAACTTCTGCATTTACTGCGTTCTCTGGTCTTTCTCCGTACTCTCTCTGTTATCAGCGCTTTCTCCTCTTCTCATGATGCTCTGCGATTCTTTTGTAGTTTTCTGTTTTTGCTTAATCTGCGTTTTACCCTCTCCCTGCTGTTTCTTGTCTCCTTTTCCGTTTGGAGCGTTGTGTCCAAATTCTCCTGAATTTCTACGTTTTCTGAGTCCTCGGCTGTCAATTCTGACTCTCTCTGTTATCAACGCATTCTCCTCTTTCTCATGATTATCTATGATTTCTTCGTTGTTTCCTGCTGTTGCTTAATTTCTGCGTTTTACGTGTTCTCTGCAGTTTGTCCCGATTCCCTCTGTGTACTGCCTTGTCTCTGCTTCCTCTTGAATTCCTGCGTTCTTTGCGTTGTCTGCTCCCTTGTCTGACTCTGTGTTGTCAGCACGTTCTCCACTTTCTCATTATGCTCTGCGTTTACTTCGTTGTTTTCTGTTTTTCATTAATTCCCGCGTTTTTTGCGTTTTCTCTTGTTTGCCCTGATACTCTCTGTCTACTGCCTTGTCTCCGAATTCTCCTGAACTTCTGCATTTTCTGCGTTCTCTGGTCTTTCTCCTTACTCTCTCTGTTATCAGCGCTTTCTCCTCTGTCTCATGATGCTCTGCGTTTCCTTCGTAGTTTTCTGTTTTTGCTTAATTTCTGCGATTTACACTCTCCCTGCTGTTTCTTGTCTCCTTCTCTGTTTGGAGCGTTGTGTCCAAATTCTCCTGAATTTCTACGTTTTCAGAGTCCTCGGCTGTCAATTCTGACTCTCTCTGTTATCACCGCAGTCTCCTCTTTCTCATGATTATCTATGATTCCTCCGTTGTCTCCTGATGTTGCTTAATTTCTGCGTTTTACGCATTCTCTGCATTTTGTCCCGATTCCCTCTGTGTACTGCGTTGTCTCCGCTTCCTCTTGAATTTCTGCGTTCTTTGCATTGTCTGCTTCTTTTTCTGACTCTCTGTGTTGTCAGCGCGTTCTCCACGTTCTCATTGTGCACTGCGTTTACTTCGCTGTTTTTTGTTTTTCATTAATTCCCGCGTTTTTTGCGTTTTTGTTGTTTGCCCTGATACTCTCTGTTTACTGCGTTGTCTCTGAATTCTCCTGAACTTCTGCATTTACTGCGTTCTCTGGTCTTTCTCCGTACTCTCTCTGTTATCAGCGCTTTCTCCTCTTCTCATGATGCTCTGCGATTCTATCGTAGTTTTCTGTTTTTGCTTAATCTGCGTTTTACCCTCTCCCTGCTGTTTCTTGTCTCCTTTTCTGTTTGGAGCGTTGTGTCCAAATTCTCCTGAATTTCTACGTTTTCTGAGTCCTCGGCTGTCAATTCTGACTCTCTCTGTTATCAACGCATTCTCCTCTTTCTCATGATTATCTATGATTTCTTCGTTGTTTCCTGCTGTTGCTTAATTTCTGCGTTTTACGTGTTCTCTGCAGTTTGTCCCGATTCCCTCTGTGTACTGCATTGTCTCTGCTTCCTCTTGAATTCCTGCGTTCTTTGCGTTGTCTGCTCCCTTGTCTGACTCTGTGTTGTCAGCACGTTCTCCACTTTCTCATTATGCTCTGCGTTTACTTCGTTGTTTTCTGTTTTTCATTAATTCCCGCGTTTTTTGCGTTTTCTGTTGTTTGCCCTGATACTCTCTGTTTACTGCGTTGTCTCCAAATTCTCCTGAACTTCTGCATTTTCTGCGTTCTCCGGTCTTTCTCCTTACTCTCTCTGTTATCAGCGCTTTCTCCTCTTCTCATGATGCTCTGCGATTCCTTCGTAGTTTTCTGTTTTTGCTTAATCTGCGTTTTACACTCTCCCTTCTGTTTCTTGTCTCTTTCTCTCTTTGGAGCGTTGTGTCCAAATTCTCCTGAATTTCTACGTTTTCTGAGTCCTCGGCTGTCAATTCTGACTCTCTCTGCTATCACGCATTCTCTTCTTTCTCATGATTATCTAAGATTTCTTCTTTGTCAACTGAGGTTGCTTAATTTCGGCGATTTACGCGTTCACTGCAGTTTCTCCCGATTCTCTCTGTGTAATGCGTTGTCTCTGCTTTCTCGTGAATTTCTGCGTTCTTTGCGATGTCTGCTCCATTTTCTGACTCTCTGTGTTGTCAGCGCGTTCTCCACTTTCTCATTATGCTCTGCGTTTACTTCGTTGTTTTCTGTGTTTCATTAATTCCCGCGTTTTTTGCGTTTTCTGTTGTTTGCCCTGATATTCTCTGTTTACTGCATTGTCTCCAAATTCTCCTGACCTTCTGCATTTTCTGCGTTCTCTCGTCTTTCTTCTTACTCTCTCTGTTATCAGCGCTTTCTCCTCTGTCTCATGATTCTCTGCGTTTCCTTCGTAGTTTTCTGTTTTTGCTTAATTTCTGCGATTTACACTCTCCCTGCTGTTTCTTGTCTCCTTCTCTGTTTGGAGCGTTGTGTCCAAATTCTCCTGAATTTCTACTTTTTCTGAGTCCTCGGCTGTCAATTCTGACTCTCTCTGTTATCACCGCATTCTCCTCTTTCTCATGATTATCTAAGATTTCTTTGTTGTCTCCTGAGGTTGCTTAATTTCTGCATTTTACGCGTTCACTGCAGTTTGTCTCCATTCTCCCTGTGTAATGGGTTGTCTCCACTTTCTCATGAATTTCTGTGTTCTTTGCGTTGTCTGCTCCCGTTTCTGACTCTCTGTGTTGTCAGCGCGTTCTCCACTTCTCATTATGCTCTGCGTTTACTTCGTTGTTTTCTGTGTTTCATTAATTCCCGCGTTTTTTGCGTTTTCTCTTGTTTGCGCTGATACTCTCTGTTTACTGCGTTGTCTCCGAATTCTCCTGAACTTCTGCATTTTCTGCGTTCTCTGGTCTTTCTCCTTACTCTCTCTGTTATCAGCGCTTTCTCCTCTGTCTCATGATGCTCTGCGTTTCCTTCGTAGTTTTCTGTTTTTCCTTAATTTCTGCGATTTGCACTCTCCCTGCTGTTTTTTGTCTCCTTCTCTGTTTGGAGGGTTGTGTCCAAATTCTCCTGAATTTCTACGTTTTCTGAGTCCTCGGCTGTCAATTCTGACTCTCTCTGCTATCAACGCATTCTCCTCTTTCTCTTGATTATCTAAGATTTCTTCGTTGTCTCCTGCTGTTGCTTAATTTCTGCATTTTTCGCGTTCCCTGCAGGTTGTCCAGATTCCCTCTGTGTCCTGCGTTGTCTCTGCTACCTCTTGAATTTCTGCGTTCGTTGCGTTTTCTGCTCCCTTTTCAGACCCTCTGTGTTGTCAGCCTTTTGTCCACTTTCTCATTATGCTCTGCGTTTACTTCGTTGTTTTCTGTTTTTCATTAATTCCCGCGTTTTTTGCGTTTTCTTTTGTTTGCCCTGATACTCTCTGTTTACTGCGTTGTCTCCGAATTCTCCTGAACTTCTGCATTTTCTGCGTTCTCTGGTCTTTCTCCGTACTCTCTCTGTTATCAGCGCTTTCTCCTTTTCTCATGATGCTCTGCGTATCCTTCGTAGTTTTCTCTTTTTGCTTAATCTGCGTTTTACACTCTCCCTGCTGTTTCTTGTCTCCTTCTCTGTTTGGAGCGTTGTGTCCAAATTCTCCTAAATTTCTACGGGTTCTGAGTCATCTGCTGTCAATTCTGACTCTCTCTGTTATCACCGCAGTCTCCTCTTTCTCTTGATTATCTATGATTTCTTCTTTGTCTCCTGCTGTTGCTTAATTTCTGCGTTTTACGCGTTCTCTGCATTTTGTCCCGATTCTCTCTGTGTAATGCGTTGTCTCTGCTTTCTCGTGAATTTCTGCGTTCTTTGCGATGTCTGCTCCATTTTCTGACTCTCTGTGTTGTCAGCGCGTTCTCCACTTTCTCATTATGCTCTGCGTTTACTTCGTTGTTTTCTGTTTTTCATTAATTCCCGCGTTTTTGCGTTTTCTCTTGTTTGCGCTGATACTCTCTGTTTACTGCGTTGTCTTCGAATTCTCCTAAACTTCTGCATTTTCTGCGTTCTCTGTTCTTTCTGCTTAATCTCTCTGTTGTCAGCGCTTTCTCCTCTGTCTCATGATTCTCTGCGTTTCCTTCGTAGTTTTCTGTTTTTGCTTAATTTCTGCGATTTACACTCTCCCTGCTGTTTCTTGTCTCCTTCTCTGTTTGGAGCGTTGTGTCCAAATTCTCCTGAATTTCTACGTTTTCTGAGTCCTCGGCTGTCAATTCTGACTCTCTCTGTTATCACCGCATTCTCCTCTTTCTCATGATTATCTAAGATTTCTTTGTTGTCTCCTGAGGTTGCTTAATTTCTGCATTTTACGCGTTCACTGCAGTTTGTCTCCATTCTCCCTGTGTAATGGGTTGTCTCCACTTTCTCATGAATTTCTGCGTTCTTTGCGTTGTCTGCTCCATTTTCTGACTCTCTGTGTTGTCAGCACGTTCTCCACTTTCTCATTATGCTCTGCGATTACTTCGTTGTTTTCTGTTTTTCATTAATTCCCGCGTTTTTGCGTTTTCTCTTGTTTGCCCTGATACTCTCTGTTTACTGCGTTGTCTTCGAATTCTCCTGAACTTCTGCATTTTCTGCGTTCTCTGGTCTTTCTCCTTACTCTCTCTGTTATCAGCGCTTTCTCCTCTGTCTCATGATTCTCTGCGTTTCCTTCGTAGTTTTCTGTTTTTGCTTAATTTCTGCGATTTACACTCTCCCTGCTGTTTCTTGTCTCCTTCTCTGTTTGGAGCGTTGTGTCCAAATTCTCCTGAATTTCTACGTTTTCTGAGTCCTCGGCTGTCAATTCTGACTCTCTCTGTTATCACCGCAGTCTCCTCTTTCTCTTGATTATCTATGATTTCTTCTTTGTCTCCTGCTGTTGCTTAATTTCTGCATTTTTCGCGTTCCCTGCAGTTTTGTCCAGATTCCCTCTGTGTCCTGCGCTGTCTCCGCTACCTCTTGAATTTCTGCGTTCGTTGCGTTTTCTGCTCCCTTTTCTGACTCTCTGTGTTGTCAGCCTTTTGTCCACTTTCTCATTATGCTCTGCGTTTACTTCGTTGTTTTCTGTTTTTCATTAATTCCCGCGTTTTTTGCGTTTTCTGTTGTTTGCCCTGATACTCTCTGTCTACTGCCTTGTCTCCGAATTCTCCTGAACTTCTGCATTTTCTGCGTTCTCTGGTCTTTCTCCTTACTCTCTCTGTTATCAGCGCTTTCTCCTCTTTCTCATGATGCTCTGCGTTTCCTTCGTAGTTTTCTGGTTTTTCCTTAATTTCTGCGATTTACACTCTCCCTGCTCTTTCTTGTCTCCTTCTCTGTTTGGAGCGTTGTGTCCAAATTCTCCTGAATTTCTACGTTTTCTGAGTCCTCGGCTGTCAATTCTGACTCTCTCTGTTATCACCGCATTCTCCTCATTCTCTTGATTATCTATGATTTCTTTGTTGTCTCCTGAGGTTGCTTAATTTCTGCATTTTACGCCTTCACTGCAGTTTGTCTCCATTCTCCCTGTGTAATGGGTTGTGTCCACTTTCTCATTAATTTCTGCGTTCTTTGCGTTGTCTGCTCCCTTTTCTGACTCTCTGTGTTGTCAGCGCGTTCTGCACTTTCTCATCATGCTCTGCGTTTACTTCGTTGTTTTCTGTTTTTCATTAATTCCCGCGTTTTTTGCGTTTTCTGTTGTTTGCGCTGATACTCTCTGTTTACTGCGTTGTCTCCGAATTCTCCTGAACTTCTGCATTTTCTGCGTTCTCTGGTCTTTCTCCTTACTCTCTCTGTTATCAGTGCTTTCTCCTCTGTCTTATGATGCTCTGCGTTTCCTTCGTAGTTTTCTGTTTTTCCTTAATTTCTGCGATTTACACTCTCCCTGCTGTTTCTTGTCTCCTTCTCTTGTGTCCAAATTCTCCTGAATTTCTACGTTTTCTGAGTCCTCGGCTGTCAATTCTGACTCTCCCTGTTATCAACGCATTCTCCTCTTTCTCATGATTATCTAAGATTTCTTCGTTGTCTCCTGCTGTTGCTTAAATTCTGGGTTTTTCGCGTTCCCTGCAGTTTGTCCCGATTCCCTCTGTGTCCTGCGTTGTCTCCGCTTCCTCTTGAATTTCTGCGTTTGTTGCGTTGTCTGCTCCCTTTTCTGACTCTCTGTGTTGTCAGCCTTTTCTCCACTTTCTCATTATGCTCTGCGTTTACTTCGTTGTTTTCTGTTTTTCATTAATTCCCGCGTTTTTTGCCTTTTCTGTTGTTGGCCCTGATACTCTCTGTTTACTGCGTTGTCTCCGAATTCTCCTGAACTTCTGCATTTTCTGAGTTCTCTTGTCTTTCTCCTTACTCTCTTTGTTATCAGCGCTGTCTCCTCTTCTCATGATGCTCTACGTATCCTTCGTAGTTTTCTCTTTTTGCTTAATCTGCGTTTTACACTCTCCCTGCTGTTTCTTGTCTCCTTCTCTGTTTGGAGCATTGTGTCCAAATTCTCCTAAATTTCTACGTTTTCTGAGTCCTCGGCTGTCAATTCTGACTCTCTCTGTTATCACCGCAGTCTCCTCTTTCTCTTGATTATCTATGATTTCTTCTTTGTTTCCTGCCGTTGCTTAATTTCTGCGTTGTACGCGTTCTCTGCATTTTGTCCCGATTCTCTCTGTGTAATGCGTTGTCTCTGCTTTCTCGTGAATTTCTGCGTTCTTTGCGTTGTCTGCTCCATTTTCTGACTCTCTGTGTTGTCAGCGTGTTCTCCACTTTCTCATGATGCTCTGCGTATCCTTCGTTGTTTTCTGTATTTCATTAATTCCCGCGTTTTTTGCGTTTTCTGTTGTTTGCGCTGATACTCTCTGTTTACTGCGTTGTCTCAGAATTCTCCTGAACTTCTGCATTTTCTGCGTTCTCTGGTCTTTCTCCTTACTCTCTCTGTTATCAGCGCTTTCTCCTCTGTCTCATGATGCTCTGCGTTTCCTTCGTAGTTTTCTGTTTTTCCTTAATTTCTGCTATTTACACTCTCCCTGCTGTTTCTTGTCTCCTTCTCTGTTTGGAGCGTTGTGTCCAAATTCTCCTGAATTTCTACGTTTTCTGTGTCCTTGGCTGTCAATTCTGACTCTCTCTGCTATCACCACTTTCTCTTCTTTCTCATGATTATCTAAGATTTCTTCTTTGTCAACTGAGGTTGCTTAATTTCGGCGATTTACGCGTTCACTGCAGTTTGTCCCGATTCTCTCTGTGTAATGCGTTGTCTCTGCTTTCTCGTGAATTTTTGCGTTCTTTGCGTTGTCTGCTCCATTTTCTGACTCTCTGTGTTGTCAGCACATTCTCCACTTTCTCATTATGCTCTGCGTTTACTTCGTTGTTTTCTGTTTTTCATTAATACCCGCGTTTTTGCGTTTTCTCTTGTTTGCCCTGATACTCTCTGTTTACTGCGTTGTCTCAAAATTCTCCTGAACTTCTGCATTTTCTGCCTTCTATGGCCTTTCTCCTTACTCTCTCTGTTATCAGCGCTTTCTCCTCTGTCTCATGATTCTCTGCGTATCCTTCGTAGTTTTCTGTTTTTCCTTAATTTCTGCTATTTACACTCTCCCTGCTGTTTCTTGTCTCCTTCTCTGTTTGGAGCGTTGTGTCCAAATTCTCCTGAATTTCTACGTTTTCTGTGTCCTTGGCTGTCAATTCTGACTCTCTCTGCTATCACCACTTTCTCTTCTTTCTCATGATTATCTAAGATTTCTTCTTTGTCAACTGAGGTTGCTTAATTTCGGCGATTTACGCGTTCACTGCAGTTTGTCCCGATTCTCTCTGTGTAATGCGTTGTCTCTGCTTTCTCGTGAATTTTTGCGTTCTTTGCGTTGTCTGCTCCATTTTCTGACTCTCTGTGTTGTCAGCACATTCTCCACTTTCACACTATGCTCTGCGTTTACTTAGTTGTTTTCTGTTTTTCATTAATACCCGCGTTTTTGCGTTTTCTCTTGTTTGCCCTGATACTCTCTGTTTACTGCGTTGTCTCAGAATTCTCCTGAACTTCTGCATTTTCTGCCTTCTATGGCCTTTCTCCTTACTCTCTCTGTTATCAGCGCTTTCTCCTCTGTCTCATGATTCTCTGCGTATCCTTCGTAGTTTTCTGTTTTTGCTTAATTTCTGCGATTTACACTCTCCCTGCTGTTTCTTGTCTCCTTCTCTGTTTGGAGCGTTCTGTCCAAATTCTCCTAAATTTCTACGTTTTCTGAGTCCTCTGCTGTCAATTCTGACTCTCTCTGTTATCACCGCAGTCTCCTCTTTCTCTTGATTATCTATGATTTCTTCTTTTTCTCCTGCTGTTGCTTAATTTCTGCATTTTTCGCGTTCCCTGCAGTTTTGTCCAGATTCCCTCTGTGTCCTGCGTTGTCTCCGCTACCTCTTGAATTTCTGCGTTCGTTGCGTTTTCTGCTCCCTTTTCTGACTCTCTGTGTTGTCAGCCTTTTGTCCACTTTCTCATTATGCTCTGCGTTTACTTCGTTGTTTTCTGTTTTTCATTAATTCCCGCGTTTTTTGCGTTTTCTGTTGTTTGCCCTGATACTCTCTGTCTACTGCCTTGTCTCCGAATTCTCCTGAACTTCTGCATTTTCTGCGTTCTCTGGTCTTTCTCCTTACTCTCTCTGTTATCAGCGCTTTCTCCTCTTCTCATGATGCTCTGCGTTTCCTTCGTAGTTTTCTGTTTTTGCTTAATTTCTGCGATTTACACTCTCCCTGCTGTTTCTTGTCTCCTTCTCTGTTTGGAGCGTTGTGTCCAAATTCTCCTGAATTTCAAAGTTTTCAGAGTCCTCGGCTGTCAATTCTGACTCTCTCTGTTATCACCGCAGTCTCCTCTTTCTCATGATTATCTATGGTTCCTCCGTTGTCTCCTGATGTTGCTTAATTTCTGCGTTTTACGCATTCTCTGCATTTTGTCCCGATTCCCTCTGTGTACTGCGTTGTCTCCGCTTCCTCTTGAATTTCTGCGTTCTTTGCATTGTCTGCTTCTTTTTCTGACTCTCTGTGTTGTCAGCGCGTTCTCCACGTTCTCATTGTGCACTGCGTTTACTTCGCTGTTTTTTGTTTTTCATTAATTCCCGCGTTTTTTGCGTTTTCTGTTGTTTGCCCTGATACTCTCTGTTTACTGCGTTGTCTCTGAATTCTCCTGAACTTCTGCATTTACTGCGTTCTCTGGTCTTTCTCCGTACTCTCTCTGTTATCAGCGCTTTCTCCTCTTCTCATGATGCTCTGCGATTCTATCGTAGTTTTCTGTTTTTGCTTAATCTGCGTTTTACCCTCTCCCTGCTGTTTCTTGTCTCCTTTTCTGTTTGGAGCGTTGTGTCCAAATTCTCCTGAATTTCTACGTTTTCTGAGTCCTCGGCTGTCAATTCTGACTCTCTCTGTTATCAACGCATTCTCCTCTTTCTCATGATTATCTATGATTTCTTCGTTGTTTCCTGCTGTTGCTTAATTTCTGCGTTTTACGTGTTCTCTGCAGTTTGTCCCGATTCCCTCTGTGTACTGCATTGTCTCTGCTTCCTCTTGAATTCCTGCGTTCTTTGCGTTGTCTGCTCCCTTGTCTGACTCTGTGTTGTCAGCACGTTCTCCACTTTCTCATTATGCTCTGCGTTTACTTCGTTGTTTTCTGTTTTTCATTAATTCCCGCGTTTTTTGCGTTTTCTCTTGTTTGCCCTGATACTCTCTGTCTACTGCCTTGTCTCCGAATTCTCCTGAACTTCTGCATTTTCTGCGTTCTCTAGTCTTTCTCCTTACTCTCTCTGTTATCAGCGCTTTCTCCTCTGTCTCATGATGCTCTGCGTTTCCTTCGTAGTTTTCTGTTTTTGCTTAATTTCTGCGATTTACACTCTCCCTGCTGTTTCTTGTCTCCTTCTCTGTTTGGAGCGTTGTGTCCAAATTCTCCTGAATTTCTACGTTTTCAGAGTCCTCGGCTGTCAATTCTGACTCTCTCTGTTATCACCGCAGTCTCCTCTTTCTCATGATTATCTATGATTCCTCCGTTGTCTCCTGATGTTGCTTAATTTCTGCGTTTTACGCATTCTCTGCATTTTGTCCCGATTCCCTCTGTGTACTGCGTTGTCTCCGTTTCCTCTTGAATTTCTGCGTTCTTTGCATTGTCTGCTTCTTTTTCTGACTCTCTGTGTTGTCAGCGCGTTCTCCACGTTCTCATTGTGCACTGCGTTTACTTCGTTGTTTTTTGTTTTTCATTAATTCCCGCGTTTTTTGCGTTTTCTGTTGTTTGCCCTGATACTCTCTGTTTACTGCGTTGTCTCTGAATTCTCCTGAACTTCTGCATTTTCTGCGTTCTCTGGTCTTTCTCCTTACTCTCTCTGTTATCAGCGCTTTCTCCTCTGTCTCATGATGCTCTGCGTTTCCTTCGTAGTTTTCTGTTTTTCCTTAATTTCTGCTATTTACACTCTCCCTGCTGTTTCTTGTCTCCTTCTCTGTTTGGAGCGTTGTGTCCAAATTCTCCTGAATTTCTACGTTTTCTGTGTCCTTGGCTGTCAATTCTGACTCTCTCTGCTATCACCACTTTCTCTTCTTTCTCATGATTATCTAAGATTTCTTCGTTGTCAACTGAGGTTGCTTAATTTCGGCGATTTACGCGTTCACTGCAGTTTGTCCCGATTCTCTGTGTGTAATGCGTTGTCTCTGCTTTCTCGTGAATTTTTGCGTTCTTTGCGTTGTCTGCTCCATTTTCTGACTCTCTGTGTTGTCAGCACATTCTCCACTTTCTCATTATGCTCTGCGTTTACTTCGTTGTTTTCTGTTTCTCATTAATACCCGCGTTTTTGCGTTTTCTCTTGTTTGCGCTGATACTCTCTGTTTACTGCGTTGTCTCAGAATTCTCCTGAACTTCTGCATTTTCTGCGTTCTATGGCCTTTCTCCTTACTCTCTCTGTTATCAGCGCTTTCTCCTCTGTCTCATGATTCTCTGCGTATCCTTCGTAGTTTTCTGTTTTTGCTTAATTTCTGTGATTTACACTCTCCCAGCTGTTTCTTGTCTCCTTCTCTGTTTGGAGCGTTCTGTCCAAATTCTCCTAAATTTCTACGTTTTCTGAGTCCTCTGCTGTCAATTCTGACTCTCTCTGTTATCACCGCAGTCTCCTCTTTCTCTTGATTATCTATGATTTCTTCTTTGTCTCCTGCTGTTGCTTAATTTCTGCATTTTTCGCGTTCCCTGCAGTTTTGTCCAGATTCCCTCTGTGTCCTGCGTTGTCTCCGCTACCTCTTGAATTTCTGCGTTCTTTGCGTTTTCAGCTCCCTTTTCTGACTCTCTGTGTTGTCAGCCTTTTCTCCACTTTCTCATTATGCTCTGCGTTTACTTCGTTGTTTTCTGTTTTTCATTAATTCCCGCGTTTTTTGCGTTTTCTGTTGTTTGCCCTGATACTCTCTGTCTACTGCCTTGTCTCCGAATTCTCCTGAACTTCTGCATTTTCTGCGTTCTCTGGTCTTTCTCCTTACTCTCTCTGTTATCAGCGCTTTCTCCTCTTCTCATGATGCTCTGCGTTTCCTTCGTAGTTTTCTGTTTTTGCTTAATTTCTGCGATTTACACTCTCCCTGCTGTTTCTTGTCTCCTTCTCTGTTTGGAGCGTTGTGTCCAAATTCTCCTGAATTTCTAAGTTTTCAGAGTCCTCGGCTGTCAATTCTGACTCTCTCTGTTATCACCGCAGTCTCCTCTTTCTCATGATTATCTATGGTTCCTCCATTGTCTCCTGATGTTGCTTAATTTCTGCGTTTTACGCATTCTCTGCATTTTGTCCCGATTCCCTCTGTGTACTGCGTTGTCTCCGCTTCCTCTTGAATTTCTGCGTTCTTTGCATTGTCTGCTTCTTTTTCTGACTCTCTGTGTTGTCAGCGCGTTCTCCACGTTCTCATTGTGCACTGCGTTTACTTCGCTGTTTTTTGTTTTTCATTAATTCCCGCGTTTTTTGCGTTTTCTGTTGTTTGCCCTGATACTCTCTGTTTACTGCGTTGTCTCTGAATTCTCCTGAACTTCTGCATTTACTGCGTTCTCTGGTCTTTCTCCGTACTCTCTCTGTTATCAGCGCTTTCTCCTCTTCTCATGATGCTCTGCGATTCTATCGTAGTTTTCTGTTTTTCCTTAATCTGCGTTTTACCCTCTCCCTGCTGTTTCTTGTCTCCTTTTCTGTTTGGAGCGTTGTGTCCAAATTCTCCTGAATTTCTACGTTTTCTGAGTCCTCGGCTGTCAATTCTGACTCTCTCTGTTATCAACGCATTCTCCTCTTTCTCATGATTATCTATGATTTCTTCGTTGTTTCCTGCTGTTGCTTAATTTCTGCGTTTTACGTGTTCTCTACAGTTTGTCCCGATTCCCTCTGTGTACTGCGTTTCTCTGCTTCCTCTTGAATTCCTGCGTTCTTTGCGTTGTCTGCTCCCTTGTCTGACTCTGTGTTGTCAGCACGTTCTCCACTTTCTCATTATGCTCTGCGTTTACTTCGTTGTTTTCTGTTTTTCATTAATTCCCGCGTTTTTTGCGTTTTCTGTTGTTTGCCCTGATATTCTCTGTTTACTGCGTTGTCTCCAAATTCTCCTGAACTTCTGCATTTTCTGCGTTCTCCGGTCTTTCTCCTTACTCTCTCTGTTATCAGCGCTTTCTCCTCTTCTCATGATGCTCTGCGATTCCTTCGTAGTTTTCTGTTTTTGCTTAATCTGCGTTTTACACTCTCCCTTCTGTTTCTTGTCTCTTCCTCTCTTTGGAGCGTTGTGTCCAAATTCTCCTGAATTTCTACGTTTTCTGAGTCCTCGGCTGTCAATTCTGACTCTCTCTGCTATCAACGCATTCTCCTCTTTCTCTTGATTATCTATGATTTCTTCTTTGTCTCCTGCTGTTGCTTAATTTCTGCGTTTTACGCGTTCTCTGCATTTTGTCCCGATTCTCTCTGTGTAATGCGTTGTCTCTGCTTTCTCATGAATTTCTGCGTTCTTTGCATTGTCTGCTCTATTTTCTGACTCTCTGTGTTGTCAGCGCGTTCTCCACTTTCTAATTATGCTCTGCGTTTACTTCGTTGTTTTCTGTTTTTCATTTATTCCCGCGTTTTTGCGTTTTCTCTTGTTTGCGCTGATACTCTCTGTTTACTGCGTTGTCTCAGAATTCTCCTGAACTTCTGCATTTTCTGCGTTCTCTGGTCTTTCTCCTTACTCTCTCTGTTATCAGCGCTTTCACCTCTGTCTCATGATGCTCTGCGTTTGGTTCGTAGTTTTCTGTTTTTCCTTAATTTCTGCGATTTACACTCTCCCTGCTGTTTCTTGTCTCCTTCTCTGTTTGGAGCGTTGTGTCCAAATTCTCCTGAATTTCTACGTTTTCTGAGTCCTCGGCTGTCAATTCTGACTCTCTCTGTTATCAACGCATTCTCCTCTTTCTCATGATTATCTATGATTTCTTCGTTGTTTCCTGCTGTTGCTTAATTTCTGCGTTTTACGTGTTCTCTGCAGTTTGTCCCGATTCCCTCTGTGTACTGCATTGTCTCTGCTTCCTCTTGAATTCCTGCGTTCTTTGCGTTGTCTGCTCCCTTGTCTGACTCTGTGTTGTCAGCACGTTCTCCACTTTCTCATTATGCTCTGCGTTTACTTCGTTGTTTTCTGTTTTTCATTAATTCCCGCGTTTTTTGCGTTTTCTGTTGTTTGCCCTGATATTCTCTGTTTACTGCGTTGTCTCCAAATTCTCCTGAACTTCTGCATTTTCTGCGTTCTCCGGTCTTTCTCCTTACTCTCTCTGTTATCAGCGCTTTCTCCTCTTCTCATGATGCTCTGCGATTCCTTCGTAGTTTTCTGTTTTTGCTTAATCTGCGTTTTACACTCTCCCTTCTGTTTCTTGTCTCTTCCTCTCTTTGGAGCGTTGTGTCCAAATTCTCCTGAATTTCTACGTTTTCTGAGTCCTCGGCTGTCAATTCTGACTCTCTCTGCTATCAACGCATTCTCCTCTTTCTCTTGATTATCTATGATTTCTTCTTTGTCTCCTGCTGTTGCTTAATTTCTGCGTTTTACGCGTTCTCTGCATTTTGTCCCGATTCTCTCTGTGTAATGCGTTGTCTCTGCTTTCTCATGAATTTCTGCGTTCTTTGCGTTGTCTGCTCTATTTTCTGACTCTCTGTGTTGTCAGCGCGTTCTCCACTTTCTAATTATGCTCTGCGTTTACTTCGTTGTTTTCTGTTTTTCATTTATTCCCGCGTTTTTGCGTTTTCTCTTGTTTGCGCTGATACTCTCTGTTTACTGCGTTGTCTCAGAATTCTCCTGAACTTCTGCATTTTCTGCGTTCTCTGGTCTTTCTCCTTACTCTCTCTGTTATCAGCGCTTTCACCTCTGTCTCATGATGCTCTGCGTTTGGTTCGTAGTTTTCTGTTTTTCCTTAATTTCTGCGATTTACACTCTCCCTGCTGTTTCTTGTCTCCTTCTCTGTTTGGAGCGTTGTGTCCAAATTCTCCTGAATTTCTACGTTTTCTGAGTCCTCGGCTGTCAATTTTGACTGTCTCTGCTATCACCGCATTCTCCTCTTTCTCATGATTATCTAAGATTACTTCTTTGTCAACTGAGGTTGCTTAATTTCGGCGATTTACGCGTTCACTGCAGTTTCTCCCGATTCTCTCTGTGTAATGCGTTGTCTCTGCTTTCTCGTGAATTTTTCCTTCTTTGCGTTGTTTGCTCCATTTTCTGACTCTCTGTGTTGTCAGCGCGTTCTCCACTTTCTCATTATGCTCTGCGTTTACTTCATTGTTTTCTGTTTTTCATTAATTCCCGCGTTTTTTGCGTTTTCTGTTGTTTGCCCTGATACTCTCTGTTTACTGCGTTGTCTCCGAATTCTCCTGAACTTCTGCATTTTCTGCGTTCTCTGGTCTTTCTCCTTACTCTCTCTGTTATCAGCGCTTTCTCCTCTTCTCATGATGCTCTGCGTATCCTTCGTAGTTTTCTGTTTTTGCTTAATCTGCGTTTTACACTCTCCCTGCTGTTTCTTGTCTCCTTCTCTGTTTGGAGCGTTGTGTCCAAATTCTCCTGAATTTCTACGTTTTCTGAGTCCTCGGCTGTCAATTCTGACTCTATCTGCTATCAAGGCATTCTCCTCTTTCTCTTGATTATCTATGATTTCTTCTTTGTCTCCTGCTGTTGCTTAATTTCTGCGTTTTACGCGTTCTCTGCATTTTTTCCCGATTCTCTCTGTGTAATGCTTTGTCTCTGCTTTCTCGTGAATTTCTGCGTTCTTTGCGTTGTCTGCTCCATTTTCTGACTCTCTGTGTTGTCAGCGCGTTCTCCACTTTCTCATTATGCTCTGCGTTTACTTTGTTGTTTTCTGTTTTTCATTAATTCCCGCGTTTTTGCGTTTTCTCTTGTTTGCGCTGATACTCTCTGTTTACTGCGTTGTCTCCGAATTCTCCTGAACTTCTGCATTTTCTGCGTTCTCTGGTCTTTCTCCTTTCTCTCTCTGTTATCAGCGCTTTCTCCTCTGTCTCATGATTCTCTGCGTTTCCTTCGTAGTTTTCTGTTTTTGCTTAATATCTGCGATTTACACTCTCCCTGCTGTTTCTTGTCTCCTTCTCTGTTTGGAGCGTTGTGTCCAAATTCTCCTGAATTTCTACGTTTTCTGAGTCCTCGGCTGTCAATTCTGACTCTCCCTGTTATCAACGCATTCTCCTCTTTCTCATGATTATCTAAGATTTCTTCGTTGTCTCCTGCTGTTGCTTAATTTCTGCATTTTTCGCGTTCCCTGCAGTTTGTGCAGATTCCCTCAGTGTCCTGCGTTGTCTCCGCTACCTCTTGAATATCTGCGTTCGTTGTGTTTTCTGCTCCCTTTTCTGACTCTCTGTGTTGTCAGCCTTTTGTCCACTTTCTCATTATGTTCTGCGTTTACTTCGTTGTTTTCTGTTTTTCATTAATTCCCGCGTTTTTTGCGTTTTCTGTTGTTTGCCCTGATACTCTCTGTTTACTGCGTTGTTTCCGAACTCTCCTGAACTTCTGCATTTTCTGCGTTCTCTGGTCTTTCTCCTTACTCTCTGTTATCAGCGCTTTCTCCTCTTCTCATGATGCTCTGCGTATCCTTCGTAGTTTTCTGTTTTTGCTTAATCTGCGTTTTACACTCTCCCTGCTGTTTCTTGTCTCCTTCTCTGTTTGGAGCGTTGTGTCCAAATTCTCCTGAATTTCTACGTTTTCTGAGTCCTCGGCTGTCAATTCTGACTCTCTCTGCTATCAAGGCATTCTCCTCTTTCTCTTGATGATCTATGATTTCTTCTTTGTCTCCTGCTGTTGCTTAATTTCTGCGTTTTACCCGTTCTCTGCATTTTGTCCCGATTCTCTCTGAGTAATGCGTTGTCTCTGCTTTCTCGTGAATTTCTGCGTTCTTTGCGTTGTCTGCTCCATTTTCTGACTCTCTGTGTTGTCAGCGCGTTCTCCACTTTCTCATTATGCTCTGCGTTTACTTCGTTGTTTTCTGTTTTTCATTAATTCCCGCGTTTTTTGCGTTTTCTGTTGTTTGCCCTGATACTCTCTGTTTACTGCGTTGTCTCCGAATTCTCCTGAACTTCTGAATTTTCTGCGATCTCTGGTCTTTCTCCTTACTCTCTCTGTTATCAGCGCTTTCTCCTCTTCTCATGATGCTCTGCGTATCCTTCGTAGTTTTCTGTTTTTGCTTAATCTGCGTTTTACACTCTCCCTGCTGTTTCTTGTCTCCTTCTCTGTTTGGAGCGTGGTGTCCAAATTCTCCTGAATTTCTACGTTTTCTGAGTCCTCGGCTGTCAATTCTGTCTCTCTGTGTTATCACCGCATTCTCCTCTTTCTCATGATTATCTAAGATTTCTTTGTTGTCTCCTGAGGTTGCTTAATTTCTGCATTTTACGCCTTCACTGCAGTTTGTCTCCATTCTCCCTGTGTAATGGGTTGTCTCCACTTTCTCATGAATTTCTGCGTTCTTTGCGTTGTCTGCTCCCTTTTCTGACTCTCTGTGTTGTCTGCGCGTTCTCCACTTTCTCATTATGCTCTGCGTTTACTTCGTTGTTTTATGTATTTCATTAATTCCCGCGTTTTTTGCGTTTTCTGTTGTTTGCGCTGATACTCTCTGTTTACTGCATTGTCTCAGAATTCTCCTGAACTTCTGCATTTTCTGCGTTCTCTGGTCTTTCTCCTTACTCTCTCTGTTATCAGCGCTTTCTCCTCTGTCTCATGATGCTCTGCGTTTCCTTCGTAGTTTTCTGTTTTTTCCTTAATTTCTGCGATTTACACTCTCCCTGCTGTTTCTTGTCTCCTTCTCTGTTTGGAGCGTTGTGTCCAAATTCTCCTGAATTTCTACGTTTTCTGAGTCCTCGTCTGTCAATTCTGACTCTCTCTGCTATCAACGCATTCTCCTCTTTCTCTTGATTATCTATGATTTCTTCTTTGTCTCCTGCTGTTGCTTAATTTCTGCGTTTTACGCGTTCTCTGCATTTTGTCCCGATTCTCTCTGTGTAATGCGTTGTCTCTGCTTTCTCATGAATTTCTGCGTTCTTTGCGTTGTCTGCTCTATTTTCTGACTCTCTGTGTTGTCAGCGCGTTCTCCACTTTCTAATTATGCTCTGCGTTTACTTCGTTGTTTTCTGTTTTTCATTAATTCCCGCGTTTTTGCGTTTTCTCTTGTTTGCGCTGATACTCTCTGTTTACTGCGTTGTCTGCGAATTCTCCTGAACTTCTGCATTTTCTGCGTTCTCTGGTCTTTCTCCTTACTCTCTCTGTTATCAGCGCTTTCTCCTCTGTCTCATGATTCTCTGCGTTTCCTTCGTAGTTTTCTGTTTTTGCTTAATTTCTGCAATTTACACTCTCCCTGCTGTTTCTTGTCTCCTTCTCTGTTTGGAGTGTTGTGTCCAAATTCTCCTGAATTTCTACGTTTTCTGAGTCCTCGGCTGTCAATTCTGACTCTCTCTGTTATCACCGCATTCTCCTCTTTCTCATGATTATCTAAGATTTCTTTGTTGTCTCCTGAGGTTGCTTAATTTCTGCATTTTACGCCTTCACTGCAGTTTGTCTGCATTCTCCCTGTGTAATGTGTTGTCTCCACTTTCTCATGAATTTCTGCGTTCTTTGCGTTGTCTGCTCCCTTTTCTGACTCTCTGTGTTGTCAGCGCGTTCTCCACTTTCTCATTATGCTCTGCGTTTACTTCGTTGTTTTCTGTATTTCATTAATTCCCGCTTTTTTTGCGTTTTCTGTTGTTTGCGCTGATACTCTCTGTTTACTGCGTTGTCTCAGAATTCTCCTGAACTTCTGCATTTTCTGCGTTCTCTGGTCTTTCTCCTTACTCTCTCTGTTATCAGCGCTTTCTCCTCTGTCTCATGATGCTCTGCGTTTGGTTCGTAGTTCTCTGTTTTTCCTTAATTTCTGCGATTTACACTCTCCCTGCTGTTTCTTGTCTCCTTCTCTGTTTGGAGCGTTGTGTCCAAATTCTCCTGAATTTCTACGTTTTCTGAGTCCTCGGCTGTCAATTCTGACTCTCTCTGCTATCACCGCATTCTCTTCTTTCTCATGATTATCTAAGATTTTTTCTTTGTTAACTGAGGTTGCTTAATTTCGGCGATTTACGCGTTCACTGCAGTTTGTCCCGAATCCCTCTGTGTAATGCGTTGTCTCTGCTTTCTCGTGAATTTTTGCGTTCTTTGCGTTGTCTGCTCCATTTTCTGACTCTCTGTGTTGTCAGGACGTTCTCCACTTTCTCATTATGCTCTGCGTTTACTTCGTTGTTTTCTGTTTTTCATTAATTCCCGAGTTTTTGCGTTTTCTCTTGTTTGCGCTGATACTCTCTGTTTACTGCGTTGTCTCCGAATTCTCCTGAACTTCTGCATTTTCTGCGTTTTCTGGTCTTTCTCCTTATTCTCTCTGTTATCAGCGCTTTCTCCTCTGTCTCATGATTCTCTGCGTTTCCTTCGTAGTTTTCTGTTTTTGCTTAATTTCTGCGATTTACACTCTCCCTGCTGTTTCTTGTCTCATTCTCTGTTTGGAGCGTTGTGTCCAAATTCTCCTGAATTTCTACGTTTTCTGAGTCCTCGGCTGTCAATTCTGACTCTCTCTGTTATCACCGCATTCTCCTCTTTCTCATGATTATCTAAGATTTCTTTGTTGTCTCCTGAGGTTGCTTAATTTCTGCATTTTACGCCTTCACTGCAGTTTGTCTCCATTCTCCCTGTGTAATGTGTTGTCTCCACTTTCTCATGAATTTCTGCGTTCTTTGCGTTGTCTGCTCCCTTTTGTGACTCTCTGTGTGGTCAGCGCGTTCTCCACTTTCTCATTATGCTCTGCGTTTACTTCGTTGTATTCTGTATTTCATTAATTCCCGCGTTTTTTGCGTTTTCTGTTGTTTGCGCTGATACTCTGTCTTTACTGCGTTGTCTCAGAATTCTCCTGAACTTCTGCATTTTCTGCGATCCCTGGTCTTTCTCCTTACTCTCTCTGTTATCAGCGCTTTCTACTCTGTCTCATGATGCTCTGCGTTTCCTTCGTAGTTTTCTGTTTTTCCTTAATTTCTGCGATTTACACTCTCCCTGCTGTTTCTTGTCTCCTTCTCTGTTTGGAGCGTTGTGTCCAAATTCTCCTGAATTTCTACTTTTTCTGAGTCCTCGGCTGTCAATTCTGAATCTCCCTGTTATCAACGCAGTCTCCTCTTTCTCATGATTATCTAAGATTTCTTCTTTGTCTCCTGCTGTTGCTTAATTTCTGCATTTTTGCGTTCCCTGCAGTTTGTCCAGATTCCCTCAGTGTCCTGCGTTGTCTCCGCTACCTCTTGAATTTCTGCGTTCGTTGCGTTTTCTGCTCCTTTTTCTGACTCTCTGTGTTGTCAGCCTTTTGTCCACTTTCTCATTATGTTCTGCGTTTACTTCGTTGTTTTCTGTTTTTCATTAATTCCCGCGTTTTTTGCGTTTTCTGTTGTTTGCCCTGATACTCTCTGTTTACTGCGTTGTCTCCGAATTCTCCTGAACTTCTGCATTTTCTGCGTTCTCTGGTCTTTCTCCTTACTCTCTCTGTTATCAGCGCTTTCTCCTCTTCTCTTGATGCTCTGCGTATCCTTCGTAGTTTTCTGTTTTTGCTTAATTTCTGCGATTTACACTCTCCCTGCTGTTTCTTGTCTCCTTCTCTGTTTGGAGCGTTGTGTCCAAATTCTCCTGAATTTCTACGTTTTCTGAGTCCTCTGCTGTCAATTCTGACTCTCTCTGTTATCACCACAGTCTCCTCTTTCTCTTGATGATCTATGATTTCTTCTTTGTCTCCTGCTGTTGCTTAATTTCTGCGTTTTACCCGTTCTCTGCATTTTGTCCCGATTCTCTCTGAGTAATGCGTTGTCTCTGCTTTCTCGTGAATTTCTGCGTTCTTTGCGTTGTCTGCTCCATTTTCTGACTCTCTGTGTTGTCAGCGCGTTCTCCACTTTCTCATTATGCTCTGCGTTTACTTCGTTGTTTTCTGTTTTTCATTAATTCCCGCGTTTTTGCGTTTTCTCTTGTTTGCGCTGATACTCTCTGTTTACTGCGTTGTCTGCGAATTCTCCTGTACTTCTGCATTTTCTGCGTTCTCTGGTCTTTCTCCTTATTCTCTCTGTTATCAGCGCTTTCTCCTCTGTCTCATGATTCTCTGCGTTTCCTTCGTAGTTTTCTGTTTTTGCTTAATTTCTGCGATTTACACTCTCCCTGCTGTTTCTTGTCTCCTTCTCTGTTTGGAGCGTTGTGTCCAAATTCTCCTGAATTTCTACGTTTTCTGAGTCCTCGGCTGTCAATTCTGACTCTCTCTGTTATCACCGCATTCTCCTCTTTCTCATGATTATCTAAGAGTTCTTTGTTGTCTCCTGAGGTTGCTTAATTTCTGCATTTTACGCCTTCACTGCAGTTTGTCTCCATTCTCCCTGTGTAATGGGTTGTCTCCACTTTCTCATGAATTTATGCGTTCTTTGCATTGTCTGCTCCCTTTTCTGACTCTCTGTGTTGTCAGCGCGTTCTCCACTTTCTCATTATGCTCTGCGTTTACTTCGTTGTTTTCTGTATTTCATTAATTCCCGCGTTTTTTGCGTTTTCTGTTGTTTGCGCTGATACTCTCTGTTTACTGCGTTGTCTCAGAATTCTCCTAATCTTCTGCATTTTCTGCGTTCTCTGGTCTTTCTCCTTACTCTCTCTGTTATCAGCGTTTTCTCCTCTGTCTCATGATGCTCTGCGTTTCATTTGTAGTTTTCTGTTTTTTTCTTAATTTCTGCGATTTACAGTCTCCCTGCTGTTTCTTGTCTCCTTCTCTGTTTGGAGGGTTGTGACCAAATTCTCCTTAATTTCTACGTTTTCTGAGTCCTCGGCTGTCAATTCTGACTCTCTCTGCTATCAACGCATTCTCCTCTTTCTCTTGATTATCTATGATTTCTTCTTTGTCTCCTGCTGTTGCTTAATTTCTGCGTTTTACGCGTTCTCTGCATTTTGTCCCGATTCTCTCTGTGTAATGCGTTGTCTCTGCTTTCTCATGAATTTCTGCGTTCTTTGCGTTGTCTGCTCTATTTTCTGACTCTCTGTGTTGTCAGCGCGTTCTCCACTTTCTAATTATGCTCTGCGTTTACTTCGTTGTTTTCTGTTTTTCATTTATTCCCGCGTTTTTGCGTTTTCTCTTGTTTGCGCTGATACTCTCTGTTTACTGCGTTGTCTCAGAATTCTCCTGAACTTCTGCATTTTCTGCGTTCTCTGGTCTTTCTCCTTACTCTCTCTGTTATCAGCGGTTTCACCTCTGTCTCATGATGCTCTGCGTTTGGTTCGTAGTTTTCTGTTTTTCCTTAATTTCTGCGATTTACACTCTCCCTGCTGTTTCTTGTCTCCTTCTCTGTTTGGAGCGTTGTGTCCAAATTCTCCTGAATTTCTACGTTTTCTGAGTCCTCGGCTGTCAATTTTGACTGTCTCTGCTATCACCGCATTCTCCTCTTTCTCATGATTATCTAAGATTACTTCTTTGTCAACTGAGGTTGCTTAATTTCGGCGATTTACGCGTTCACTGCAATTTCTCCCGATTCTCTCTGTGTAATGCGTTGTCTCTGCTTTCTCGTGAATTTTTGCGTTCTTTGCGTTGTCTGCTCCATTTTCTGACTCTCTGTGTTGTCAGCACGTTCTCCACTTTCTCATTATGCTCTGCGTTTACTTCGTTGTTTTCTGTTTTTCATTAGTACCCGCGTTTTTGCGTTTTCTCTTGTTTGCGCTGATACTCTCTGTTTACTGCATTGTCTCCGAATTCTCCTGAACTTCTGCATTTTCTGCGTTCTCTGGTCTTTCTCCTTACTCCCTCTGTTATCAGCGCTTTCTCCTCTGTCTCATGATGCTCTGCGTTTCCTTCGTAGTTTTCTGTTTTTGCTTAATTTCTGCGATTTACACTCTCCCTGCTGTTTCTTGTCTCCTTCTCTGTTTGGAGCGTTGTGTCCAAATTCTCCTGAATTTCTACGTTTTCTGAGTCCTCGGCTGTCAATTCTGACTCTCCCTGTTATCAACGCATTCTCCTCTTTCTCATGATTATCTAAGATTTCTTCGTTGTCTCCTGCTGTTGCTTAATTTCTGCATTTTTCGCGTTCCCTGCAGTTTGTCCAGATTCCCTCAGTGTCCTGCGTTGTCTCCGCTACCTCTTGAATTTCTGCGTTCATTGCGTTTTCTGCTCCCTTTTCTGACTCTCTGTGTTGTCAGCCTTTTGTCCACTTTCTCATTATGCTCTGCGTTTACTTCGTTGTTTTCTGTTTTTCATTAATTCCCGCGTTTTTTGCGTTTTCTGTTGTTTGCCCTGATACTCTCTGTTTACTGCGTTGTCTCCGAATTCTCCTGAACTTCTGCATTTTCTGCGTTCTCTGGTCTTTCTCCTTACTCTCTCTGTTATCAGCGCTTTCTCCTCTTCTCATGATGCTCTGCGTATCCTTCGTAGTTTTCTGTTTTTGCTTAATCTGCGTTTTACACTCTCCCTGCTGTTTCTTGTCTCCTTCTCTGTTTGGAGCGTTGTGTCCAAATTCTCCTGAATTTCTACGTTTTCTGAGTCCTCGGCTGTCAATTCTGACTCTATCTGCTATCAAGGCATTCTCCTCTTTCTCTTGATTATCTATGATTTCTTCTTTGTCTCCTGCTGTTGCTTAATTTCTGCGTTTTACGCGTTCTCTGCATTTTTTCCCGATTCTCTCTGTGTAATGCTTTGTCTCTGCTTTCTCGTGAATTTCTGCGTTCTTTGCGTTGTCTGCTCCCTTTTCTGACTCTCTGTGTTGTCAGCGCGTTCTCCACTTTCTCATTATGCTCTGCGTTTACTTTGTTGTTTTCTGTTTTTCATTAATTCCCGCGTTTTTGCGTTTTCTCTTGTTTGCGCTGATACTCTCTGTTTACTGCGTTGTCTCCGAATTCTCCTGAACTTCTGCATTTTCTGCGTTCTCTGGTCTTTCTCCTTTCTCTCTCTGTTATCAGCGCTTTCTCCTCTGTCTCATGATTCTCTGCGTTTCCTTCGTAGTTTTCTGTTTTTGCTTAATATCTGCGATTTACACTCTCCCTGCTGTTTCTTGTCTCCTTCTCTGTTTGGAGCGTTGTGTCCAAATTCTCCTGAATTTCTACGTTTTCTGAGTCCTCGGCTGTCAATTCTGACTCTCTCTGTTATCACCGCATTCTCCTCTTTCTCATGATTATCTAAGAGTTCTTTGTTGTCTCCTGAGGTTGCTTAATTTCTGCATTTTACGCCTTCACTGCAGTTTGTCTCCATTCTCCCTGTGTAATGGGTTGTCTCCACTTTCTCATGAATTTATGCGTTCTTTGCATTGTCTGCTCCCTTTTCTGACTCTGTGTTGTCAGCGCGTTCTCCACTTTCTCATTATGCTCTGCGTTTTCTTCGTTGTTTTCTGTATTTCATTAATTCCCGCGTTTTTTGCGTTTTCTGTTGTTTGCGCTGATACTCTCTGTTTACTGCGTTGTCTCAGAATTCTCCTAATCTTCTGCATTTTCTGCGTTCTCTGGTCTTTCTCCTTACTCTCTCTGTTATCAGCGTTTTCTCCTCTGTCTCATGATGCTCTGCGTTTCATTTGTAGTTTTCTGTTTTTTTCTTAATTTCTGCGATTTACAGTCTCCCTGCTGTTTCTTGTCTCCTTCTCTGTTTGGAGCGTTGTGTCCAAATTCTCCTGAATTTCTACGTTTTCTGAGTCCTCGGCTGTCAATTTTGACTGTCTCTGCTATCACCGCATTCTCCTCTTTCTCATGATTATCTAAGATTTCTTCTTTGTCAACTGAGGTTGCTTAATTTCGGCGATTTACGCGTTCACTGCCGTTTCTCCCGATTCTCTCTGTGTAATGCGTTGTCTCTGCTTTCTCGTGAATTTTTGCGTTCTTTGCGTTGTATGCTCCATTTTCTGACTCTCTGTGTTGTCAGCACGTTCTCCACTTTCTCATTATGCTCTGCGTTTACTTCGTTGTTTTCTGTTTTTCATTAGTACCCGCGTTTTTGCGTTTTCTCTTTTTTGCGCTGATACTCTCTGTTTACTGCGTTGTCTCCGAATTCTCCTGAACTTCTGCATTTTCTGCGTTCTCTGGTCTTTCTCCTTACTCCCTCTGTTATCAGCGCTTTCTCCTCTGTCTCATGATTCTCTGCGTTTCCTTCGTAGTTTTCTGTTTTTGCTTAATTTCTGCGATTTACACTCTCCCTGCTGTTTCTTGTCTCCTTCTCTGTTTGGAGCGTTGTGTCCAAATTCTCCTGAATTTCTACGTTTTCTGAGTCCTCGGCTGTCAATTCTGACTCTCCCTGTTATCAACGCATTCTCCTCTTTCTCATGATTATCTAAGATTTCTTCGTTGTCTCCTGCTGTTGCTTAATTTCTGCATTTTTCGCGTTCCCTGCAGTTTGTCCAGATTCCCTCTGTGTTCTGCGTTGTCTCCGCTACCTCTTGAATTTCTGCGTTCGTTGCGTTTTCTGCTCCCTTTTCTGACTCTCTGTGTTGTCAGCCTTTTGTCCACTTTCTCATTATGCTCTGCGTTTACTTCGTTGTTTTCTGTTTTTCATTAATTCCCGCGTTTTTTGCGTTTTCTGTTGTTTGCCCTGATACTCTCTGTTTACTGCCTTGTCTCAGAATTCTCCTTAACTTCTGCATTTTCTGCGTTCTCTGGTCTTTCTCCTTACTCTCTCTGTTATCAGCGCTTTCTCCTCTGTCTCATGATGCTCTGCGTTTCCTTCGTAGTTTTCTGTTTTTCCTTAATTTCTGCGATTTACACTCTCCCTGCTGTTTCTTGTCTCCTTCTCTGTTTGGAGCGTTGTGTCCAAATTCTCCTGAATTTCTACGTTTTCTGAGGACTCGGCTGTCAATTCTGACTCTCTCTGCTATCACCGCAATCTCTTCTTTCTCATGATTATCTAAGATTTCTTCTTTGTCAACTGTGGTTGCTTAATTTCGGCGATTTACGCGTTCACTGCAGTTTGTCCCGATTCTCTCTGTGTAATGCGTTGTCTCTGCTTTCTCGTGAATTTTTGCGTTCTTTGCGTTGTCTGCTCCCTTTTCTGACTCTCTGTGTTGTCAGCGCGTTCTCCACTTTCTCATTATGCTCTGCGTTTACTTCGTTGTTTTCTGTATTTCATTAATTCCCGCGTTTTTTGCGTTTTCTGTTGTTTGCGCTGATACTCTCTGTTTACTGCGTTGTCTCAGAATTCTCCTGAACTTCTGCATTTTCTGCGTTCTCTGGTCTTTCTCCTTACTCTCTCTGTTATCAGCGCTTTCTGCTCTGTCTCATGATTCTCTGCATTTCCTTCGTAGTTTTCTGTTTTTGCTTAATTTCTGCCATTTACACTCTCCCTGCTGTTTCTTGTCTCCTTCTCTGTTTGAAGCGTTGTGTCCAAATTTTCCTGAATTTCTACGTTTTCTCAGTCCTCGGCTGTCAATTCTGACTCTCTCTGTTATCACCGCATTCTCCTCTTTCTCATGATTATCTAAGATTTCTTTGTTGTCTCCTGAGGTTGCTTAATTTCTGCATTTTACGCCTTTACTGCAGTTTGTCCGATTCTCTCTGTGTAATGCGCTGTCTTTGCTTTCTCGTGAATTTCTGCGTTCCTTGCGTTGTCTGCTCCATTTTCTGACTCTCTGTGTTGTCAGCGCGTTCTCCACTTTCTGATTATGCTCTGCGTTTACTTCGTTGTTTTCTGTTTTTCATTAATTCCCGCGTTTTTGCGTTTTCTCTTGTTTACCCTGATACTCTCTGTTTACTGCGTTGTCTTCGAATTCTCCTGAACTTCTGCATTTTCTGCGTTCTCTGGTCTTTCTCCTTACTCTCTCTGTTATCAACGCTTTCTCCTCTTCTCATGGTGCTCTGCGTATCCTTCGTAGTTTTCTGTTTTTGCTTAATCTGCGTTTTACACTCTCCCTGCTGTTTCTTGTCTCCTTCTCTGTTTGGAGCGTTGTGTCTAAATTCTCCTAAATTTCTAAGTTTTCTGAGTCCTCTGCTGTCAATTCTGACTCTCTCTGTTATCACCGCAGTCTCCTCTTTCTCTTGATTATCTATGATTTCTTCTTTGTCTCCTGCTGTTGCTTAATTTCTGCGTTTTACGCGTTCTCTGCATTTTGTCCCGATTCTCTCTTTGTAATGCGTTGTCTCTGCTTTCTCTTGAATTTCTGCGTTCTTTGCGATGTCTGTTCCATTTTCTGACTCTCTGTGTTGTCAGCGCGTTCTCCACTTTCTAATTATGCTCTGCGTTTACTTCGTTGTTTTCTGTTTTTCATTAATTCCCGCGTTTTTGCGTTTTCTCTTGTTTGCGCTGATACTCTCTGTTTACTGCGTTGTCTTCGAATTCTCCTGAACTTCTGCATTTTCTGCGTTCTCTGGTCTTTCTCCTTACTCTGTCTGTTATCAGCGCTTTTTCCTCTGTCTCATGATTTTCTGCGTTTCCTTCGTAGTTTTCTGTTTTTGCTTAATTTCTGCGATTTACACTCTCCCTGCTGTTTCTTGTCTCCTTCTCTGTTTGGAGCGTTGTGTCCAAATTCTCCTGAATTTCTACGTTTTCTGAGTCCTCGGCTGTCAATTCTGACTCTCTCTGTTACCACCGCATTCTCCTCTTTCTCATGATTATCTAAGATTTCTTTGTTGTCTCCTGAGGTTGCTTAATTTCTGCATTTTACGCCTTCACTGCAGTTTGTCTCCATTCTCATTGTGTAATGGGTTGTCTCCAATTTCTCATGAATTTCTGCGTTCTTTCCGTTGTCTGCTCCCTTTTCTGACTCTCTGTGTTGTCAGCGCGTTTTCCACTTTCTCATTATGCTCTGCGTTTACTTCGTTGTTTTCTGTATTTTATTAATTCCCGCGTTTTTTGCGTTTTCTGTTGTTTGCGCTGATACTCTGTGTTTACTGCGTTTTCTCAGAATTCTCCTGAACTTCTGCATTTTGTGCGTTCTCTGGTCTTTCTCCTTATTCTCTCTGTTATCAGCGCTTTCTCCTCTGTCTCATGATGCTCTGCATTTCCTTCGTAGTTTTCTGTTTTTTCCTTAATTTCTGCGATTTACACTCTCCCTGCTGTTTCTTGTCTCCTTCTCTGTTTGGAGCGTTGTGTCCAAATTCTCCTGAATTTCTACGTTTTCTGAGTCCTCGGCTGTCAATTCTGACTCTCTCTGCTATCAACGCATTCTCCTCTTTCTCTTGATTATCTATGATTTCTTCTTTGTCTCCTGCTGTTGCTGAATTTCTGCGTTTTACGCGTTCTCTGCATTTTGTCCCGATTCTCTCTGTGTAATGCGTTGTCTCTGCTTTCTCGTGAATTTCTGCGTTCTTTGCGTTGTCTGCTCCATTTTCTGACTCTCTGTGTTGTAAGCGCGTTCTCCACTTTCTCATTATGCTCTGCATTTACTTCGTTGTTTTCTGTTTTTCCTTAATTGCCGCGTTTTTTGCGTTTTCTGTTGTTTGCGCTGATACTCTCTGTTTACTGCGTTGTCTCCGAATTCTCGTGAACTTCTGCATTTTCTGCGTTCTCTGGTCTTTCTCCTTACTCTCTCTGTTATCAGCGCTTTCTCCTCTGTCTCATGATTCTCTGCGTTTCCTTCGTAGTTTTCTGTTCTTGCTTAATTTCTGCGATTTACACTCTCCCTGCTGTTTCTTGTCTCCTTCTCTGTTTGGAGCGTTGTGTCCAAATTCTCCAGAATTTCTACGTTTTCTGAGTCCTCGGCTGTCAATTCCGACTCTCTCTGTTATCACCGCATTGTCCTCTTTCTCATGATTATCTAAGAGATCTTTGTTGTCTCCTGAGGTTGCTTAATTTCTGCATTTTACGCCTTCACTGCAGTTTGTCTCCATTCTCCCTTTGTAATGGGTTGTCTCCACTTTCTCATGAATTTCTGCGTTCTTTGCGTTGTCTGCTCCCTTTTCTGAGTCTCTGTGTTCTCAGTGCGTTCTCCACTTTCTCATTATGCTCTGCGTTTACTTCGTTGTTTTCTGTATTTCATTAATTCCCGCGTTTTTTGCGTTTTCTGTTGTTTGCGCTGATACTCTCTGTTTACTGCGTTGTCTCAGAATTCTCCTGAACTTCTGCATTTTCTGCGTTCTCTGGTCTTTCTCCTTACTCTCTCTGTTATCAGCGCTTTCTCCTCTGTCTCATGATTCTCTGCGATTCCTTCGTAGTTTTCTGTTTTTGCTTAATTTCTGCGATTTACACTCTCCCTGCTGTTTCTTGTCTCCTTCTCTGTTTGAAGCGTTGTGTCCAAATTTTCCTGAATTTCTACGTTTTCTCAGTACTCGGCTGTCAATTCTGACTCTCTCTGTTATCACCGCATTCTCCTCTTTCTCATGATTATCTAAGATTTCTTTGTTGTCTCCTGAGGTTGCTTAATTTCTGCATTTTACGCCTTTACTGCAGTTTGTCCGATTCTCTCTGTGTAATGCGTTGTCTCTGCTTTCTCGTGAATTTCTGCGTTCTTTGCGTTGTCTGCTCCATTTTCTGACTCTCTGTGTTGTCAGTGCGTTCTCCACTTTCTCATTATGCTCTGCGTTTACTTCGTTGTTTTCTGTTTTTCATTAATTCCCGCGTTTTTGCGTTTTCTCTTGTTTGACCTGATACTCTCTGTTTACTGCGTTGTTTTCGAATTCTCCTGAACTTTTGCATTTTCTGCGTTCTCTGGTCTTTCTCCTTACTCTCTCTGTTATCAGCGCTTTCTCCCCGGCCCATGATTCTCTGCGTTTCCTACGTAGTTTTCTGTTTTTGCTTAATTTCTGCGATTTACACTCTCCCTGCTGTTTCTTGTCTCCTTCTCTGTTTGGAGCGTTGTGTCCAAATTCTCCTGAATTTCTACGTTTTCTGAGTCCTCGGCTGTCAATTCTGACTCTCTCTGTTATCACCGCATTCTCCTCTTTCTCATGATGATCTAAGATTTCTTTGTTGTCTCCTGAGGTTGCTTAATTTCTGCATTTTACGCCTTCACTAGAGATTGTCTCCATTATCCCTATGTAATGGGTTGTCTCCACTTTCTCATGAATTTCTGCGTTCTTTGCGTTGTCTGCTCCCTTTTCTGACTCTCTGTGTTGTCAGCGCGTTCTCCACTTTCTCATTATGCTCTGCGTTTACTTCGTTGTTTTCTGTATTTCATTAATTCCCGCGTTTTTTGCGTTTTCTGTTGTTTGCGCTGATACTCTCTGTTTACTGCGTTTTCTCAGAATTCTCCTGAACTTCTGCATTTTGTGCGTTCTCTGGTCTTTCTCCTTACTCTCTCTGTTATCAGCGCTTACTCCTCTGTCTCATGATGCTCTGCATTTCCTTCGTAGTTTTCTGTTTTTTCCTTAATTTCTGCGATTTACACTCTCCTGCTGTTTCTTGTCTCCTTCTCTGTTTGGAGCGTTGTGTCCAAATTCTCCTGAATTTCTACGTTTTCTGAGTCCTCGGCTGTCAATTCTGACTCTCTCTGCTATCAACGCATTCTCCTCTTTCTCTTGATTATCTATGATTTCTTCTTTGTCTCCTGCTGTTGCTGATTTTCTGCGTGTTACGCGTTCTCTGCATTTTGTCCCGATTCTCTCTGTGTAATGCGTTGTCTCTGCTTTCTTGTGAATTTCTGCGTTCTTTGCGTTGTCTGCTCCATTTTCTGACTCTCTGTGTTGTAAGCGCGTTCTCCACTTTCTCATTATGCTCTGCATTTACTTCGTTGTTTTCTTTTTTTCCTTAATTGCCGCGTTTTTTGCGTTTTCTGTTGTTTGCGCTGATACTCTCTGTTTACTGCGTTGTCTCCGAATTCTCGTGAACTTCTGCATTTTCTGCGTTCTCTGGTCTTTCTCCTTACTCTCTCTGTTATCAGCGCTTTCTCCTCTGTCTCATGATTCTCTGCGTTTCCTTCGTAGTTTTCTGTTCTTGCTTAATTTCTGCGATTTACACTCTCCCTGCTGTTTCTTGTCTCCTTCTCTGTTTGGAGCGTTGTGTCCAAATTCTCCAGAATTTCTACGTTTTCTGAGTCCTCGGCTGTCAATTCCGACTCTCTCTGTTATCACCGCATTGTCCTCTTTCTCATGATTATCTAAGAGATCTTTGTTGTCTCCTGAGGTTGCTTAATTTCTGCATTTTACGCCTTCACTGCAGTTTGTCTCCATTCTCCCTTTGTAATGGGTTGTCTCCACTTTCTCATGAATTTCTGCGTTCTTTGCGTTGTCTGCTCCCTTTTCTCACTCTCTGTGTTGTCAGTGCGTTCTCCACTTTCTCATTATGCTCTGCGTTTACTTCGTTGTTTTCTGTATTTCATTAATTCCCGCGTTTTTTGCGTTTTCTGTTGTTTGCGCTGATACTCTCTGTTTACTGCGTTGTTTTCGAATTCTCCTGAACTTCTGCATTTTCTGCGTTCTCTGGTCTTTCTCCTTACTCTCTCTGTTATCAGCGCTTTCTCCTCTGTCTCATGATTCTCTGCGATTCCTTCGTAGTTTTCTGATTTTGCTTAATTTCTGCGATTTACACTCTCCCTGCTGTTTCTTGTCTCCTTCTCTGTTTGAAGCGTTGTGTCCAAATTTTCCTGAATTTCTACGTTTTCTCAGTCCTCGGCTGTCAATTCTGACTCTCTCTGTTATCACCGCATTCTCCTCATTCTCATGATTATCTAAGATTTCTTTGTTGTCTCCTGAGGTTGCTTAATTTCTGCATTTTACGCCTTTACTGCAGTTTGTCCGATTCTCTCTGTGTAATGCGTTGTCTCTGCTTTCTCGTGAATTTCTGCGTTCTTTGCGTTGTCTGCTCCATTTTCTGACTCTCTGTGTTGTCACCACGTTCTCCACTTTCTCATTATGCTCTGCGTTTACTTCGTTGTTTTCTGTATTTCATTAATTCCCGCGTTTTTTGCGTTTTCTGTTATTTGCGCTGATACTCTCTGTTTACTGCGTTGTCTCCGAATTCTCCTGAACTTCTGCATTTTCTGCGTTCCCTGGTCTTTCTCCTTACTCTCTCTGTTATCAGTGCTTTCTCCTCTGTCTCATGATGCTCTGCGTTTCCTTCGTAGTTTTCTGTTTTTGCTTAATTTCTGCGATTTACACTCTCCCTGCTGTTTCTTGTCTCCTTCTCTGTTTGGAGCGTTGTGTCCAAATTCACCTGAATTTCTACGTTCTGTGAGTCCTCGGCTGTCAATTCTGACTCTCCCTGTTATCAACGCATTCTCCTCTTTCTCATGATTATCTAAGATTTCTTCGTTGTGTCCTGCTGTTGCTTAATTTCTGCATTTTTCGCGTTCCCTGCAGTTTGTCCAGATTCCCTCTGTGTCCTGCGTTGTCTCCACTACCTCTTGAATTTCTGCGTTCATTGCGTTTTCTGCTCCCTTTTCTGACTCTCTGTGTTGTCAGCCTTTTGTCTACTTTCTCATTATGCTCTGCGTTTACTTCGTTGTTTTCTGTTTTTCATTAATTCCCGCGTTTTTGCGTTTTCTCTTCTTTGCGCTGATCCTCTCTGTTTACTGCGTTGTCTTCGAATTCTCCTGAACTTCTGCATTTTCTGCGTTCTCTTGTCTTTCTCCTTACTCTCTCTGTTATCAGCGCTTTCTCCTCTTCTCATGATGCTCTGCGTATCCTTCGTAGTTTTCTGTTTTTGCTTAATCTCCGTTTTACACTCTCCCTGCTGTTTCTTGTCTCCTTCTCTGTTTGGAGCGTTGTGTCCAAACTCTCCTGAATTTCTACGTTTTCTGAGTCCTCGGCTGTCAATTATGACTCTCTCTGTTATCACCGCATTCTCCTCTTTCTCATGATTATCTAAGATTTCTTCTTTTTCAATTGAGGTTGCTTAATTTCTGCGATTTACACTCTCCCTGCTGTTTCTTGTCTCCTTCTCTGTTTGAAGCGTTGTGTCCAAATTTTCCTGAATTTCTACGTTTTCTCAGTACTCGGCTGTCAATTCTGACTCTCTCTGTTATCACCGCATTCTCCTCTTTCTCATGATTATCTAAGATTTCTTTGTTGTCTCCTGAGGTTGCTTAATTTCTGCATTTTACGCCTTTACTGCAGTTTGTCCGATTCTCTCTGTGTAATGCGTTGTCTCTGCTTTCTCGTGAATTTCTGCGTTCTTTGCGTTGTCTGCTCCATTTTCTGACTCTCTGTGTTGTCAGTGCGTTCTCCACTTTCTCATTATGCTCTGCGTTTACTTCGTTGTTTTCTGTTTTTCATTAATTCCCGCGTTTTTGCGTTTTCTCTTGTTTGCCCTGATACTCTCTGTTTACTGCGTTGTTTTCGAATTCTCCTGAACTTTTGCATTTTCTGCGTTCTCTGGTCTTTCTCCTTACTCTCTCTGTTATCAGCGCTTTCTCCCCGGCCCATGATTCTCTGCGTTTCCTACGTAGTTTTCTGTTTTTGCTTAATTTCTGCGATTTACACTCTCCCTGCTGTTTCTTGTCTCCTTCTCTGTTTGGAGCGTTGTGTCCAAATTCTCCTGAATTTCTACGTTTTCTGAGTCCTCGGCTGTCAATTCTGACTCTCTCTGTTATCACCGCATTCTCCTCTTTCTCATGATGATCTAAGATTTCTTTGTTGTCTCCTGAGGTTGCTTAATTTCTGCATTTTACGCCTTCACTAGAGATTGTCTCCATTATCCCTATGTAATGGGTTGTCTCCACTTTCTCATGAATTTCTGCGTTCTTTGCGTTGTCTGCTCCCTTTTCTGACTCTCTGTGTTGTCAGCGCGTTCTCCACTTTCTCATTATGCTCTGCGTTTACTTCGTTGTTTTCTGTATTTCATTAATTCCCGCGTTTTTTGCGTTTTCTGTTGTTTGCGCTGATACTCTCTGTTTACTGCGTTTTCTCAGAATTCTCCTGAACTTCTGCATTTTGTGCGTTCTCTGGTCTTTCTCCTTACTCTCTCTGTTATCAGCGCTTACTCCTCTGTCTCATGATGCTCTGCATTTCCTTCGTAGTTTTCTGTTTTTTCCTTAATTTCTGCGATTTACACTCTCCTGCTGTTTCTTGTCTCCTTCTCTGTTTGGAGCGTTGTGTCCAAATTCTCCTGAATTTCTACGTTTTCTGAGTCCTCGGCTGTCAATTCTGACTCTCTCTGCTATCAACGCATTCTCCTCTTTCTCTTGATTATCTATGATTTCTTCTTTGTCTCCTGCTGTTGCTGATTTTCTGCGTGTTACGCGTTCTCTGCATTTTGTCCCGATTCTCTCTGTGTAATGCGTTGTCTCTGCTTTCTTGTGAATTTCTGCGTTCTTTGCGTTGTCTGCTCCATTTTCTGACTCTCTGTGTTGTAAGCGCGTTCTCCACTTTCTCATTATGCTCTGCATTTACTTCGTTGTTTTCTTTTTTTCCTTAATTGCCGCGTTTTTTGCGTTTTCTGTTGTTTGCGCTGATACTCTCTGTTTACTGCGTTGTCTCCGAATTCTCGTGAACTTCTGCATTTTCTGCGTTCTCTGGTCTTTCTCCTTACTCTCTCTGTTATCAGCGCTTTCTCCTCTGTCTCATGATTCTCTGCGTTTCCTTCGTAGTTTTCTGTTCTTGCTTAATTTCTGCGATTTACACTCTCCCTGCTGTTTCTTGTCTCCTTCTCTGTTTGGAGCGTTGTGTCCAAATTCTCCAGAATTTCTACGTTTTCTGAGTCCTCGGCTGTCAATTCCGACTCTCTCTGTTATCACCGCATTGTCCTCTTTCTCATGATTATCTAAGAGATCTTTGTTGTCTCCTGAGGTTGCTTAATTTCTGCATTTTACGCCTTCACTGCAGTTTGTCTCCATTCTCCCTTTGTAATGGGTTGTCTCCACTTTCTCATGAATTTCTGCGTTCTTTGCGTTGTCTGCTCCCTTTTCTCACTCTCTGTGTTGTCAGTGCGTTCTCCACTTTCTCATTATGCTCTGCGTTTACTTCGTTGTTTTCTGTATTTCATTAATTCCCGCGTTTTTTGCGTTTTCTGTTGTTTGCGCTGATACTCTCTGTTTACTGCGTTGTTTTCGAATTCTCCTGAACTTCTGCATTTTCTGCGTTCTCTGGTCTTTCTCCTTACTCTCTCTGTTATCAGCGCTTTCTCCTCTGTCTCATGATTCTCTGCGATTCCTTCGTAGTTTTCTGATTTTGCTTAATTTCTGCGATTTACACTCTCCCTGCTGTTTCTTGTCTCCTTCTCTGTTTGAAGCGTTGTGTCCAAATTTTCCTGAATTTCTACGTTTTCTCAGTCCTCGGCTGTCAATTCTGACTCTCTCTGTTATCACCGCATTCTCCTCATTCTCATGATTATCTAAGATTTCTTTGTTGTCTCCTGAGGTTGCTTAATTTCTGCATTTTACGCCTTTACTGCAGTTTGTCCGATTCTCTCTGTGTAATGCGTTGTCTCTGCTTTCTCGTGAATTTCTGCGTTCTTTGCGTTGTCTGCTCCATTTTCTGACTCTCTGTGTTGTCACCACGTTCTCCACTTTCTCATTATGCTCTGCGTTTACTTCGTTGTTTTCTGTATTTCATTAATTCCCGCGTTTTTTGCGTTTTCTGTTATTTGCGCTGATACTCTCTGTTTACTGCGTTGTCTCCGAATTCTCCTGAACTTCTGCATTTTCTGCGTTCCCTGGTCTTTCTCCTTACTCTCTCTGTTATCAGTGCTTTCTCCTCTGTCTCATGATGCTCTGCGTTTCCTTCGTAGTTTTCTGTTTTTGCTTAATTTCTGCGATTTACACTCTCCCTGCTGTTTCTTGTCTCCTTCTCTGTTTGGAGCGTTGTGTCCAAATTCACCTGAATTTCTACGTTCTGTGAGTCCTCGGCTGTCAATTCTGACTCTCCCTGTTATCAACGCATTCTCCTCTTTCTCATGATTATCTAAGATTTCTTCGTTGTGTCCTGCTGTTGCTTAATTTCTGCATTTTTCGCGTTCCCTGCAGTTTGTCCAGATTCCCTCTGTGTCCTGCGTTGTCTCCACTACCTCTTGAATTTCTGCGTTCATTGCGTTTTCTGCTCCCTTTTCTGACTCTCTGTGTTGTCAGCCTTTTGTCTACTTTCTCATTATGCTCTGCGTTTACTTCGTTGTTTTCTGTTTTTCATTAATTCCCGCGTTTTTGCGTTTTCTCTTCTTTGCGCTGATCCTCTCTGTTTACTGCGTTGTCTTCGAATTCTCCTGAACTTCTGCATTTTCTGCGTTCTCTTGTCTTTCTCCTTACTCTCTCTGTTATCAGCGCTTTCTCCTCTTCTCATGATGCTCTGCGTATCCTTCGTAGATTTCTGTTTTTGCTTAATCTCCGTTTTACACTCTCCCTGCTGTTTCTTGTCTCCTTCTCTGTTTGGAGCGTTGTGTCCAAACTCTCCTGAATTTCTACGTTTTCTGAGTCCTCGGCTGTCAATTATGACTCTCTCTGTTATCACCGCATTCTCCTCTTTCTCATGATTATCTAAGATTTCTTCTTTTTCAATTGAGGTTGCTTAATTTCGGCGATTTACGCGTTCACTGCAGTTTGTCCCGATTCTCTCTGTGTAATGCGTTGTCTCTGCTTTCTCGTGAATTTCTGCGTTCTTTGCGTTGTCTGCTCCATTTTCTGACTCTCTGTGTTGTCAGCCTTTTGTTCACTTTCTCATTATGCTCTGCGTTTACTTCGTTGTTTTCTGTTTTTCATTAATTCCCGCGTTTTTGCGTTTTCTCTTGTTTGCGCTGATACTCTCTGTTTACTGCGTTGTCTTCGAATTCTCCTGAACTTCTGCATTTTCTGCGTTCCCTGGTCTTTCTCCTTACTCTGTCTGTTATCAGTGCTTTCTCCTCTGTCTCATGGTGCTCTGCGTTTCCTTCGTAGTTTTCTGTTTTTGCTTAATTTCTGTGATTTACACTCTCCCTGCTGTTTCTTGTCTCCTTCTCTGTTTGGAGCGTTGTGTCCAAATTTTCCTAAATTTCTACGTTTTCTGAGTCCTCTGCAGTCAATTCTGACTCTCTCTGTTATCACCACAGTCTCCTCTTTCTCTTGATTATCTATGATTTCTTCTTTGTCTCCTGCTGTTGCTTAATTTCTGCGTTTTACGCGTTCTCTGCATTTTGTCCCGATTCTCTCTGTGTAATTCGTTGTCTCTGCTTTCTCGTGAATTTCTGCGTTCTTTGCGATGTATGCTCCATGTTCTGACTCTCTGTGTTGTCAGCGCGTTCTCCACTTTCTCATTATGCTCTGCGTTTACTTCGTTGTTTTCTGTTTTTCATTAATACCCGCGTTTTTGCGTTTTCTGTTGTTTGCGCTGATACTCTCTGTTTACTGCGTTGTCTTATAATTCTCCTGAACTTCTGCATTTTCTGCGTTCTCTGGTCTTTCTCCTTACTCTCTCTGTTATCAGCGCTTTCTCCTCTGTCTCATGATTCTCTGCGTTTACTTCGTAGTTTTCTGTTTTTGCTTAATTTCTGCCATTTACACTCTCCCTGCTGTTTCTTGTCTCCTTCTCTGTTTGAAGCGTTGTGTCCAAATTTTCCTGAATTTCTACGTTTTCTCAGTCCTCGGCTGTCAATTCTGACTCTCTCTGTTATCACCGCATTCTCCTCTTTCTCATGATTATCTAAGATTTCTTTGTTGTCTCCTGAGGTTGCTTAATTTCTGCATTTTACGCCTTTACTGCAGTTTGTCCGATTCTCTCTGTGTAATGCGTTGTCTTTGCTATCTCGTGAATTTCTGCGTTCTTTGCGTTGTCTGCTCCATTTTCTGACTCTCTGTGTTGTCAGCGAGTTCTCCACTTTCTCATTATGCTCTGCGTTTACTTCGTTGTTTTCTGTTTTTCATTAATTCCCGCGTTTTTGCGTTTTCTCTTGTTTACCCTGATACTCTCTGTTTACTGCGTTGTCTTCGAATTCTCCTGAACTTCTGCATTTTCTGCGTTCTCTGGTCTTTCTCCTTACTCTCTCTGTTATCAGCGCTTTCTCCTCTGTCTCATGATTCTCTGCGTTTCCTTCTTAGTTTTCTGTTTTTGCTTAATTTTTGCGATTTACACTCTCCCTGCTCTTTCTTGTCTCCTTCTCTGTTTGGAGCGTTGTGTCCAAATTCTCCTGAATTTCCACGTTTTCTGAGTCCTCGGCTGTCAATTCTGACTCTCTCTGTTATCACCGCATTCTCCTCTTTCTCATGATTATCTAAGATTTCTTTGTTGTCTCCTGAGGTTGCTTAATTTCTGCATTTTACGCCTTTACTGCAGTTTGTCTCCATTCTCCCTGTGTAATGGGTTGTCTCCACTTTCTCATGAATTTCTGCGTTCTTTGCATTGTCTGCTCCTTTTTCTGACTCTCTGTGTTGTCAGCGCGTTCTCCACTTTCTCATTATGCTCTGCGTTTACTTCGTTGTTTTCTGTTTTTCCTTAATTGCCGCGTTTTTTGCGTTTTCTGTTGTTTGCGCTGATACTCTCTGTTTACTGCGTTGTCTCCGAATTCTCCTGAACTTCTGCATTTTCTGCGTTCTCTGGTCTTTCTCCTTACTCTCTCTGTTATCAGTGCTTTCTCCTCTCTCTCATGGTGCTCTGCGTTTCCTTCGTAGTTTTCTGTTTTTCCTTCATTTCTGCGATTTACCCTCTCCCTGTTGTTTCTTGTCTCCTTCTCTGTTTAGAGCGTTGTGTCCAAATTCTCCTGAATTTCTACGTTTTCTGAGTCCTCGGCTGTCAATTCTGACTCTCCCTGTTATCAACGCATTCTCCTCTTTCTCATGATTATCTAAGATTTCTTCGTTGTCTCCTGCTGTTGCTTAATTTCTGCATTTTTCGCGTTCCCCGCAGTTTGTCCAGATTCCCTCTGTGTCCTGCGTTGTCTCCACTACCTCTTGAATTTCTGCGTTCGTTGCATTTTCTGCTCCCTTTTCTGACTCTCTGTGTTGTCAGCCTTTTGTCCATTTTCTCATTATGCTCTGCGTTTACTTCGTTGTTTTCTGTTTTTCATTAATTCCCGCGTTTTTTGCGTTTTCTGTTGTTTGCCCTGATACTCTCTGTTTACTGCGTTGTCTCCGAATTCTCCTGAACTTCTGCATTTTCTGCGTTCTCTGGTCTTTCTCCTTACTCTCTCTGTTATCGACGCTTTCTCCTCTTCTCATGATGCTCTGCGTATCCTTCGCAGTTTTCTGTTTTTGCTTAATTTCTGCGATTTACACTCTCCCTGCTGTTTCTTGTCTCCTTCTCTGTTTGGAGCGTTGTGTCCAAATTCTCCTGAATTTCTACGTTTTCTGAGTCCTCGGCTGTCAATTCTGACTCTCTCTGCTATCACCGCATTCTCTTCTTTCTCATGATTATCTAAGATTTCTTTGTTGTCTCCTGAGGTTGCTTAATTTCTGCATTTTACGCGTTCACTGCAGTTTGTCTCCATTCTCCCTGTGTAATGGTTTGTCTCCACTTTCTCATGAATTTCTGCGTTCTTTGCGTTGTCTGCTCCTTTTTCTGACTCTCTGTGTTGTCAGCGCGTTCTCCACTTTCTCATTATGCTCTGCGTTTACTTCGTTGTTTTCTGTTTTTCATTAATACCCGCGCTTTTGCGTTTGATCTTGTTTGCGCTGATACTCTCTGTTTACTGCGTTGTCTCCGAATTCTCCTGAACTGCATTTTCTGCGTTCTCTGGTCTTTCTCCTTACTCTCTCTGTTATCAGCCCTTTCTCCTCTGTCTCATGATTCTCTGCGTTTCCTTCGTAGTTTTCTGTTTTTGCTTAATATCTGTGATTTACACTCTCCCTGCTGTTTCTTGTCTCCTTCTCTGTTTGGAGCGTTGTGTCCAAATTCTCTTGAATTTCTACGTTTTCTGAGTCCTCGGCTGTCAATTCTGACTCTCTGTTATCACCGCATTCTCCTCTTTCTCATGATTATCTAAGATTTCTTTGTTGTCTCCTGAGGTTGCTTATTTTCTGCATTTTACGCCTTCACTGCAGTTTGTCTCCATTCTCCCTGTGTAATGGGTTGTCTCCACTTTCTCATGAATTTATGCGTTCTTTGCATTGTCTGGTCCATTTTCTGACTCTCTGTGTTGTCAGCGCGTTCTCCACTTTCTCATTATGTTCTGCGATTACTTCGTTGTTTTCTGTTTTTCATTAATTCCCGCGTTTTTGCGTTTTCTCTTGTTTGCGCTGATACTCTCTGTTTACTGCGTTGTCTCCGAATTCTCCTGAACTTCTGCATTTTCTGCGTTACCTGGTCTTTCTCCTTACTCTCTCTGTTATCAGTGCTTTCTCCTCTGTCTCATGATGCTCTGCGTTTCCTTCGTAGTTTTCTGTTTTTCCTTATTTTCTGCGATTTACACTCTCCCTGCTGTTTCTTGTCTCCTTCTCTGTTTGGAGCGTTGTGTCCAAATTCTCCTGAATTTCTCCGTTTTCTGATTCCTCGGCTGTCAATTCTGACTCTCCCTGTTATCAACGCATTCTCCTCTTTCTCATGATTATCTAAGATTTCTTCGTTGTCTCCTGCTGTTGCTTAATTTCTGCATTTTTCGCGTTCCCTGCAGTTTGTGCAGATTCCCTCAGTGTCCTGCGTTGTCTCCGCTACCTCTTGAATTTCTGCGTTCGTTGTGTTTTCTGCTCCCTTTTCTGACTCTCTGTGTTGTCAGCCTTTTGTCCACTTTCTCATTATGTTCTGCGTTTACTTCGTTGTTTTCTGTTTTTCATTAATTCCCGCGTTTTTTGCGTTTTCTGTTGTTTGCCCTGATACTCTCTGTTTACTGCGTTGTTTCCGAATTCTCCTGAACTTCTGCATTTTCTGCGTTCTCTGGTCTTTCTCCTTACTCTCTGTTATCAGCGCTTTCTCCTCTTCTCATGATGCTCTGCGTATCCTTCGTAGTTTTCTGTTTTTGCTTAATCTGCGTTTTACACTCTCCCTGCTGTTTCTTGTCTCCTTCTCTGTTTGGAGCGTTGTGTCCAAATTCTCCTGAATTTCTACGTTTTCTGAGTCCTCGGCTGTCAATTCTGACTCTCTCTGCTATCAAGGCATTCTCCTCTTTCTCTTGATGATCTATGATTTCTTCTTTGTCTCCTGCTGTTGCTTAATTTCTGCGTTTTACCCGTTCTCTGCATTTTGTCCCGATTCTCTCTGAGTAATGCGTTGTCTCTGCTTTCTCGTGAATTTCTGCGTTCTTTGCGTTGTCTGCTCCATTTTCTGACTCTCTGTGTTGTCAGCGCGTTCTCCACTTTCTCATTATGCTCTGCGTTTACTTCGTTGTTTTCTGTTTTTCATTAATTCCCGCGTTTTTTGCGTTTTCTGTTGTTTGCCCTGATACTCTCTGTTTACTGCCTTGTCTCCGAATTCTCCTGAACTTCTGAATTTTCTGCGATCTCTGGTCTTTCTCCTTACTCTCTTTGTTATCAGCGCTTTCTCCTCTTCTCATGATGCTCTGCGTATCCTTCGTAGTTTTCTGTTTTTGCTTAATCTGCGTTTTACACTCTCCCTGCTGTTTCTTGTCTCCTTCTCTGTTTGGAGCGTGGTGTCCAAATTCTCCTGAATTTCTACGTTTTCTGAGTCCTCGGCTGTCAATTCTGTCTCTCTGTGTTATCACCGCATTCTCCTCTTTCTCATGATTATCTAAGATTTCTTTGTTGTCTCCTGAGGTTGCTTAATTTCTGCATTTTACGCCTTCACTGCAGTTTGTCTCCATTCTCCCTGTGTAATGGGTTGTCTCCACTTTCTCATGAATTTCTGCGTTCTTTGCGTTGTCTGCTCCCTTTTCTGACTCTCTGTGTTCTCAGTGCGTTCTCCACTTTCTCATTATGCTCTGCGTTTACTTCGTTGTTTTCTGTATTTCATTAATTCCCGCGTTTTTTGCGTTTTCTGTTGTTTGCGCTGATACTCTCTGTTTACTGCGTTGTCTCAGAATTCTCCTGAACTTCTGCATTTTCTGCGTTCTCTGGTCTTTCTCCTTACTCTCTCTGTTATCAGCGCTTTCTCCTCTGTCTCATGATTCTCTGCGATTCCTTCGTAGTTTTCTGTTTTTGCTTAATTTCTGCGATTTACACTCTCCCTGCTGTTTCTTGTCTCCTTCTCTGTTTGAAGCGTTGTGTCCAAATTTTCCTGAATTTCTACGTTTTCTCAGTACTCGGCTGTCAATTCTGACTCTCTCTGTTATCACCGCATTCTCCTCTTTCTCATGATTATCTAAGATTTCTTTGTTGTCTCCTGAGGTTGCTTAATTTCTGCATTTTACGCCTTTACTGCAGTTTGTCCGATTCTCTCTGTGTAATGCGTTGTCTCAGCTTTCTCGTGAATTTCTGCGTTCTTTGCGTTGTCTGCTCCATTTTCTGACTCTCTGTGTTGTCAGTGCGTTCTCCACTTTCTCATTATGCTCTGCGTTTACTTCGTTGTTTTCTGTTTTTCATTAATTCCCGCGTTTTTGCGTTTTCTCTTGTTTGCCCTGATACTCTCTGTTTACTGCGTTGTCTTCGAATTCTCCTGAACTTTTGCATTTTCTGCGTTCTCTGGTCTTTCTCCTTACTCTCTCTGTTATCAGCGCTTTCTCCCCGGCCCATGATTCTCTGCGTTTCCTACGTAGTTTTCTGTTTTTGCTTAATTTCTGCGATTTACACTCTCCCTGCTGTTTCTTGTCTCCTTCTCTGTTTGGAGCGTTGTGTCCAAATTCTCCTGAATTTCTACGTTTTCTGAGTCCTCGGCTGTCAATTCTGACTCTCTCTGTTATCACCGCATTCTCCTCTTTCTCATGATGATCTAAGATTTCTTTGTTGTCTCCTGAGGTTGCTTAATTTCTGCATTTTACGCCTTCACTAGAGATTGTCTCCATTATCCCTATGTAATGGGTTGTCTCCACTTTCTCATGAATTTCTGCGTTCTTTGCGTTGTCTGCTCCCTTTTCTGACTCTCTGTGTTGTCAGCGCGTTCTCCACTTTCTCATTATGCTCTGCGTTTACTTCGTTGTTTTCTGTATTTCATTAATTCCCGCGTTTTTTGCGTTTTCTGTTGTTTGCGCTGATACTCTCTGTTTACTGCGTTTTCTCAGAATTCTCCTGAACTTCTGCATTTTGTGCGTTCTCTGGTCTTTCTCCTTACTCTCTCTGTTATCAGCGCTTACTCCTCTGTCTCATGATGCTCTGCATTTCCTTCGTAGTTTTCTGTTTTTTCCTTAATTTCTGCGATTTACACTCTCCTGCTGTTTCTTGTCTCCTTCTCTGTTTGGAGCGTTGTGTCCAAATTCTCCTGAATTTCTACGTTTTCTGAGTCCTCGGCTGTCAATTCTGACTCTCTCTGCTATCAACGCATTCTCCTCTTTCTCTTGATTATCTATGATTTCTTCTTTGTCTCCTGCTGTTGCTGATTTTCTGCGTGTTACGCGTTCTCTGCATTTTGTCCCGATTCTCTCTGTGTAATGCGTTGTCTCTGCTTTCTTGTGAATTTCTGCGTTCTTTGCGTTGTCTGCTCCATTTTCTGACTCTCTGTGTTGTAAGCGCGTTCTCCACTTTCTCATTATGCTCTGCATTTACTTCGTTGTTTTCTTTTTTTCCTTAATTGCCGCGTTTTTTGCGTTTTCTGTTGTTTGCGCTGATACTCTCTGTTTACTGCGTTGTCTCCGAATTCTCGTGAACTTCTGCATTTTCTGCGTTCTCTGGTTTCTCCTTACTCTCTCTGTTATCAGCGCTTTCTCCTCTGTCTCATGATTCTCTGCGTTTCCTTCGTAGTTTTCTGTTCTTGCTTAATTTCTGCGATTTACACTCTCCCTGCTGTTTCTTGTCTCCTTCTCTGTTTGGAGCGTTGTGTCCAAATTCTCCAGAATTTCTACGTTTTCTGAGTCCTCGGCTGTCAATTCCGACTCCCTCTGTTATCACCGCATTGTCCTCTTTCTCATGATTATCTAAGAGATCTTTGTTGTCTCCTGAGGTTGCTTAATTTCTGCATTTTACGCCTTCACTGCAGTTTGTCTCCATTCTCCCTTTGTAATGGGTTGTCTCCACTTTCTCATGAATTTCTGCGTTCTTTGCGTTGTCTGCTCCCTTTTCTGACTCTCTGTGTTGTCAGCGCGTTCTCCACTTTCTCATTATGCTCTGCGTTTACTTCGTTGTTTTCTGTATTTCATTAATTCCCGCGTTTTTTGCGTTTTCTGTTGTTTGCGCTGATACTCTCTGTTTACTGCGTTGTTTTCGAATTCTCCTGAACTTCTGCATTTTCTGCGTTCTCTGGTCTTTCTCCTTACTCTCTCTGTTATCAGCGCTTTCTCCTCTGTCTCATGATTCTCTGCGATTCCTTCGTAGTTTTCTGATTTTGCTTAATTTCTGCGATTTACACTCTCCCTGCTGTTTCTTGTCTCCTTCTCTGTTTGAAGCGTTGTGTCCAAATTTTCCTGAATTTCTACGTTTTCTCAGTCCTCGGCTGTCAATTCTGACTCTCTCTGTTATCACCGCATTCTCCTCATTCTCATGATTATCTAAGATTTCTTTGTTGTCTCCTGAGGTTGCTTAATTTCTGCATTTTACGCCTTTACTGCAGTTTGTCCGATTCTCTCTGTGTAATGCGTTGTCTCTGCTTTCTCGTGAATTTCTGCGTTCTTTGCGTTGTCTGCTCCATTTTCTGACTCTCTGTGTTGTCACCACGTTCTCCACTTTCTCATTATGCTCTGCGTTTACTTCGTTGTTTTCTGTATTTCATTAATTCCCGCGTTTTTTGCGTTTTTTGTTATTTGCGCTGATACTCTCTGTTTACTGCGTTGTCTCCGAATTCTCCTGAACTTCTGCATTTTCTGCGTTCCCTGGTCTTTCTCCTTACTCTCTCTGTTATCAGTGCTTTCTCCTCTGTCTCATGATGCTCTGCGTTTCCTTCGTAGTTTTCTGTTTTTGCTTAATTTCTGCGATTTACACTCTCCCTGCTGTTTCTTGTCTCCTTCTCTGTTTGGAGCGTTGTGTCCAAATTCACCTGAATTTCTACGTTCTCTGAGTCCTCGGCTGTCAATTCTGACTCTCCCTGTTATCAACGCATTCTCCTCTTTCTCATGATTATCTAAGATTTCTTCGTTGTGTCCTGCTGTTGCTTAATTTCTGCATTTTTCGCGTTCCCTGCAGTTTGTCCAGATTCCCTCTGTGTCCTGCGTTGTCTCCACTACCTCTTGAATTTCTGCGTTCATTGCGTTTTCTGCTCCCTTTTCTGACTCTCTGTGTTGTCAGCCTTTTGTCTACTTTCTCATTATGCTCTGCGTTTACTTCGTTGTTTTCTGTTTTTCATTAATTCCCGCGTTTTTGCGTTTTCTCTTCTTTGCGCTGATCCTCTCTGTTTACTGCGTTGTCTTCGAATTCTCCTGAACTTCTGCATTTTCTGCGTTCTCTTGTCTTTCTCCTTACTCTCTCTGTTATCAGCGCTTTCTCCTCTTCTCATGATGCTCTGCGTATCCTTCGTAGTTTTCTGTTTTTGCTTAATCTCCGTTTTACACTCTCCCTGCTGTTTCTTGTCTCCTTCTCTGTTTGGAGCGTTGTGTCCAAACTCTCCTGAATTTCTACGTTTTCTGAGTCCTCGGCTGTCAATTATGACTCTCTCTGTTATCACCGCATTCTCCTCTTTCTCATGATTATCTAAGATTTCTTCTTTTTCAATTGAGGTTGCTTAATTTCGGCGATTTACGCGTTCACTGCAGTTTGTCCCGATTCTCTCTGTGTAATGCGTTGTCTCTGCTTTCTCGTGAATTTCTGCGTTCTTTGCGTTGTCTGCTCCATTTTCTGACTCTCTGTGTTGTCAGCCTTTTGTTCACTTTCTCATTATGCTCTGCGTTTACTTCGTTGTTTTCTGTTTTTCATTAATTCCCGCGTTTTTGCGTTTTCTCTTGTTTGCGCTGATACTCTCTGTTTACTGCGTTGTCTTCGAATTCTCCTGAACTTCTGCATTTTCTGCGTTCCCTGGTCTTTCTCCTTACTCTGTCTGTTATCAGTGCTTTCTCCTCTGTCTCATGGTGCTCTGCGTTTCCTTCGTAGTTTTCTGTTTTTGCTTAATTTCTGCGATTTACACTCTCCCTGCTGTTTCTTGTCTCCTTCTCTGTTTGGAGCGTTGTGTCCAAATTCTCCTAAATTTCTACGTTTTCTGAGTCCTCTGCAGTCAATTCTGACTCTCTCTGTTATCACCACAGTCTCCTCTTTCTCTTGATTATCTATGATTTCTTCTTTGTCTCCTGCTGTTGCTTAATTTCTGCGTTTTACGCGTTCTCTGCATTTTGTCCCGATTCTCTCTGTGTAATTCGTTGTCTCTGCTTTCTCGTGAATTTCTGCGTTCCTTGCGATGTCTGCTCCATGTTCTGACTCTCTGTGTTGTCAGCGCGTTCTCCACTTTCTCATTATGCTCTGCGTTTACTTCGTTGTTTTCTGTTTTTCATTAATTCCCGCGTTATTGCGTTTTCTCTTGTTTGCGCTGATACTCTCTGTTTACTGCGTTGTTTTCGAATTCTCCTGAACTTCTGCATTTTCTGCGTTCTCTGGTCTTTCTCCTTACTCTCTCTGTTATCAGCGCTTTCTGTTCTGTCTCATGATTGTCTGCGTTTCCTTCGTAGTTTTCTGTTTTTGCTTAATTTCTGCGATTTACACTCTCCCTGCTGTTTCTTGTCTCCTTCTCTGTTTGGAGCGTTGTGTCCAAATTCTTCTGAATTTCTACGTTTTCTGAGTCCTCGGCTGTCAATTCTGACTCTCCCTGTTATCAACGCATTCTCCTCTTTCTCATGATTATCTAAGATTTCTTCGTTGTCTCCTGCTGTTGCTTAATTTCTACATTTTTCGCGTTCCCTGCAGTTTGTCCAGATTCCCTCTGTGTTCTGCGTTGTCTCCGCTACCTCTTGAATTTCTGCGTTCGTTGCGTTTTCTGCTCCCTTTTCTGACTCTCTGTGTTGTCAGCCTTTTGTCCACTTTCTCATTATGCTCTGCGTTTACTTCGTTGTTTTCTGTTTTTCATTAATTCCCGCGTTTTTTGCATATTCTGTTGTTTGCCCTGATACTCTCTGTTTACTGCCTTGTCTCCGAATTCTCCTGATCTTCTGCATTTTCTGTGTTCTCTGGTCTTTCTCCTTACTCTCTCTATTATCAGTGCTTTCTCCTCTTCTCATGATGCTCTGCATATCCTTCGTAGTTTTCTGTTTTTGCTTAATCTCCGTTTTACACTCTCCCTGCTGTTTCTTGTCTCCTTCTCTGTTTGGAGCGTTGTGTCCAAATTCTCCTGAATTTCTACGTTTTCTGAGTCCTCTGTTGTCAATTCTGACTCTCTCTGTTATCACCGCAGTCTCCTCTTTCTCTTGATTATCTATGATTTCTTCTTTGTCTCCTGCTGTTGCTTAATTTCTGCGTTTTACACGTTCTCTGCACTTTCTCCCGATTCTCTCTGTGTAATGCGTTGTCTCTGCTATCTCGTGAATTTCTGCGTTCTTTGCGTTGTCTGCTCCTTTTTCTGACTCTCTGTGTTGTCAGCGCGTTCTCCACTTTCTCATTATGCTCTGCGTTTACTTCGTTGTTTTCTGTATTTCATTAATTCCCGCGTTTTTTGCGTTTTCTGTTGTTTGCGCTGATACTCTGTGTTTACTGCGTTGTCTCAGAATTCTCCTGAACTTCTGCATTTTCTGCGTTCTCTGGTCTTTCTCCTTATTCTCTCTGTTATCAGCGCTTTCTCCTCTGTCTCATGATGCTCTGCGTTTGGTTCGTAGTTTTCTGTTTTTCCTTAATTTCTGCGATTTACACTCTCCCTGCTGTTTCTTGTCTCCTTCTCTGTTTGGAGCGTTGTGTCCAAATTCTCCTGAATTCCTACGTTTTCTGAGTCCTCGGCTGTCAATTCTGACTCTCCCTGTTATCACCGCATTCTCCTCTTTCTCATGATTATCTAAGATTTCTTCTTTGTCAACTGAGGTTGCTTAATTTCGGCGATTTACGCGTTCACTGCAGTTTCTCCCGATTCTCTCTGTGTAATGCGTTGTCTCTGCTTTCTCGTGAATTTTTGCGTTCTTTGCGTTGTCTGCTCCATTTTCTGACTCTCTGTGTTGTCAGCACGTTCTCCACTTTCTCATTATGTTCTGCGTTTACTTCGTTGTTTTCTGTTTTTCATTAGTACCCGCGTTTTTGCGTTTTCTCTTGTTTGCGCTGATACTCTCTGTTTACTGCGTTGTCTCCGAATTCTCATGAACTTCTGCATTTTCTGCGTTCTCTGGTCTTTCTCCTTACTCCCTCTGTTATCAGCGCTTTCTCCTCTGTCTCATGATTCTCTGCGTTTCCTTCGTAGTTTTCTGTTTTTGCTTAATTTCTGCAATTTACACTCTCCCTGCTGTTTCTTGTCTCCTTCTCTGTTTGGAGCGTTGTGTCCAAATTCTCCTGAATTTCTACGTTTTCTGAGTCCTCGGCTGTCAATTCTGACTCTCCCTGTTATCAACGCATTCTGCTCTTTCTCATGATTATCTAAGATTTCTTCGTTGTCTCCTGCTGTTGCTTAATTTCTGCATTTTTCGCGTTCCCTGCAGTTTGTCCAGATTCCCTGAGTGTCCTGCGTTGTCTCCGCTACCTCTTGAATTTCTGCGTTCGTTGCGTTTTCTATTCCCTTTTCTGACTCTCTGTGTTGTCAGCCTTTTGTCCACTTTCTCATTATGCTCTGCGTTTACTTCGTTGTTTTCTGTTTTTCATTAATTCCCGCGTTTTTTGCGTTTTCTGTTGTTTGCCCTGATTCTCTCTGTTTACTGCGTTGTCTCCGAATTCTCCTGAACTTCTGCATTTTCTGCGTTCTCTGGTCTTTCTCCTTACTCTCTCTGTTATCAGCGCTTTCTCCTCTTCTCATGATGCTCTGCGTATCCTTCGTAGTTTTCTGTTTTTGCTTAATCTGCGTTTTACACTCTCCCTGCTGTTTCTTGTCTCCTTCTCTGTTTGGAGCGTTGTGTCCAAATTCTCCTGAATTTCTACGTTTTCTGAGGCCTCGGCTGTCAATTCTGACTCTCTCTGCTATCAAGGCATTCTCCTCTTTCTCTTGATTATCTATGATTTCTTCTTTGTCTCCTGCTGTTGCTTAATTTCTGCGTTTTACCCGTTCTCTGCATTTTGTCCCGATTCTCTCTGAGTAATGCGTTGTCTCTGCTTTCTCGTGAATTTCTGCGTTCTTTGCGTTGTCTGCTCCATTTTCTGACTCTCTGTGTTGTCAGCGCGTTCTCCACTTTCTCATTATGCTCTGCGTTTACCACGTTGTTTTCTGTTTTTCATTAATTCCCGCGTTTTTGCGTTTTCTCTTGTTTGCGCTGATACTCTCTGTTTACTGCGTTGTCTCCGAATTCTCCTGAACTTCTGCATTTTCTGCGTTCTCTGGTCTTTCTCCTTACTCTCTCTGTTATCAGCGCTTTCTCCTCTGTCTCATGATTCTCTGCGTTTCCTTCGTAGTTTTCTGTTTTTGCTTAATTTCTGCGATTTACACTCTCCCTGCTGTTTCTTGTCTCCTTCTCTGTTTGGAGCGTTGTGTCCAAATTCTCCTGAATTTCTACGTTTTCTGAGTCCTCGGCTGTCAATTCTGACTCTCTCTGTTATCACCGCATTCTCCTCTTTCTCATGATTATCTAAGATTTCTTTGTTGTCTCCTGAGGTTGCTTAATTTCTGCATTTTACGCCTTCACTGCCGTTTGTCTCCATTCTCCCTGTGTAATGGGTTGTCTCCACTTTCTCATGAATTTCTGCGTTCTTTGCGTTGTCTGCTCCCTTTTCTGACTCTCTGTGTTGTCAGCGCGTTCTCCACTCTCTCATTATGCTCTGCGTTTACTTCGTTGTTTTCTGTATTTCATTAATTCCCGCGTTTTTTGCGTTTTCTGTTGTTTGCGCTGATACTCTCTGTTTACTGCGTTGTCTCAGAATTCTCCTGAACTTCTGCATTTTCTGCGTTCTCTGGTCTTTCTCCTTACTCTCTCTGTTATCAGCGCTTTCTCCTCTGTCTCATGATGCTCTGCGTTTCTTTCGTAGTTTTCTGTTTTTTCCTTAATTTCTGCGATTTACACTCTCCCTGCTGTTTCTTGTCTCCTTCTCTGTTTGGAGCGTTGTGTCCAAATTCTCCTGAATTTCTACGTTTTCTGAGTCCTCGGCTGTCAATTCTGACTCTCCCTGTTATCAACGCATTCTCCTCTTTCTCATGATTATCTAAGATTTCTTCGTTGTCTCCTGCTGTTGCTTAATTTCTGCATTTTTCGCGTTCCCTGCAGTTTGTCCAGATTCCCTCTGTGTTCTGCGTTGTCTCCGCTACCTCTTGAATTTCTGCGTTCGTTGCGTTTTCTGCTCCCTTTTCTGACTCTCTGTGTTGTCAGCCTTTTGTCCACTTTCTCATTATGCTCTGCGTTTACTTCGTTGTTTTCTGTTTTTCATTAATTCCCGCGTTTTTTGCGTTTTCTGTTGTTTGCCCTGATACTCTCTGTTTACTGCGTTGTCTCAGAATTCTCCTGAACTTCTGCATTTTCTGCGTTCTCTGGTCTTTCTCCTTACTCTCTCTGTTATCAGCGCTTTCTCCTCTGTCTCATGATTCTCTGCGTTTCCTTCGTAGTTTTCTGTTTTTTCCTTAATTTCTGCGATTTACACTCTCCCTGCTGTTTCTTGTCTCCTTCTCTGTTTGGAGCGTTGTGTCCAAATTCTCCTGAATTTCTACGTTTTCTGAGTCCTCGGCTGTCAATTCTGACTCTCCCTGTTATCAACGCATTCTCCTCTTTCTCATGATTATCTAAGATTTCTTCTTTGTCTCCTGCTGTTGCTTAATTTCTGCGTTGTACGCGTTCTCTGCATTTTGTCCTGATTCTCTCTGTGTAATGCGTTGTCTCTGCTTTCTCATGAATTTCTGCGTTCTTTGCGTTGTCTGCTCCATTTTCTGACTCTCTGTGTTGTCAGCGCGTTCTCCACTTTCTCATTATGGCCTGCGATTACTTCGTTGTTTTCTATTTTTCATTAATTCCCGCGTTTTTTGCGTTTTCTGTTGTTTGCCCTGATACTCTCTGTTTACTGCGTTGTGTCCGAATTCTCCTGAATTTCTGCATTTTCTGCGTTCTCTGGTCTTTCTCCTTACTCTCTCTGTTATCAGCGCTTTCTCCTCTTTCTCATGACGCTCTGCGTTTCCTCCGTAGTTTTCTGAATTTGCTTAATTTCTGCGATTTACACTCTCCCTGCTGTTTCTTGTCTCCTTCTCTGTTTGGAGCATTGTGTCCAAATTCTCCTGAATTTCTACGTTTTCTGAGTCCTCGGCTGTCAACTCTGCCTCTCTCGGTTATCACCGCATTCTCCTCTTTCTCATGAATATCTAAGATTTCTGCGATGTCTCCTGCTGTTGCTTAATTTCTGCGTTTTACGCGTTCCCTGCAGTTTGTCCCGATTCCCTCTGTGTACTGCGTTGTCTCCGCTTCCTCTAGAATTTCTGCGTACTTTGCGTTGTCTGCTCCCTTTTCTGACACTCTGTGTTGTCAGCCCGTTCTCCACTTTCTCATTATGGCCTGCGATTACTTCGTTGTTTTCTATTTTTCGTTAATTCCCGCGTTTTCTGCGTTTTCTGTTGTTTGCCCTGATACTCTCTGTTTACTGCGTTGTGTCCGAATTCTCCTGAATTTCTGCATTTTCTGCGTTCTCTGTTCTTTCTCCTTACTCTCTCTGTTATCAGCGCTTTCTCCTCTTTCTCATGACGCTCTGCATTTCCTGCGTAGTTTTCTGATTTTCCTTAATTTCTGCGATTTACACTCTCCCTGCTGTTTCTTGTCTCCTTCTCTGTTTGGAGCGTTGTGTCCAAATTCTCCTGAATTTCTACGTTTTCTGAGTCCTCGGCTGTCAATACTGCCTCTCTCGGTTATCACCGCATTCTCCTCTTTCTCATGAATATCTAAGATTTCTGCGATGTCTCCTGCTGATGCTTAATTTCTGCGTTTTACACGTTCCCTGCAGTTTTTCCCATTCCCTCTGTGTACTGCGTTGTCTCCGCTTCCTCTTGAATTTCTGCGTTCTTTGCGTTGTCTGCTCCCTTTTCTGACTCTCTGTGTTGTCAGCGCGTTCTCCACTTTCTCATTATGGCCTGCGATTACTTCGTTGTTTTCTATTTTTCGTTAATTCCCGCGTTTTTTGCGTTTTCTGTTGTTTGCCCTGATACTCTCTGTTTACTGCGTTGTGTCCGAATTGTCCTGAATTTCTGCATTTTCTGCGTTCTCTGGTCTTTCTCCTTACTCTCTCTGTTATCAGCGCTTTCTCCTCTTTCTCATGACGCTCTGCGTTTCCTCCGTAGTTTTCTGATTTTGCTTAATTTCTGCGTTTTACACTCTCCCTGCTGTTTCTTGTCTCCTTCTCTGTTTGGAGCGTTGTGTCCAAATTCTCCTGAATTTCTACGTTTTCTGAGTCCTCGGGTGTCAATTCTGCCTCTCTCGGTTATCACCGCATTCTCCACTTTCTCATGAATATCTAAGATTTCTGCGATGTCTCCTGCTGTAGCTTAATTTCTGCGTTTTACGCGTTCCCTGCAGTTTGTCCCGATTCCCTCTGTGTACTGCGTTGTCTCCGCTTCCTCTTGAATTTCTGCGTTCTTTGCGTTGTCTGCTCCCTTTTCTGACTCTCTGTGTTGTCAGCGTGTTCTCCACTTTCTCATTATGGCCTGCGATTACTTCGTTGTTTTCTATTTTTCATTAATTCCCGCGTTTTTTGCGTTTTCTGTTGTTTGCCCTGATACTCTCTGTTTACTGCGTTGTGTCCGAATTCTCCTGAATTTCTGCATTTTCTGCGTTCTCTGGTCTTTCTCCTTACTCTCTCTGTTATCAGCGCTTTCTCCTCTTTCTCATGACGCTCTGCGTTTCCTCCGTAGTTTTCTGAATTTGCTTAATTTCTGCGATTTACACTCTCCCTGCTGTTTCTTGTCTCCTTCTCTGTTTGGAGCATTGTGTCCAAATTCTCCTGAATTTCTACGTTTTCTGAGTCCTCGGCTGTCAACTCTGCCTCTCTCAGTTATCACCGCATTCTCCTCTTTCTCATGAATATCTAAGATTTCTGCGATGTCTCCTGCTGTTGCTTAATTTCTGCGTTTTACGCGTTCCCTGCAGTTTGTCCCGATTCCCTCTGTGTACTGCGTTGTCTCCGCTTCCTCTAGAATTTCTGCGTTCTTTGCGTTGTCTGCTCCCTTTTCTGACTCTCTGTGTTGTCAGCCCGTTCTCCACTTTCTCATTATGGCCTGCGATTACTTCGTTGTTTTCTATTTTTCGTTAATTCCCGCGTTTTCTGCGTTTTCTGTTGTTTGCCCTGATACTCTCTGTTTACTGCGTTGTGTCCGAATTCTCCTGAATTTCTGCATTTTCTGCGTTCTCTGGTCTTTCTCCTTACTCTCTCTGTTATCAGCGCTTTCTCCTCTTTCTCATGACGCTCTGCGTTTCCTGCGTAGTTTTCTGATTTTCCTTAATTTCTGCGTTTTACACTCTCCCTGCTGTTTCTTGTCTCCTTCTCTGTTTGGAGCGTTGTGTCCAAATTCTCCTGAATTTCTACGTTTTCTGAGTCCTCGGCTGTCAATACTGCCTCTCTCGGTTATCACCGCATTCTCCTCTTTCTCATGAATATCTAAGATTTCTGCGATGTCTCCTGCTGATGCTTAATTTCTGCGTTTTACGCGTTCCCTGCAGTTTGTCCCGATTCCCTCTGTGTACTGCGTTGTCTCCGCTTCCTCTTGAATTTCTGCGTTCTTTGCGTTGTCTGCTCCCTTTTCTGACTCTCTGTGTTGTCAGCGCGTTCTCCACTTTCTCATTATGGCCTGCGATTACTTCGTTGTTTTCTATTTTTCGTTAATTCCCGCGTTTTTTGCGTTTTCTGTTGTTTGCCCTGATACTCTCTGTTTACTGCGTTGTGTCCGAATTCTCCTGAATTTCTGCATTTTCTGCGTTCTCTGGTCTTTCTCCTTACTCCCTCTGTTATCAGCGCTTTCTCCTCTTTCTCATGACGCTCTGCGTTTCCTCCGTAGTTTTCTGATTTTGCTTAATTTCTGCGTTTTACACTCTCCCTGCTGTTTCTTGTCTCCTTCTCTGTTTGGGGCGTTGTGTCCAAATTCTCCTGAATTTCTACGTTTTCTGAGTCCTCGGCTGTCAATCCTGCCTCTCTCGGTTATCACCGCATTCTCCTCTTTCTCATGAATATCTAAGATTTATGCGATGTCTCCTGCTGTTGCTTAATTTCTGCGTTTTACGCGTTCCCTGCAGTTTGTCCCGATTCCCTCTGTGTACTGCGTTGTCTCCAAATTCTCCTGAATTTCTGCGTTCTTTGCGTTGTCTGCTCCCTTTTCTGACTCTCTGTGTTGTCAGCGCGTTCTCCACTTTCTCATTATGGCCTGCGATTACTTCGTTGTTTTCTGTTTTTCATTAATTCCCTCGTGTTTTTCGTTTTCTGTTGTTTGTCCTTATACTCTCTGTTTACTGCGTTGTGTCCGAATTCTCCTGAATTTCTGCATTTTCTGCGTTCTCTGGTCTTTCTCCTTACTCTCTCTGTTATCAGCGCTTTCTCCTCTTTCTCATGATGCTCTGCGTTTCCTTCGTAGTTTTCTGTTTTTGCTTAATTTCTGCGTTTTACACTCTCCCTGCTGTTTCTTGTCTCCTTCTCTGTTTGGAGCGTTGTGTCCAAATTCTCCTGAATTTCTGCGTTTTCTGAGTCCTCAGCTGTCTCATCTGACTCTCTCTGTTATCACCGCATTCTTCTCTTTGTCATGATTCTCAATGATTTTTTCTTTGTGTTCTGATTTTGCTTAATTTTTACATTTTATACTCTCCCCGCTTTTTCTTGTCTCTTTCTCTATTTGGGCGGTTGTGTCCAAATTCTCCTGAATTTGTGCATTTTCTGCCTTCTCTTGTCTTTCTTGTTACTTTCTCAGTTATCAGCGCTTTCACTACTATCTCATTATGCTTTGTGTTTCCTTCGTTGTTTTCCGTTTTTGCTTATTATCTGCGTTTTTTCTCCCCCTGCTGTTTCTTGTCTCTTTCTCTGTCAGGAACGTTTTCTCCCATTTCTCCTGAATTTCTGCGTTTTCTGAGTTTTCGGCTGTCTCCTCTGACTCTCTCTGTTATCAGCGCTCTCTCCTCTTTTTCATGATTCTCTATGATTTCTTCGTTGTCTTCTGCTTTTTATTAATGTCTGCGTTTTATGCGTTCCCTGCTGTTTGTCCCGATTCTCTCTGTGTACTGCATTGTCTCTGCTTCCTCTTGAATTTCTACGTTTTCTGAGTTCTCTGTTCTCTTTCCTGACTCTCTCTGTTTCAGTGTGCTCTTCTCTTTCTCCTGATTCTCCGCGTTTTTTGCCTTGTTTTCTCTTTCTGCCTAATTTCTGCGTTTTAGTTGTTCGCTGCTGTTTGACATGATTCTCTGTTTTCTGCGTTGTCTCCGCATTCTCTTGAACTTCTGCATTTTCTGCGTTTTCTGCTCCCTCCTCATCCTTTTTCTGTTTTCAACCCTTTCGCCTCTTTCTTCTGATTCTCTGCGTTTTCTGCGTTGTCTCCTTTTTCTGCTTAATTTCTTGGTTTTCTGCTCTCTCTTTTTAATCTGTCTATTTTCGTCGTTCGCTCCCATTTCTCCTCATTCTCTGTGTTTTCTGCTCTTTCTGCTAAATTTCAGCATTTTATGCGCTCTCTGTTGTTTCCCTGGAATCTGTCTTTTTTCTGCCTTGTCTCCGCTTTCTCCTCAATTTCTGCGTTTTCTGCATTCTCTTCCTTCTCACCTGATTCTCTGCAGGTTCTGCGTTGTCTCCTCTTTCTCCTGATCCCCTACGTTTTCTGCTCTTTCAGCTTAAGTTTTGCCTATTATGCGTTCTCTGCTGTTTCCCCTGATTTTCACTGCTTTCTGCGTTGTCTCCGCTTTTCCTGAATTTCTGCATTTTCTGCGTTCTCTGCTCCCTCTCCTTATTCTCTCTGTTTTCGGCATTGTCTCTTCTTTTTTTTTTTATCCTCACCAGAGGACATTTTCTCATTTTTTGTTCAGATAGAGTGGGAAGGAGAGAGAGGAAGAGAGAGAGAGAAACGTCGACGTGAAAGGGACACATCGAGTGGTCACCACCCGCACGACCAACCAGTGCCGGGCACAAACCGCAACCGAAGTACATGCCCTTAGCGGGTTCCGAACCCGTGTATCTCTGGTCCGCAGGCCGACGCTCTAACCGCTGAGCCAAACCGGCCAGGACGGCATTGTCTCTTCTTTTGTCCATCATTTCTGTGTTTTCTTCGTTTTCTTATCTATCTTCTGATTCTCTGTTGTGTCATCGTTCTCTCTTGTTTGCCTTGTTTTTCTGCATTCTCTGTTCTCTGTCCTGATTGTCCCTGTTTTCTGCATATTCTCTTCTCTCAGCTGATTCTCTGTATTTTCTGCGTTGTCTCCTCTATCTCCTGAATTTCTGCGTTTTCTGCATTGTCTGCTCTCTCTCTTGATTCTCCCCGTTTTCTGTGTACTCTTTTCTCACACCTGAATCTCTGCTTTTTCTGCGTTTCGTCTCCTCTCTGCTTATTTTCTGCTTTCTCTACGCTGTCTGTGTATTCTGTTTGTTTTCTGTGTTGTCTCCTCTTGTCCCTGATTTTCTGCGTTCTGTACATTCTCTCCTCTGTCCTGATTCTCTCCCCTTTGTGCATTGTCCTCTCTCTCAGCTGATTCTCTGCGTTTTTTGCATTCTCTGCCCTCTTACCCGATTCTCTGAGTTTTCTTCGTTGTCTCCTTCCTCTCCTGATTTTCTGCGTATTCCGCGTTCTGTGCTCTCTCTGTTGACTATCTTTGTTTTCTGCCTTTTCCCCTGATTTTCCTGATTCTGCGTTTTTGGCGTTCTCTCGTCTCTCTTTTGATTCTCTTTGTTTTCTGTGTTCTATCATTTCTCTGCTGATTCTCTTTGTTTTCTCTGTTCTCTCCTATGTATTCCTATTCCCTCTGTTTCCTGCTTTCTCTCCACTATCACCTTATTTTCTCCGTGTTTTTTGTTCTCTCCTCTCTCTCCTGATTGTCTTTGTATTCTGAGTTGTTTACTGTCTTTTCTGATTCTCTGTATTTTCTGCGTTCTCTTCTCTCGCTCATGATTCTCTCTGTATTCTTTGTTCTCTCCCATGAGACCTACACTACAGTGTGTTAGCCAGCTTACTCCTAAGGGTGTCCTGGAACAGTGCCTCTGGGTATCAGATTGTAACGCTTCTGTTCGCGTCTCCCCAGAATGACAGTAAGGCCTGATCTACCTGACAGTAGCTATTATTGTGTCATTGTAGCTTTTGTTTGCTGTGGTTTATGAGTTCCCACCTGCTGTCAGGTTGTCTGACTAGCCAGGATGCATTCTGGCAGGTGTGTCCTGTGTTTCGTCACTTAAGAGCATTCTCTGCTGTCCCCCACATGGCAGGGTGTCTTGTCACACCCTCTCTCTTCATCTGAGTGTTTCCTCTCGTGGTCCTTCAATGTCTGCCTCTGTCTTAGACATCTCCTGTAAACAGAAGTTAAGTTAAGGTTAGAAGCTTGAAATGTTCAGTTTAAACATACTCACATAATCAATAAGTTACGTATAGTTCATTTCGCTCGTCTTAGGGGCCTGTACTGTCAGGTTATTTTATGATTCCTGTGTCTGTGTGTTTGTAGATTATATGAAGGAATGATTGTTGAAATTTAACCTACCAGTAGCCAAATCTATTGAATGTTCTCATCTTGTCTTTGGCATAGTTGACTAAGATAACCCACACGGCTTCTTCAGCTTGGGAAAACAAGAAGATCCTGGCTGTCTCCATCGCACCTCTGGTGCAGCTGTGTTGCTTGGAGTGGGAGAAATCAAGACTCATCCAGTTACATGAGTACGGGGACCCTGACTCTGCTGTTCAGGTCTTTTGATGTCTTAAAAAGCATTTTCAACCTACTGTAGCCATAAACTTTTCCAAGTGATATTTTGGTAATTTAAAAATTATAAGTCACGCCCTGGCCGGTTTGGCTCAGCGGTTGGAGCACCGACCTGCAGACCAGAGAGTCCCAGGTTCGGTTCCCGCTAGGGGCCCGTACCAAAATAAAATAAAATGAAATAAAATAGATAAATAAATAAATAAATAAATAAATAAATAAAAATTATAAGTCGCCCAGCCGGTATGGCTCAGTGGATTGAGTGATGTCCCATGAATTGAGAGGTCTGGGTTCGATTCCCAGTGAGGGCATATGCCCAGGTTGCAGGCTTGATCCCCAGTAGGGGATATGCGGGAGGTAGCCAATCGATGCTTCTCTCTCACATTGAAATTTTTATCTCATCTCTCTCTCTCCCTTCCTCTTTCTCTAAAAAAATCAACAAAATTATTATTTTTTTAAATTATAATCCATTTCCAGCACATTGTAGGTTATTTTAGCCTTGTTTTCAAATCTGCAGAGAGCTGCTACTGGTAATGCCATGAGAAGCAGAAGAGCCACATAGAAGGTAGTTAAAACTGCCTTGTGGAGAGTGTGTCCCGGGCACCTCTGGACATGATGCTCCTGCAGATCCCAGGTCCCTCTGCCCCGGGGCAGCTGATGGCCACTCTACTTGTGTGTGGGGGTGGGGCAGGTCTGTAGTGGGGCCTTCCTTGGCCAGGCCTGTGCCTTTCACTCTGTCAGGGTATTGAACCAGCAAAGAGCTAAGCATTCTTGCAAATGTAGTTTCATAATTTCAATAAAAATATACACAGCAAGGAGAATTGCAAGTCTTCATTTAAAATAAAACCACTCAGCATGCACTGTACTTTCTGATAATTTAGAAAATTTTTTTAAAAAAGGAAAAAAGTCACCTTAATCTCACCACCAAAAGAAAATATATGTTAGTGAATTCCTTCCGGATTGTATTTTAATTTATAAAAAGGATCATTTATGAAACAGTGACAGCATTCTCAGCCTCTGCTAAGTGCAGGTCACGTGAGGCTGACATGATCATTGAAACATGATGAACTGTGATCATGAGCATCTGTAGAAAGGAGAAAGGGACTCTGAGGCATCAAGTTTGTAGAGAGTGAGATGTTTGAGAGGAATTCCCTAAGGAGAGAATAGAAGGAGGGAAGCATATGAGCTGGGATCGTGACGTGCGGACTTCCAGGTGCTCTGAGGAAGCGTGTGGGAGACCCTGCACACTCCCCAGGGTAGACTGGAGTTTGCTGCATGGGCCACAGAGAGCCGCCCGGTGTTTCTGAGATGAGGTGGTGTGGTTGCACTCAGGATCACCCTCTGCTCAGGTGGAGGTGTGTGCTGAATGTGCTCCCGGAGGATCCTACAGAAGAAAGTACCACCTTCCAGAGCCTTATGACAGTGTTGGAGGTGAGGGCACTGTCAGATGTCTGGGAGGTTGATCATGCCTGGATGGGAGTCATGACCCCATGGAGGGCACCCTGAGATGTGTTGTTTGAGGCCATGGCTTCACAGTGTGTTGGATGGTAAATAATCCTGTGATGCTGTTTAGGGCTCATGAAGTGAGCAACAGTAGACGAGTGATGTCACAGTGGTGCAGACAGTGAGGTCGTGCGGGTGTAGACGGGGTCGGCTGTCAGTGGGCGTTCCAGGGATAGTGTAGGCAGGAACCAGTTAGGAGGCGAATTGAATTTTCCAGGCTGGAGATGAAGATGGGAAGTCAGACCCTGGCCTGTTCGGAAAAGGACTCCTGGAGGCACCTGGGGTCTCTGAGGAAGGGTGTCAGAGGCTGTTGTGGACGTGGGCTTGTGGGAGGCTCTGGATCCTGGTCAGGGCTGGGTTAGAGCCCTGGGTGCCGCTGGCCAATTTCATCGAAGCCACAGAGCAGGTGTCAAACCCAGGAATAGACAGGAGAGGAGAAAGGGTGGAAATCAGAGCCTTAGGAAATGCCACTGGGGCTGGGCGGGGGAGGAGCCAGGGAGGGACTCCCGCTGCCAGGAGCAGGCTCCTCCCCACGCGGCCCCCCGTGCAGGGGCAGGTCTGGTGGCCTGTGCAGGACTCCTTCTAGCTGCCTTAAGAGCAGCAGAGCGCGGAGGGGCAGGATGAGCCCTGGAGCCCTTCCTGCAGGAGGGGGACAGTGAGCAGACAGAGGAGTTGGTGCTGACAATGTAGACAAGGTACGGAGAGCTTGGGATCACTGGAGTTTCCAGGGCTCCCCCGGAACAGTGGGAATTTGCTGAGATTCTGCACAGGCCTCTCCGATGTGTGAAATAAATGTTACAGTGTAAGAGCGCCCCTACTGTGGGTTGTGATTTTTGGAGTACTTAGGTACTGGAGGGGAAAAGAGATGCTGATTCGGAGTTTAACGTATTGAAACCCTCGATCCCTAGTTCCTTTCCCTTTGAGAGAATCCCTCAACGTCCTCGTGTGCAGGGCCTGCGCGAAACGGAGTTCTCATCGCCAGGTTTTACTTTTCTTGGGTGCGCTGTGTAGTTTTGTTCTTTAAAATGCTGTGATCCACTTTACTTTCACAAAAAGAAAACATTCATCCCATCAAGCATGTTGGAAACAGTGAAGTGGACAGGAGAGTGCTGGGTGCGCTGGACGAGAAAGACTGTGCGTGGACACAGTGACCAGAGTGACAAGACAGGGTAAGGACGGGAGAAGAGGAGCCAGGCTTTCCCTGCTGATCACCAGCAGCACGGTGCTTCCTTTCCTTGTCAGAGTTCAGGGTTGTGTGTTTAAAGTGCCTTCTGAAAAGAGCTCACATTCTGCTCTGTGTTGTCAAGACACAGTTTTCGGTGGCTGAGGCCTGTGCTGTCGCAGACACTGACTCCTGTCCTTTGCCCCGCAGCCCCCCTGGCTGTCCGCAGCCTCCAGGACTTGGCTAGTATCACCATCTGGGGCACCTATAAGAAGGTTATTCACCAGGAAGCAGTGAGCAGAAATGGGAACGAAATGAAGACCACTCTCAGGCCCAAGCAAAGGAGAGTTAGCCGCTGTTGAATGGAAACCATTGTCTTTTGGCACAAAGGTCTTTGCCAGTTGAATTTCCAACCCGTCAGAGGACAACAGCTGTGAAGGTTTAGAAGAGGAGCAGCAGGAAGAAGAGGGGCAGAGCCCGGCTGAGATGAAGCCAGAGCCCCCCGTGAACTTCCTGAGGGAGAAGGTCCTGAGTCTGCCCCTGCCTGACCCCCTGAAGTACTACCTGCTCTACTACAGGGACAAGTGAGGGCGGGTGGCGCAGCCTGCGGCCAGCAGAGGGTGCCCGTCTGCACGTTTCTTCTTCCAGTTTGATCTCGATTATCTTGTAGAATTTTCATTAAATGGTAGATTTCTTTAAATATAATCTGACAAACGTAAGTGCATGGGAGAATGTTTTCTTGAAAGAGAGAGTGTCCCAGAGAAAGGTTTACTGCCGGTTCTTGTGACACAGATAGAGAAGTCTGTGTAGCAGGGAAACTGCGGTCGAGGTGAACCAGGCTGGGCTGCAGTCAGGCTGCAAATGGAATGTGAGAGAAAAGCACAAGTTCATGAACGTGTGAGTTTTTTCCTGGGAGTGACACACCCATGTCCAAGTTTGAACGTTATGTTATTAACTTCTTAATTCCTGGCCCTGACTTTCACTAAAGCTTGTAGTTTTAAAGAGGGGACTTTTCTTGGAAAGCCTCCCTTATTGTAAGTAATGGAAGTCACTCTTTTGGGAGTTGTCAGTGTAGGTTGTTTTCTTTTTTGTTTGTTTGTTTTGTTTTGTTTTTTATTGTGTTGGGGAAGGAGGAACAAAAGTATCAAACTGCGAGATATCTTTTAGGAGTTCCAAAAGAATTCCAAGGGATTTTTTCCCTGATACCTTTTATTACATTTAATAGAATTAATGTCACCCGGTATGGGTAGCACTGTTGGCTACAGCATCGCCCCAAGACTCCAAGGTTTGGGGTTCAATCTCTGGTCAGGGCACATACAAGAATCAACCAATGAATGTATAAACAAGGGGAACAACAAATCATTGTCTCTCTCTTTCCCTTCCCCTCTCCAAAATCAATCAGTCAATCAATAAAAAGTAAACGAACCAATGCCTAGTAATCCTTGGAAGAATATTCTGAAGAAGGAAACGAGTGTTGTGTGCAGGTAATAAACCACGTGAGTTCTACCCAGTGATGGGGATCACTGTGGTCCTTCAGTGGGACTGTGGGTGTCTGAAAACTGACCTGTTGGTCCTCAGCAGGTGGGGGGAGGTACCCAGGCTGGGTGTGGACTCAGGACTCTTGGAGGCGGCCTATGCTTTTCGTCTTAACTTCAGTTGGTATTTTCTGTAATCACATTAGAGCACTGATTCATAGATGTTTATCTTTTTAATTCTGCAGAGAAAGATTCGTTAGTTTTGTACATTTTCTCAAGAAAAAAATCCATGTGTTTTGCTTGCTGTACCGTGACAGCAGTTTCAGTCTCGGGGAGCTGTCTGGGCGTCCTGTGGCAGGAGCTTCCTGTCCCATTTGGGTCTGGTCCAGAAGGAAAGGGGTTTGATGGCGGCAGAAGTGTTTTGAAGTTACATCGGTTATTCCGAAACATTGGTTCGCTTCCAAATTTATTTTTTACCCAAAGAAAAGACTAGTATTAAATGTTAACAGTAAGCCCAAGCTCAGAGTGCTTGTGTCAGATTATTCACTCAGATGTTAGGATTAATTTTATCCCGTAGCCTCTTGGGTTTTGTTGAGGTTCAGTGTCTCTGTGGTTTCAACCAGTTAACTGAGTCCCGGTTATTTTGTTACCTTTTTGCGGTTTGGGGTAAACGAATCATCTTTGTCACCGGATGCTGTGTGCATGTGTAGCGGGGAAAACGTACCTCGTCCTAGATTTGTAAAGAGGGCTCGCCCTGGGTGTGTGTACTTGCCTCTAATGGAGTCAGGCGTCATTCTTCAGAGAGAAGAGCACGGTGTGTGCTAACACTGCATGGTGCGGCATTATTCTCATCGATCTGTCGCGGCCTCTGCCATTTGTGGACATCTCCGGACATACTGTTGGATAAAGGACATCTGCCAAATCTGTTGTATTATGTTGCCTGACTAAATTTTTTCCCCTGTGATTGTAAATGGATTTCATTTATTTTAAACCGTGTTTGCCATATAAAAAGGCAATGTGTAGGACATGTTTTTCCCATATATGCGTTAAACCTTGCCTAACAGTTTGAATTTACATGTTCTCAGTTGTCACTTTTAAACCAGAATTTGGTTAAAAATAGGAAGATATAATATATATGAACTAGTTCAGTGTCTGCCTTGTCAGCGTGAAGGAGCACCGTGAGTAGGTGTCCTGGGCACCGCGTCACCAGGGTTCAGTGTGACTGTGGTTTTTCCAAACAGGTGCGTCAAGTGCGGTCTGTGTTGGAGCCGCACTCTGGACCGCCGTGGCTTCTCTGTTCAGAGTCATCTGTATTTTTATATGTAACTTCTGTCTTGAAAGTAGTAAAGCCATAGAGATGTACAAAACAAAGATCAAATTTATATTAAGTGTGTAATGTAAAAATCATCTCTGTGTGTGAAAATGCTTTTTCCAGTCTGGAGCTTCCAGGGGATTCATGTAAGAAATTTGAAACAGATTTAAATGAGCTGATCTGCCCGAATAACTACAAGATATCAATAAAGGTAGTTAAGATGTTTTAGCCTTCTTGGCACTGCTTCTGTTTCATCTGCAGGATAGAGTCTTAACTACATCCCTCCCCCCCACCCAAAAATACCTTAAACATAATCTTTCTTTTCTTTCTTAGAATGTGTTTTCATTCACACTTTGTTTTATCGCTTAAATTTGGTATATGAAGAGTGACTGTGGTTAGATTTTTGGCACAACTTTTCCATACTGTGAAATGTTGGAAGATAATTGGGTACTGGTGATACATCTTACCAGCAGCAAAGGGGGTGAGGGTTTAGGGCTTGGGGCTTCTTTGGGGTCAGGGCCAAGGGCTAGGGCCAGGGTTTAGAATTGGGGTTTAGGGTCAGGGTCAGGAGTTAGGGTCTATGGTCATCTGGTTCTGAGGGTCAGGATCAGGACTTCGAATTTTGAGGTCCTGACTCTACCTTCATGACCTGAGGCCCCACCTCCTTTAAGATCCCCGTGTGAGATTTTTTGGAGAACAGAGAAGTGCAGAAATGCGCTTAGCCTGGGGTGGATTCCAGTCCCCCTGAGGCGTGGCTGCAGCCACCCGAAGACCTGGGGCCTTATCGCCAACAGGAATTTCTATCACAAGCTGGGGCTGGAAGGCCAAGATCATGGCACCAGCAGAGTCTGTGTCTGAAGCCTGTTGTCAGCTTGACCTTTTCCCCTCTAACCTCATATAACAGAAAGGCAACGGAGTTTTCTTTTTTAAACAAAAATCTGTATTTTTATACTGGGGGTATGGACAGTCCTCCTCAGGGTCAGCTTGGAGGAAATAAAAGTTTGTAAAAATCCAGGTATGGTTGCTGTGTGTGTGGTGATGGTAAAAGGGATGAAGGGTGAAGGCCCCTCACACCCTCCTGTGGCCTCAGTCTCTGTCCTGGGGCGGAGCAGGCGCCACTTTCTTTCCTGCTCATCGGGACTGTTGAGGGCCACAGAGTGACGGGAACGACAGGCGTGTTGGTGGAGAAGTGATCATCCCGAACTGTCTGCTGGGCTCCCGTGCCCTCTGCCCCAGGTAGGTGCCCCCTCCACGATGGAGTTTTCTTGGGTATCTTTGGGCACTAATTCCATTCCTTCATGAGGGCTCCGCCTTCATGGATGAATGCCCTCCCAACAGCCCTGCTTCCTCATGAACCTTCTGGGGCACAGGTTTCAGCATGTGAATTTGCAGGGACAGAGCTGCTCCATACACAGCAGGAGGGTCTTCTCCCAGACTTGCTCATGTGGCTGGTGTTCAGGAGATGTTAGTTTGAGGACCTCTGTTTGTCCATGGCTGTTGGCTGGAGGCCTCCCGTGTTCCCTTTCCATAGGGCAGCTCACAGCAGGAGCAGTGCCTGTCGGTAGAGGGTTGGTGAGGGACCAGGTCCCACTGTGAGAGTGTGAGGACCTGCACCCACCTAGTCCAAACCCACTCTTAAACTGCATGTGTACATTTATTTCTACAATTAAAAATTATTAACGTACTTTGTTCAGTAAGCGTGTCCAGTCTCTTGCAATCCAATGGTCTTAGGTAACACATTAGACTCAGTCTTAGTCTGACACTCCCTTCCCACAGTGTCCTCAGTGGATGGGGTATGACACGGGTGGGGCAGTGGGGGGGGTGCAGGCATTTACTGGGGACAGATCTTAGGGGAGCTGCTTAAGAGCTCTGTCCCTATTCCTTCCCTCTCCCATGAGAGGGAAAACCCCAGAACAATGAGAGGACAATAAGCAGGGGGAGAAGGTGCCTGGGTGGGTAATTTATCTGTTTTTATTTTCCTTATTTCAGAGTCCATTTTATTAGTGTGAAGTTTTACTAAGGAATCACCCATTTCCTCTAGTTTTCCTATTTGATGCAATAGGTTTATTTTATTTGACTCTCAATTTCTCCTGTCTTTCTATTTATTTTATAGAATTGCTACAATTAATAAATATGGATACATTATAAATGACTAAAGTCTATATTTTATTGCATTTCCCGCATTCAAAGCTCAATCTCACTAAAAGCCCCTAACAGTCGTCCAACCAGAGAGGTTAATGCTGGCATCTGGGGTTCCTGGTGGCCCAATTGGGTTGTATGATATGAAATGCAACCAGGGGAAGAACAGGCTTGATAAATAAAGAGTGTCAACACTGTGCCTAGCAGAATTTACTCTCCAGGCTCGGGGGAAGCTGTTGGTAGTTTTTATACATGATGTTAATTTCAAAACATCAAGCTGGTCACGGTGAGTAAGTTAGATAGGACGAAAGGGGTACAGGAAGCAGAGAGCAGGGAGCACACTGGTGAGAGTTGGTGCTGGCCTTAGCTGACAGGTTCCGTGAGCTGGCAGAGGAGCAGAGGTGTGAGGACCAGAGAGAGGCTGTGGTTAATGCTGCCCTGAGGATGAAGCTGCCACAGGTGCAAGAGTTAGTTCCTATGAGGACTTTGGCTCTGGTCACCAGCGGAAGAACTCATTCTGCTAAGGATGCTATTTGCTAAAACTCTCCATTTATCTGGGACATGGAAGGTAGGAAATGACTCAGAAGGGAAAGGGGAGGTTGAGAGTGTTGATCATGTGTTGGGCAGGAGCTACATGTACCACCTCACAGAATCCTCACAGCCACCCTGAGAAGGAGCAGTTACCACCCTCTGACAGAGCAGAGACTGAGTTTCCATTTCTTTGCATGAAGTCACACAACTAGTAGGTCAGCTCTGCACCTGTCTGTGGCTCAGGCACTCCCCTGTAAAGAAACTGCCTCCCTAGACTCCATTCTGAGGGGAAGCAGACCTGTGCTCTGGATAGAAGAACACTCTTTAAATGGCTGGAGGACAAGCAGGGTGTAGAAGTGGAGAAGTCACTGTTATAGGAATCTGGTGTTGGCTGTGCTCTTAGTTCACCTCCTCCCTCCCCACCTGTTCCCTTCCAACGCATCCTGCTCAAGTCCCACCCCAAAACCCAGGTGGAGCGAGTGCATGGCAAGGTGGACCATTAGGTTAGGTGCCGGTTTTCTTCAAATAGAGTGAACAAGAGGCCTCTGGTAGGCGAGAATATAAGATTTTAGAGGTATCAAAGATACTCAGTACAATACTCTCTAAATCAAAATCCCATATCTTGAGATAGCATTTGATAGCCATAGTGGCACAGTATCCTACGTGGGGAAACTTATTCTAAACCCCTACGATAGCATATTGCAACATAACCTTGAATTGATGATCAAGCTGTGGTTATTTTGTGCCAGAGAACAATTCAAGAATCACAGCGTACAAGTTGCACACTAGATACGAAGGTCCCACCTAAGGTCCTCATTAATCCCCCCCCCATTTGCTTTTTCACCTATTGCAGATCCTCAGGGCTCAGAGAGGGAGACCTATCACTCCAGGCACTGGGGAGTGAAGGGTGACGCTGAATATTACCTTAATTTTTCCTGAAGAATACCTGTATTAACTAACCCACAAAAGTGAACACTATACCAAGAGCCCATTTCTATTTTGTTTGAATGGAGATTTTAAAGCCTCTATCAATAGCCACCAATCTGAAAAAGAATATTTCTATGTGTTTGGATTTATACCGATGTGAAAAGAATGCTTTAAATTTTCCATTGTGGAAGCTACTGATGTAAATAGTGAAACAAAGAAACTCAAAGTAAACTCAAAGAAGTTTCTTAGTAAAACCTGTGGAAATTTCAGAAAACAACCTAATAGTGGTTAAAATCTCAGACATGGGAGGATATTGAGTTTTCCACAAAATTCCTGTTGCTTGAATAGATAGCTCTAAACATTGAAGAAACGGTGGGGGGGGGGTGGGGGTGGTCAGAGATGCATTCATTTTGCAGTGAGCTGATAAATCTGTGCTCATTAACGTACTTGATATGTAGGGCAGCTGGAACAGAGAGTAACACTTTTAAAATAGCGGTTTAATTGCAGTAAACATTGTGTTCAGGGTATTGAAATAGTTAAATATAGTGAACAGAGAGCTAAGAATACGAATGAAGGAAGTTACCCCAAATAGTATGTTATCTAAATAATCTCTGACTTGAAGGAAAGGCCAAGTTGTTGACCAAGGCTGGCTGCTTCTAGTGCCAGGCCTGGGGCCACTTAACAAGAGCTATGGGACTCACTGAGAGCAGATGTTGCTGGTTTGAGAGAATTCAGGAAACTCAAGCAGGATCAACACAGGCCAATCCTGCTAGCCTTTGGAAACAGCTTGGTGGGCCTGAAAGTTGGGTAAGGCGGGGCCTCAGGGAATCACCAGGGCGGGGCCAACAGTGTGAGCCAGGTGCTGGAGTCCTATATAAGAGGGCCGTCTGCCACCCCAGGGAAGGGCTTAGGGAAGGAGCATCAGCCTCCGCCAGCATGTCTGTCCAGGAGAAAGCCGCCTCTCCAGCCTTCGCCCGCAGGACAAACAGCTCAGTTCTTCCCTGTATGTCTCCGGCACCACTCAAGCTGCCTCCACTTTGAGCTCAGAGGGAGCAAGTCCTAGTAAGTCCGCGCACCGGCCTTTTAAGAGGAGCTGCCTGGGGCTCCAGCAGCCTCAGCCTCCCTCAGCCTCAGTTCCCACTGGTTTTACAACCAGAAGTGATGAGGATGTTCTTCCTGCCACTGGAATCCCGAGCTGGGTGCCTGGTGTGGGACAGGGACCCCTCACTCCTCAGGGAGGACCTTCCCAGCCAAATGTCCTTCTTGATTTTTATCCACCACAGGTGGGTGTGTGCCCAGCCCGTCCACCTCCACCCCTCCTACCAGTCTCCATGTGGCTGCTTCTTTAATCTCGTAGTTGAAGGACTTCCATTCAGCTCGATTTCAGGCGGTTCTGAATGATGGTGGTGGTGTAGTTTAGTTGTGATTCTGATGTGGTTGTGGGAAGAGAGAATACAGCAATTACCTACCTGCCATCCTGACCGGAAGTCTAAGGCATGTTTAAGTGAGCTACTCACGCATGAGGCTAGAAAACGTCTCTATTTGGGGCAGGTTTCTGCCCGGCTGAGACTCAGGGTCTCTTTCCAAGGAAGAAGGAGGTAAAGATAATGCCTTCTAGTAGCAAAACAACTTCAGTGTTTACAAGCCTCACCACTCCAGACCTGTGATGGGAGACTTCAAATGTGTGTTCTTGTAGATGCACAGGCACAACGGACAGAGCTTGCTGAAGGCAAAGATAAGTTTTTTACGAAAGAAGCTATGCCCGGCCAGTGTGGCTCAATGGTTGAGCCTTGACCCATGCAGCGGGAGGTCAGTGGTTCAATTCCCAGTCAGGGCACATTCCCAGGTTGTGGGCCCGATTCCTGGTGGGGGTGGTGATGTTTTTTTTCTCTCTCTCTCTCTCATCCATGTTTCTCTCTCCCTCTCCCTTCCTCTCTCTCTGAAAATCAATAAAGAAAAAAATAAAAAGAAGTTATGTGCCTGGGGTGCCACTATCCACTTTGACCTATCAGGAATTTATGATCTGATGACCTAGAGGTTATTTAACATAGAACCCCATTTCTGTCTACACTGTATATCTTTGGCCAGGTGTTTGACATCTTTACCCATTTTTATTGGAGCTGTTTGTAGTATAATCCTTTGTGTATTTTGAGCAGAAATCTCTTATCAGATATTTGTTTTGCAAAAATTTTCTCCCAGAGTGTGGCTTGTCTTTTAATTTTTTGAACAAGCGATTTTACAGAGCATTTTTTTTTTTTTAGTTTATAAAGTCGTGGTTGTGAGACTGGGGTGAAGCCAAATGTGAAGTGAGCTAAGGGGCCGAGAGCAAATAAGATGAGCTGGGGGTGGGGGCTGAGTTGAGCAGTGACGGGGCACAGTGCAACCAGTCTGTGAGGAGCAGAAAAGGGTGCCCATACTATTTCTGGGGTACAAGTCTCAGGTGCCGATTTAAATGAGCAATTCCTGTGGGAACACCTTTCGGGAGCATATCCTCGAGACTGGACACTGGATTTAGGGGTGCGCAACTTCTGTTGTCAGTTTACTTGAGCATTACAGGCTCTCAGGAGCAGAGCCGGTTCTTGCACCTAGGTCTTCCAGCAACGAATGTAGTAAGCTACAGAAAAAGAAATTTAGTTAGTAATAAAACAAAGACCCTAAGAGGTTTGTTCCCTGTTCAAAAAGACACTGGTTGTAAATGGAAGACCCAGGCTCAGATCCGTTTTGGGGACTAAAAGCATAGGAGTTTCCTCTATCAGAACTGCTGCTGTTGTCCACGAAGGAGTGAAAATTGGAAAAGGAGCAATTGTAGGCTAAACAATTCCTAATATCTGCCCCCCTCCCACTGTTAAGAGACCACACTGGGTGAGCTAAGAAAAGTTTTCTAGTTGTTGTCACCACAATAATCTAGGTTTTCATGTTTTTTTTAACTAGCCCAAATTTTTCTCTAGTAGTTTTTTAAAATGAAAATGGCTGTTTGTTACAACTTACTTAAACAATACAAAAAAATAAAAATTGCTAAAACATCCTACCCCAAGAGGTAAAAACTGCATTAATGTTAAGTACATATTCTTCCAGACAGCTCTATAAGGATGCACATTTACTTTCTTCTCCTTTCTGTGGATTTAATGTTCCCTTCTAGGTTCTTACGATGGGTGTAAAACTTGCGAAATTTCAGCTCTTCTCTTTTCAAAACATGTGCACTAAGAATGCACACTTTTCTGTAAGTCCTTGTCTGTAGCCTTTTTATTGTTATCGAGTTCTAATTATTTTCTAACTCTAATTGTGATTTATTTTGGCGGTTAATGATTAGTGTCTTTCATAATTTCTAATATAAGGACTTTCTAGTTAAGTTTTGTTACTGATTTCTAGACTAAAGGCAACACGAGCAAGAAACAAGCTTCATGTAATTTTGTAATTCTAATCCTTGTTGAAACGTGATTTTCCTAGTATAGTATGGTCACTTTAAAAAAGTTCCAAGTGTGATCCTCTGCTGCCATCTAGTGTGCATGCCTGGAATAACACCGTAGTACAGGTCAACATCCAAAATGGGTGAATATAGTGAATGTAATGAAAGTTGAATTTGATTTGCTGCTGAAGTTAAGTTTCTGATATGATTACTGATTTTTGGTTGGTATCTGTTGGTTCTAAAAGTGGTATGCTCTGTCCTTGAATGAGAGCTGTGTTAAACGTATTATGATGATAAATTCGCCTATTTTTTTTTTCCTTGCAGTTCTGTTTTCTATACTGTATTTTTTATAAAGTGCTCTTGAATTTGGAACTTCCTTGTAAATTGAAGTTATTGATCTGAGGTGCTCTTCCTTATTTCTAGTAATGCTTATTGTCCCCAAGTCTACTTATGTTATTATACAATTTGTATTTAGTTTATGTTTTCATCACATATCTTTTTACATGCTTCACTTTCAATCTCTTTGTACCTTTATGTTTTTAGATAGCCCCCAGTGTTCTGTATGAATAATGAGTGCCCATTAAAATCCATAAGGAAGTGCTTTCGATGGAGGCTGTGATCTAGGGATCCAATATTTTTTTCCATTCTGTTGTCCCTCACCATTTATCATATGATTCATATGTTTCCAATGGTCTCAGGAGACATCTTTATCATAAAAATTTACACGTGGATTTGAGTCTGTTACTGGAACTTTCTGTTGCATCCATTTGTTTACAGGGCATTACGCCACTGTTGAAATTCCTGCAGCTTTATCCTATAACACACTGTTAAACCCAGAGGGGTTAGCATGTATTCATTACTGTGCTTGTTCAGAATTTCCTTTCAATTCTTCCTTATTTTGTCAAGTGAACTTAAATTGAGCTTTTTTTTTTTTAATCTTTCTGATATTTTAACGTAGATAATATTGAATTTATAGACAAACTTGGGAAATAGACATCATTATATGGTGTTTTCTATCTAAGAACACGATGTTATTTTCCATTTATTCAAGTTTTTATGTGGGTAGCATTTTAAAATTTCGACAGAGATTGCGCACATTCATGTTAAGTTTATTCCCAGGCATTTTGTTGGTATTGTGGGTACTGGTTCTTTGATTATATTGTAAATTATCTTTTACATATGTAAAGAGTATTTCTGCATGTTATTGATCCCCCACCTTAATAAATTCTAAATGTTTTTAAATGGATTCTCATTAGTTTATTAAGGCAAAGAAACTATGATGCAATAATAATAGTTACATTATTTTAGTTATATAAAACGTAAAACAGTTAAAGCTTGTAAGAAAACACAGAAATGAGGTAATGTGAAGTGTTAGAAAGATTCTGTTCTTTTTTTAGTGATAAGTTCATTAATGTTTAAATATAATAGCAACAGGATTCTTAGCATTTTTTAAAATCATGCTTTTATTTATTTATT